>BTPG01000001.1:268170975-268325975 GCA_036245525.1 Semisulcospira habei
ATAATTCTGTCTGTGGTCACAATGTGTGTATAATTCTGTCGGAGGTGACAATGTGTGTATAATTCTGTCCGTGGTGACAATGCGTGTATAATTCTGTCTGTGGTGACAATGTGTGTATAATTCTATCCGTGGTGACAATGTGTGTATAATTCTGTCCGTGGTGACAATGTGTGTATACTTTTTTTCTGGTGACAATGTGTGTATAATTCTGTCCGTTGTGACAATGTGTGTATAATTCTGTCAGAGGTGACAATGTGTGTATAATTCTGTCTGTGGTGACAATGTGTGTATAATTCTGTCCGTGGTGACAATGTGTGTATAATTCTGTCTGTAGTGACAATGTGTGTATAATTCTGTCTGTGGTGACAATGTGTGTATAATTCTGTCCGAGGTGACAATGTGTGTATAATTCTGTCCGTGGTGACAATGTGTGTATAATTCTGTCTGTAGTGACAATGTGTGTATAATTCTGTCCGTGGTGACAATGTGTGTATAATTCTGTCTGTGATGACAATGTGTGCATAATTCTGTCTGTGGTGACAATGTGTGTATAATTCTCTCCGAGGTCACAATGTGTGTATAATTCTGTCTGTCGTGACAGTGTGTGTATAATTCTGTCCGTGGTGACAATGTGTGTATAATTCTGTCTGAGGTGACAATGTGTGTATAATTCTGTCCATGGTGACAATGTGTGTATAATTATGTACTGTGTTGACAATGTGTGTATAATTCTGTACGTGGTGACAACGTTTCTATAATTGTGTCTGTGGTGACAATGTGTGTATAATTCTGTCCGAGGTGACAATGTGTGTATAATTCTGTCTGTGGTGACAATGTGTGTATAATTCTGTCTGTGGTGACAATGTGTGTATAATTCTGTTCGTGGTGACAATGTGTGTATAAAAAGTGTGTATAATTCTGTCCTTGGTGACAATATGTGTATAATTCTGTCTGTGGTGACAATGTGTGTATAATTCTGTCTGTGGTGACAATGTGTGTATAATTCTGTCCATGATGACAATGTGTGTATAATTCTGTCCGTGGTGACAATGTATGTATAATTCTGTCCTAGGTGACAGTGTGTGTATAATTCTGTCCGTGCTGACAATGTGTGTATAATTCTGTCCGTGGTGACAATGTGTGTATAATTGTGTCTGTGGTGACAATGTGTGTATAATTCTGTCCGTGGTGACAATGTGTGTATAATTCTGTGTAGACAATTGTGTATAACTTTGTGTAGACTATGTGTGTATAATCCTGTGTAAACGATGTGTGTATACCCAATGCGCGTATACTGTGTTTAAAATGTGTGCATGTAATTTACAGTGGCTGGATGCTACCCTGGTTATTAACGTTGTACTGTGTTGACAAAGTGTGTATGTAATGAACAGTGTGCTGAAGGCTACCCTGGTTATCACTGTTGTACTGTGTTGACAATGTGTGTATGTAATGAACAGTGTGCTGGATGCTACCCTGGTTATCACTGCTGTACTGTGTTGACAATGTGTGTATGTAATGAACAGTGTGCTGGATGCTACCCTGGTTATCACTGCTGTACTGTGTTGACAATGTGTGTATGTAATGAACAGTGTGCTGGATGCTACCCTAGTTATCACTGCTGTACTGTGTTGACAATGTGTGTATGTAATGAACAGTGTGCTGAATGCTACCCTGGTTATCACTGCTGTACTGTGTTGACAATGTGTGTATGTAATGAACAGTGTGCTGAATGCTACCCTGGTTATCAGTGCTGTACTGTGTTGACAATGTGTGTATTTAATGAACAGTGTGCTGGATGCTACCCTGGTTATCACTGCTGTACTGTGTTGACAATGTGTGTATGTAATGAACAGTGTGCTGGATGCTACCCTGGTTATCACTGCTGTACTGTGTTGACAATGTGTGTATGTAATGAACAGTGTGCTGGATGCTACCCTGGTTATCACTGCTGTACTGTGTTGACAATGTGTGTATGTAATGAACAGTGTGCGAAATGCTACCCTGGTTATCACTGCTGTACTGTGTTGACAATGTGTGTATGTAATGAACAGTGTGCTGAATGCTACCCTGGTTATCAGTGCTGTACTGTGTTGACAATGTGTGTATGTAATGAACAGTGTGCTGGATGCTACCCTGGTTATCACTGCTGTACTGTGTTGACAATGTGTGTATAAAAAAAGCAGTGTGCTGGATGCTACCCTGGCTATTACTGCTGTACTGTGTTGACAATGCGTGTATGTAATTAACAGTGTGCTGAATGCTACCCTGGTTATCACTGCTGTACTGTGTTGACAATGTGTGTATGTAATGAACAGTGTGCTGGATTCTACCCCGGCTATCACTGCTGTACTGTGTTGACAATGTGTGTATGTAATGAACAGTGTGCTGGATGCTACCCTGGCTATCACTGCTGTACTGTGTGGACAATGTATGTATGTAATGAACAGTGTGCTGGATGCTACCCTGGTTATAACTGCTGTACTATGCAAAATACCCCGGCTTTCTATAAACATATGAACAGAGCAAGCTCAGTGTCTGATCCTTCATGTGTGTCGGCTTCGCTGTCAGTAGAGCGTGTGAAAACTAGATCGTCGTCGGTGTGTCAGTGTGTGTGTGTGTACGTGTGTGTACGTGTGTATGTATGTGTGTGTGTGTGTGTGTGTGTGTGTGTGTGTGTGTGTGTGTGTGTGTTTGTGTCAGTGCGTACGTGCGTGCGTAGAGCGAGGCTGCGTGCGTGCGTGTGTTTTTACAGTGTCAATTCAGTCATTCAGCTCATCACACAAGGCATTGGGCACACTCGATCTAAGGGACGCAACTACAACTGTTCTAAACAGTCTTTTGAGTCCGGCACAGTACTCTCCCTTGCAAGTCAAAGCTGGTGTACCGGCAGCCGTTTGACATCGGAGCGCACAAAGCTTTTCACAATTATCTCCGCAAACAACCACTTTTCTGTACCAAGCTTAGAACAAAGAACCACTTTTCTGTACCAAGCTTAGAACAAAGAACCACTTTTCTGTACCAAGCTTAGAACAGGGAACCACTTTTCTGTACCAAGCTTATAACAAAGAAACAATTTTTTTTCTATACCAAGCACAAAACAAAGAACCATTTTTCTGTACCTAGCTTAGAACAAAGAACCACTTTTCTGTACCAAGCTTAGAACAGAGAACCACTTTTCTGTTCCAAGCTTAGAACAAAGAACCACTTTTCTGTACCAAGCTTAGAACAAAGAGACAATTTTTTTCTATTCCAAGCATAGAACCAAGAACCATTTTTCTGTACCAAGCTTAGAACAATTAACCACTTTTCAATACCAAGTGTTACGTGGGAAAATCGTGGTCGTAGAAATGATAACTACACCAAGCACACACACGTAAAGTTCTTTTAAATAAACCTCATTCAGCTGCAATCCGTCACACGTGGCTTAAGGATGTAGACAATACTGGAGTAACAGTTTTAACAATATTTTATTACAGCGATGCGATCTCCACGAAATGCGTTCACAAATGCACCAACAATAGTACAAAGTCTTCTCAGCTTTGACACAATGCGTCTCTCATACAATGTACATCACCATTCACTGCATAACTCTGTTACTGACAATGAAGCACGATATCTTGGGCACTCTCTCGCAATGTCAATACACTCTTCGATACACTGCAATTATACAACTGAACACTGTACCGACGCTGTTACATCGCAATTTTACAACTGAACAATGTACACAGGTGCTTCCTAGCACGACTCTTTTAAAGTGTTATCTTTTCCAGAAAAATCAAGCAAAATCGTACAACACAGCCAATCAAAACACAGTACGTAACTAAAACTCAAAGGTACATTCACACTGGAATATTCTATAAACGTCTGACATCTATGTTAGGAAAATCTCCGGCGCGCTATGACGTCACACAAAAGTAGGCCAGACAGGTCACGACCTTGCACGCTCTAACTAGTAAACACGCGGACAGTGCATCAGCACCGAAAGCCAAGCGACACGCGCGCAGTAAACAAATGAATATCCGAGCGGCTTCTAGACCCTTCCTGACTCAACTCCGTGCGGCAACAGATAATCAACACCACACTATTCGTAAACGAAAGTGAAATTCACTTAAAAGGTACGTGATTCGTAATCATGATAGCTCAAATAAATATCGTATCGTTTCCTACGACTTATGCATGACCGTTCTCACAAAACAACACAACCACAATCATAACACCAAGCTTAGAACAAAGAACCAGTTTGCTGTACCAAGCTTAGAACAAGCATCGTTCAGTGTCAGGTGACCCAATACGATCAACTACAGGAAACTCCAACAATGTGTCAGGTGACCCAATACGATCTACTACAGGAAACTCCAGCAATGTGTCAGGTGACCCAATATGATCTACTACAGGAAACTCCAGCAATGTGTCAGGTGACTGAATACGATCAACTACAGGAAACTCCAGCAATGTGTCAGGTGACCCAATACGATCTACTACAGGAAACTCCAGCAATGTGTCAGGTGACCCAATACGATCAACTACAGGAAACTCCAGCAATGTGTCAGGGGACCCAATACGATCAACTACAGGAAACTCCAGCAATGTGTCAGGTGACCCAATACGATCAACTACAGGAAACTCCAGCAATGTGTCAGGTGACCCAAAACGATCTACTACAGGAAACACCAGCAATGTGTCAGGTGACCCAATACGATCTACTACAGGAAACTCCAGCAATGTGTCAAGTGACCCAATACGATATACTACAGGAAACTCCAGCAATGTGTCAGGTGACCTAATAAGACCTACTACAGGAAACTCCAACAATGTGTCAGGTTTGCAGTACAGTCGTCAACACTGGGAGTTTCCTTTTTCATTAAATGACCGAGTTTACATCCCTGAATGTGCCGGAGATCTATCTAGACACTATGAGGAAGATCCATTTTCAAGTAAATTGGCCAAGTTTTAAAACCTTAATAAACGCAGGAATACATGAAACCTGCATGCATGAGAGAACTCGAGAGTGAAATCTGCAGGGGCCCTATTAAGAGTATTAAACATGGCTAGTTTTAGTTCTTACACCAAATACAGCAAAATCGGCAAATCATAGGAGTTCAGTAAAAATATTAAAGATTGGGTCAATTGGCACTACATGATATTTGTTCCTAACATGGTATAGGAAAGTGTGTCATTGTGGAGATATTGGGTCACCTGGCACCACATGATATTTGTTCCTAACGTGGTATAGGAAAGTGTGTCATTGTGGAGATATTGGGTCACCTGGCACTACATGATATTTGTACCTAACGTGGTATAGGAAAGTGTGTCATTGTGGAGATATTGGGTCACCTAGCACTACATGATATTTGTTCCTAACGTGGTATAGGAAAGTGTGTCATTGTGGAGATATTGGGTCACCTGACACTACATGATATTTGTTCCTAACGTGGTATAGGAAAGTGTGTCATTGTGGAGATATTGGGTCACCTGGCACTACATGATATTTGTTCCTAACGTGGTATAGGAAAGTGTGTCATTGTGGAGATATTGGGTCACCTGGCACTACATGAAATTTGTTCCTAACGTGGTATAGGAAAGTGTGTCATTCTGGAGATATTGGGACATCTGGCACCACATGATATTTGTTCCTAACGTGGTATAGGAAAGTGTGTCATTGCGGAGATATTGGGTCACCTGGCACTACATGATATTTGTTCCTAATGTGGTATAGGAAAGTGTGTCATTGCGGAGTTATTGGGTCATCTGGCACTACAGGATATTTGTTCCTAACGTGCTATATTAAAGTGTGTCATTGCGTAGATATTGGGTCACCTGGCACTACATGATATTTGTCCCTAACGAGGTATAGGAAAGTGTATCATTGCGGACATATTGGGTCACCTGGCACTACATGATATTTGTTCCTAACATGGTATAGGAAAGTGTGTCATTGCGGAGAGATATTGTGTCACCTGTTACTACATGATATTTGTTCCTAACGTGGTATAGGAAAGTGTGTCATTGCGGAGATATTGTGTCACCTGGCACTACATGATATTTGTTCCTAACGTGGTATAGGAATGTGTGTCATTGCGAAGATATTGGGTCACATGGCACTACATGATATTTGTTCCTAACGTGGTACAGGAAAGTGAGTCATTGTGGAGATATTGGGTCACCTGGCACTACATGATATTTGTACCTAACGTGGTATAGCAAAGTGTGTCATTGCGGAGATATTGGGTCACCTGGCACTACATGATATTTGTTCCTAATGCCGTATAGGAAAGTGTGTCATTGTGGAGATATAGTGTCACCTGGCACTACATGATATTTGTTCCTAACATGGTATAGGAAAATGTGTCATTGCGGAGATATTGGGTCACCTGGCACTACATGATATTTATTCCTAACGTGGTATAGGCAAGTGTGTCATTGTGGAGATATTGGGTCACCTGGCACTACATGATATTTGTTCCTAACGTGGTATTGGAAAGTGTGTCATTGTGGAGATATTGTGTCACCTGGCACTACATGATATTTGTACCTAACGTGGTATAGCAAAGTGTGTCATTGCGGAGATATTGGATCAACTGGCACTACATGATATTTATTCCTAACGCCGTATAGGAAAGTGTGTCATTGTGGAGATATTGTGTCATCTGGCACTACATGATATTTGTTCCTAACGTGGTATATGAAAGTGTGTCATTGCGGAGATATTGGGTCACCTTGCACTACATGATATTTGTTCCTAACATGGTATAGGAAAGCACGTCATTGTGGAGATATTCGGTCACCTGGCCCTACATGATATTTGTTTCTAACGTTGTATAGGAAAGTGTGTCATTGCGGAGATATTGGGTCACCTGGCACTACATTATATTTGTTCCTAACATGGTATAGAAAAGTGTGTCATTGTGGATATATTGGGTCACCTGGCACTACATGATATTTGGTCCTAACGTGGTATGGGAAAGTGTGTCATTGCGGAGATATTGGGTCACCTGGCACTACATGATATTTGTTCTTAACTTCGTATAGGAAAGTGTGTCATTGCAGAGATATTTGGTCACCTGGCACTACATGATATTTGTCCCTAACGTGGTATAACAAAGTGTGTCATTGCAGAGATATTGAGTCACCTGACACTACATGATATTGTTCCTAACGTGGTATAGGAAAGTGTGTCATTGCGGAGATATTGGGTCACCTGACACTACATGATATTGTGCCTAACGTGGTATAGGAAAGTGTGTCATTGCGGAGATATTGGGTCACCTGACACTACATGATATTTGTTCCTAACGTGGTATAGGAAAGTGTGTCATTGGGGAGTTATTGGGTCACCTGTCACTACATGATATTTGTGCCTAACGAGGTATATGAAAGTGTGTCATTGTGGAGATATTGGGTCACCTAGCACTACATAATAGTTGTTCCTAACTTGGTATGGAAAAGTGTGTCACTGCGGAGATATTGGGTCACCTGGCACTACATGATATTTGTTCCTAACATGGTATAGGAAAGTTTGTCAGTGTGAAGATATTGGGTCACCTGCCACTACATGATATTTGTTCTTAATGTGGTATAGGAAAGTGTGTCATTGCAGAGATATTGGTTCACTTGGCACTACATGATATTTGTTCCTAACGTGGTATAGCAAAGTGTGTCATTGCGGAGATATTGGGTCACCTGACACTACATGATATTGTTCCTAACGTGGTATAGGAAAGTGTGTCATTGCGGAGATATTGGGTCACCTGACACTACATGATATTTGTTCCTAACGTGGTATAGGAAAGTGTGTCATTGGGCAGTTATTGGGTCACCTGGCACTACATGATATTTGTACATAACGAGGTATATGAAAGTGTGTCATTGTGGAGATATTGGGTCACCTGGCACTACATAATAGTTGTTCCTAAAGTGGTATAGGAAAGTGTGTCACTGCGGAGATATTGGGTCACCTGGCACTACATGATATTTGTTCCTAACATGGTATAGGAAAGTTTGTCAGTGTTAAGATATTGGGTCACCTGCCACTACATGATATTTGTTCTTAATGTGGTATAGGAAAGTGTGTCATTGCGGAGATATTGGGTCACCTGGCACTACATGATATTTGTTCCTAACGTGGTATAGGAAAGTGTGTCATTGCGGAGTTATTGGGTCACCTGGCACTACATGATATTTGTTCCTAACGTGGTATAGCAAAGTGGATCATGGTGGAGATATTTGGGGAAATCGTTGTGCGGTCCGATGTCACACGGCCTGTACCGGACATGCGTGACGTCACACACATAAATACCGCACGATACTGGACATTTAGACAGTTCGCCCTCAGTAGCACGTGCACCTGTATATGGCGGTAAACACACACACACACACACACACACATACACACACACACACACAAACACACCGCACACACACACACACACACACACACACACACACACAGACACACACACACACACTCACACACACACAGACACGCACACACACACACACACACACACACACGCACACACACACAGACACACACACACACACTCACACACAGTCACTCACACACACACATACACACACACACACACACACACACACACACACACACACACACACACACACACACACACACACAAACACAAACACACACATGTATCACTTAACGCTCTCTTTGTGTCACTCTCCAAACAAAACTCACCACTCCGTTTTCTCAGATTTATGTGAAGCCGAATCTGAATAATATCCCATAATAGTCCTATGTACAATACTCTACAACATGCTCGTGGTGTATTTGTGATCACTACAGTGACAAACACACAAACTGTTTTCATGAATTTTTCTTATGCCTAATTATGACGTCACCATGCACAATTAGACTGTTAGCCCAGACACTGTCGGCAACCAGACATACTGTCTCCTAACTCCTTGGACAATGCACAAAAGGAAATCGGGCCGTCGGCCCGGTGGCCTGTTGCGCATTGGGTTGACTGTCAGTACCAGTGAAGGTGTTACCATAGCTACACGTATTTCCCGCCCGGCGGTGTGGTCAGTACCAGTCAAGGGGTTAAACCATGGCCCATTCACCACCGGCAAACCCCGTCCTGATAAAGCACTCACACAGGAATCAGGCCAGCCACTGGCACGGATCCCCATGGCACATTCACCACCGGCAAACCACGTCCTGATAAAGCACTCATACAAGAACCAAGCCAGCCAGAGGCACGGATCCTCATCAGCACACGCAGTTGTCAGGGCTCATGAGGATCTATGCCTCTTACATAACGTATTGTTGGCTGCGCTCCGGCAGAGAATGAGAATATGAGAGCCCCAGCCCAGCCCTCCCCCAAACAATATATTTATTCTAATTAACACGGTAATTAAGCAAGCCCACGTCAACAAAGACACCCAATACCTTTATTACCTAGCCATTTTAGTTCCACTCCAGAAATCATTCAAGCTACGTTTGGGGGAGGGGTAGGCTGGGGCTCTCATATTCTCATTCTCAGAATAATTAATTCTAGAATGAGAATATAAGATTTGAAAACTAATCAAATCGATAAATGCCACATCGATCAACTAATTATTGTAATCAACTAACCATTTAGACAAACCCAACGCCACCCAATACACCCAATACCTTAATCGCCTAGCCATTTTAGTTCCACTCCAGAAATCATTCAAGCTACGTTTTTTGATCAGCTACCAACCTGCGATTATTAAGCCAGATCCCCCACCCAACCTAAATTATTAATGCTGTCATTGACTACTATCAGCTGTTTTCGGGAAATGACTACTTGCGCCATTGTGGGAATTCCCGTTAGGCATAATTTCCACAACACCCAACCCAAAAGTAAGTGACGTCAATGTTGCCAATAACAACACCACGTGTCAACTCGTGACCCTAGTCTCGTGATCAAGTATTGCGTCGTTGAGACATTTCAAGGATTTCTGTTGCTGTGAGAAGATGTGTTATTTGTGGTAGCCATTGGAAATATTACAAATTCCGGACTTCGATATTCAGTGCAGTGATACATCTTGTAGAATATTACTATTGTGCGTTATGTTGAAACAACAAAAAGGTTAGTGAGCCGAGACTAAAGAAAACTTACTGTTAAATTGCCGAGTGTTGAGTACAACCGGGTTCAGTATTGCGTTTTACTTTAAACATGGCTGTGAGTGAAAAACCGCGGTTTTAGTTTATTGGTTGTACCGTACGCAAAAGCATGCGGGTCTCTATGTAATAGGACATTTATTCTCGTCAGGTTGTTTAATTTATCTAGGCAGTGTCACGTTTACAGACCTATGTCGATTTCTATCGAATTTAGGTGTGCAGTCACACATGGGGACCGCTAACGGCGCAGTAAGCATGTGTTGAGGGGCAAAACAGAAGATTGAGCCTACTAAAACAGAGTCATTTGCTATTACTTCCGTCTCGTAAACAACTAAGAAATGAGAGTAGAACACAGAGTTAAATGACTCTTAACATAAAGTCTTAAATATTCTGTTTACCACCTTGCCGTTAACGCCGTCAGCGCGGACTGCAGACAGTGTCATTCAGTTGAGTACAGCGAGGACAGAGACAGAACACAGAGTTAAATGACTCTTAACATAAAGTCTTCAAAATTCTGTTTACCACCTTGCCGTTAACGCCGTCAGCGCGGACTGCAGACAGTGTCATTCAGTTGAGGACAGAGACAGAACACAGAGTTAAATGACTCTTAACATAAAGTCTTCAATATTCTAATGACACCCTTGCCGCTAACGCTGTCAGCGCGGTTTTAAAATAGATTTTACGTAGCAAACATCGCTGGTGGTAAATAGCGCGGCGTGGGCTCAGCGGCCTGTAGCTCTGTAGCAAGCAAAAACAGAGACAGAACATAGAGTTAAATGACTCTTAATACAAAGTCTTCAGTCTTCTATCATAACACCCTTGCCGCTAACGCTGTCAGCGCGGTTTTAAAATAGATTTTACGTAGCAAACATCGCTGGCGCGCGGCGTGCAGACAGTTTCATTTGAGTATTGGTGCAGACAAATACGTCACTAGCTGCAATGCGGAAGTTGCCGATCTACTTATATTTAGCGGCCTGTAGCTCTGTAGCAAGCAAAAACAGAGACAGAACATAGAGTTAAATGACTCTTAATACAAAGTCTTCAGTCTTCTATTGACACCCTTGCCGCTAACGCTGTCAGCGCGGTTTTTAACGTAAACACTGACATAGGGACTTAGTAACGTGACTAAGTACACAGTCGCCGCGTCTATATCGTGTCATACAACTTAAATGCGGTGAAGTTTTCTGCGGACTGGAGTCTACATGCTGAATAAAGATTTTGTGTCTGTCTGTCTGTCTGTGTGTGAGTGCTTGTGTGTGTTTGTAGGTATGTGTGAGTGTGTATGCGTGTGTCTGTCAGTGTGTGAGTGTGTTTGTCTGTCAGTGTGTGAGTGCATGTATGTATGCGTGCGAGTGTTTGTGTGTGAGTGTTTGTCATTGTGTGAGTGCATGTATGTATGCGTGTGCATGCTAGTATGTATGCATGTGCATGCGTGTATGTATGTGTGCGAGTGTTTGTGTGTGTGTGCGTCTGTGCGTGTATTTATGCATGTGTATATATAGTTAGTGTTAGAGATATGATCATTTCAAGAACATTTATACCATTGACTCTACGTCAATACCCCAAAACACAGTTATTTAATAATAACCACACACACACAAAACATTCTTATATACACTTGATACAAATTTAAGTTACCTACAGACACTTGTTAACAAATTTCCAAAGTCACCTACAACCGCTAACTAACTTTACAGGTAACTTTGAAGTTAGTTGGTGCAAGTTCTGATAAGTGACTTAAAACAAGTTCTTACAAGAACCTAATCATAAGATCTTGTAAGTTATTGAACCAAGTCACAACTTACTTGGACAGATTTCCCAAGTTACAAGGACAACAAGAAAACTTTTTTTTCTCAGTAGTACTCTGGTGGTGGGGCAGATGGTGTTAGGTAGGCAGGGGTGAAAGGCATGACATCTCTTTGCGAAGTGTATGACAAAAATAATTGATTAACAAAACCTATCTTTACTTGCTTGTAAGTTCTCGAACTTTTTTCATAGTTTCTTCTACGCCTATCTTTTTTCCTTGTTCTAAAAAAGATTTCTTTAGCTCTTCAACATTTACAGCCTGACTACGCATCTTATTCTGTATTTCAGATTTTTGTTGTTTATAGTTAGCCAAATCATCCTGGACTCGCTTAAATTCTTCGTCATCAATTTCACTATCATTTAAAGCCTTACTAATAATAAGTTTCATACTCGTCAGCTTAGCTGCTGCGAGCGTACTTAATGCTTCATGCTTCTGCAACTTCATATAAAATCTTTTGTTAATAGCTTCCATACCAAAGCATGCTAGACTTGTGACAAGACCAATACCTTCAACAGCAATTCCTATAACACTTCCCACCCCCGTTGCAAAAAGAGTTATACCTCCTACAGATAATCCGGCCGAAACCACCCCCATGGCCATTGATGTGTTGTGTACAGAATTGAAAACCGTATTGTAACGGCGTTTACACCTCGAGTATTTTGCTTGTTCTTCTTCCAAATACTTCAACGCTTCTGTAATATTCATTAAACGGAATGAATCTGCCTTTAATGTTTTATCACGCTCAATAGGCTCAAGCTGCTCAGGTGGTATTTGTGGATACAAGTTCACCATTTTTTATGACAAATATTTTTTTAATCAGCAATTACATTTTGCAACTCTTCAAAAGTATACAATTTTCTAGCATAATAAAATGCAACAAGATCAATGTGTTCAAGGTTTATGTAAGTTAGACGAACAAAAGTTGTTTTGTCAACCACCACCTTGACAGTGGGAATACTGCTTGAAACATTAATAACATCATTATTTTTTGTAATGGCAATAAAGACCTTTGATGATTCTGTTACTGTTTCATTCCATGTAAGTTTAATTCCTTGTGCAATTTGAGCCTCTTTAGCAGAAGCAACAGATTTCATGATAATTTCAAATACTATTGTCGCTTCTCTAGCCACGACTAAGCTTGCTGGCATAAACACAACAGAAGTATCTGATCTACCCTTTCTAGTTGTAAGAAGATATCTCCGTCTCACATAATTTTCAACTTTCAGTTTTTCTCTGCTATTGTTGTCTAGGGCAAAACTTGGAACAAGGCTTACAATAAGCAGCCCAGAATTAACAACCTTCCTAAACACTAAGGCACCTTCGTCATCAGTGTATACATAAGGACTAATAAATTCAATCTTTATGTCCCAGTCAATTGTGGGTGGTGGTGCCGGTACAGGTGAAACAACCCACTTATTTCCCACATGTATTAAGTTGTAAGGCGCATTATTTACAGGTGGAGTAGGTACAGTAACATCACGCAGCTGACCAAGTTTAGGAATCTGTTTTTCACCATCTTTCATGTCAACAATTACTTTCCTCTTGTACATGCCATTTGAATCAAGTTCAAAACCATATATTTCTCCAATATCTCCCTCCTTCTCAAAATCCTGTACGTCTGCCAAATCTTTTAACTCTGTTACTGGACACGCAACTGGTATGATTCTAGGCTTTGGACCAAGACCACTCATTTTTATAAACAAAAATAAAATTATTTAATTTCCAACACAACACTAAAATCATGCATCACAACTGGTTTGCCATCCTGATTAGTTACAGATATACTCAGTGATTCAAAGAAACTAGAACCTAATTTCTTAAACTGCAAATTAGGAAATCTAACAACCACACTTTCACAATACGGAGCAGTTCCAGTTGGTAAGCATCTCAACAAAGTTGAAGGCTTTCCATTGTGTACATTTTCAGTCGTGTTTAGTTCTTTTAAATAAACATTTAGAAATGTGTGTACTGACAAATGAACAGGATATGTTCCAGTTATTTTAGTTACAACTGACGTATAATACCATCCACTAGTACCATTATCTGTAAAACCCATTACCCAATTTACAGGCATTGTATTTCTGTCTATTAAACCAAGTAAATATGCAAGTTCAGTTGAAAATAAAGGTATAGTGCCTGTAGGAATTTCTAATTCAACAAACAAGTTAGCCTGATTTAAAGTTGCTTTAATTTTTAAATTATTTTGAAACCATGTAGCTAAAGTACAAAAGTCATAATACCCAGATGGTATAAAGTGTGTATTAGTGTCCAAGCCACTATTACCAGCATTAACATAACTCATATAAAAACTTGTATTATCCGTTACATTAAACCACTTTACTGTATAAAACATTTCATGGATAGCCACAGCCTTGTTACCATCACGATTATCAATCCCATTAGTTAACCACACTGGTTTGCTTGTGTCAAGATTTGTTAAGGTAATAAACATTTTTATTATCACATAAAAAAAGGATGGAATTTAAATCACCAACCATTACCACTACAAACGCATTTCAATTTAATGTAGATGCTAAATATAATGTCACCCCTACTTATGAACAGAAAATAATTCAACTAAATCAGCTTGATATAGCTTTGTCTGAAGGAGATTTATTTCAAGTAAAAGTACCAAATCCATTTGATCATTACCTAAACCCTCCAATAACAGACGATGCTACAGCAAGAAAGTGGTCTTCAAGCCCACTACAGATGTTTCAAAACCAACTTAACTTTGCCATACTGTGTTCAACTACAGGCTGTGGTGTTTCTTTTACAGATCACTTGAATCACTCAAACAAACTGATTAGGTCTGTGTATCGTTTTCACATGTATTACCAGCTTAGAAGAATACTGTCAGAACTGCATACCCCACTGCCCACTGAATCCAGTTTTAATCAGTTTAACAATCCCATGGATTTGAAAGCATTTGAACGCATCTGTAATGAATTTAACATAAGCACTAAGTATGACTTCACACAAAAACTTGATGATCACCACGGCAGGGGTACACTGTATTATGCTATGAGTCACAGACAATACCCTCAAGATTATTACCCTGGTTACACTTCATTCTCATCAAAATCTGAAGTGTGGTTAGGCTCAATTGAGCAGAAGCAGACTAATGCCTGGACCACATTTGTCTTGGACAGGAGTGACGGATTTACTCAAGCGGGAGTCGAGCGCGTAAATGAGTCAATCAGAACATATGTCTGGTGTATACTAGGAGCACAATCACTAACAAAATCAAACATTTTGAATGGAAGTGGTAAATTTGAAGCACAAAAACAGTTTCTCGCTAATCTTGAAGATTCAGTAAATTCAGTAGTTGATCTCCCATCAAGCATACAACGCTACCAAGACGTTCTCAGATATGCTAGATCAAAAGTTGACTTTGTAGTTGGTATTGGGTTATACATGTTGCCATCAGACCTTCAACTCCAAATGGGTACAATAACAAATTATAATAATGAAATAGTTGTTGCAGGTGTTGGTCAGAAATTAGGACTCAATCAATCTGTAAACTTGGGGGTCACAACCACACATGTACAGACATTAAAACCATTAATGACACCAGCACCAGTAACGTCATCACCCGTACAGACAGTAACAACCCCGGTCCCAACCCCAACCCCTGACACCCATGAGTCAGAGAGAACAGCATTGGTAATAGGTCTCACTGGATTAGGGGTTTTACTTCTTTATCTGTTTCATTAAATAACCCACTATTAACCCTCCTACTGTAACCAAAAAGACCCACACATGTTCTGCCATAAACCCTACTGCCTTTGCCGCTGTACTAATCAACCAACTGACAACAGTGCCTATAATGCCAGGCAACGCGTCTACTGCTTTCAGAGCCAATTTCTTAAGCAAGTCTGATATGTGAGACAGTTGTTTCTTTACCCACGACTGTAAGTCTTTTGGATCTGTGGGGACTGGGGTTGGTGGTGCTGGAGGTGGAGAACCACCACCCGTTACAGCCAACACAACTGTACTGATAATAAACCCCAGAGCTGTAATTAAACTGGCAATTGTGATACCCTGTTCTCTGAAAAGTGTTTTTAGTCTCTCAGCCAGAGTAGTGTCTTCGTGAAGTATTTTCTGAATAGTTTCTCTAATCCTGTTGACCTGTGATTTTAGTTTTTGTCTTCCAATACTAATCGCTTCTAACCTTCCTGATCTTTCTATCTGCAAATCATTTAATCTGTCTTGAATTCTTTCTTTCATTTCTGCGTCAAGATTTCCATTGTCTGCGGTAGCCAGTTTCTCTTTTTCACGTTCTATGTGTTTATCAAGCTCACCCAGTTTGGCAACATTGTTTACCATATCACCTCTTATCGTCTGCATTAATTTATTCAACCCTATAATCTCCCTCATTGTAAAAGGAGAGTCACCAATTGTTTTTAATTCGTCATTTATTTGTCCTTCTGTAAATGAGGTTTCTTGTATCACTGTGTTTGCTATTTCTGGTAGGCTTGTTACTGGTGCCATTTCAATCTGTTGCCCTGTTGGCAACTTTGTTTGCGTGTCTTGAAGCATACTAACCAGTCTTGGGGGAACAGGAGACCCTCCAATTCCAAGATACCTTGCCAACCCAGAGTTACCACCGACTTCACCTTTAATTGTACTTAAAGCCCTAAACTTAGAAGGATTATTTTTATGTGTTAGATATATTTTCCCTCTGTCTGTATTTACAAATAAGTGTCCTTTATCATATTCAAATTGATTAGGATCTATTACATCTGGGCGCGCTCCAACACTGTCATAAAATGAGTTTACTTTGTCTTTTAACAGTTCATGATACAAAGAAGAACTAGTTACCATTCCAGTCATATCTGTGATACTGGTATCTGAGGCATCCATGACATCCATGTTAAAATCTTCATGATTAAATCCTCCTGCTGCCATTGTTTTATTAATTTATTATTTTTTATTGTGCATAATAAAAATGACACAGTCTTACGGATCAAAGTTAGACCCATACAGAAAACTACGTGAGCCCCTGGGTGTTAAGGGCATAAGACAATCAATCGTCATCACAAACAATCCTAGTACAATAGACCAGAACCAAACACTTACAGTCAAGTTTCCAAACCTAGGCCCCAGTGACGTTATTGTTCCTGGCACTGCACGCCTTGCTTTTAATATTGAACTATCATCAGACGCAGACGTGAACAGAACACTAGTTAACAATCTTGGCAGAGCAATTGTTAGAACTATTAAAGTAAAACTTGAAGGACAGGAAGTGTTTAGTCTTGATGACTCAGATGTATTCTACTGTTACAAAGAACTTTGGCTAACAAGAGAAGAACGAGAAGACCGTATTTACCAAGGCATACAGCCAGATAATGTTGGTAAACTTCGAATCGACGCCGGAGATAAAGTAACTAATACAGCCATGGATGTTATAATGGCCGAAACATATGGATCCAGATTCTACATTCCACTTGAGTTTGAAATCCTAACAGCTCATCTGCCTTATTATCAAGGAGCACTGAATGACCGTCTGAGTTTTGAACTAACTTTCAATGACTACTCCAAAGTTATAAAATCATCTGCCACAGATGCAACATACAAGATCTCTAACATTTCCTTGGAATACGAAATTGTCACACATACTGAACTAGCCAGACTCATTCAAAATCAGTACCAGTCAAGACTTCCAATTTATTATGACAGGGTGATTAGACACAGTTTAATGCAAAAAGACAAGAGCGACCCAATGTGGAACATAAACTTGAACACACCTGCCAGGTCATTGAAAGGTATTCTTATGTTGTTTGTTGAACCTGTGAGTCCATACAAACGGGATTCAGAAAAATTATACAATCCTAAGATTACACATTTGTCCTGCACAATCGAAGGCCGTCCTAATCAAGTGTACGCGTCTGGAATGCTGCCTTATCAACACTACGATGAGATCACAAAGTATTTTGCGGGTGGAAGGATTAGAGATAAACCAGCAAACATTGCGTGCAAAGATCTACATCTGTATGATGTTAGGATCGCACAATACCTTACAAACAAATACGCACTGTGGCTAGACCTTCGTAGTACAGATGACGATTACCTTCATGGGTCAGGACGAACTGTTGAGAATGGTAGTGATGGAATAACAATTCAGATACAAAAGAAGGTTGAAACTGCTGCAGCCATAAACATATATTTGTATCTAATTTATGACGCACAACTCAATATTGCAGAAAGCAGACTGAGTGGACACATATATTAAAATTATATTGTGTATTAAAATGAACCTAATGACCCTTGACCCCCATTGTGGATTATTTTGTGGTGCGACAGGGTGTGGTAAAACTGAATTTGTACTTAACCTATTACAAACAAGATACATACACCACTTTGAAAACATTGTAATATTTTGTCCAACAATAAAACACAACAAAGCTTATCACAACCGTTTTTTTATTTGGACTGACAACAACATTTACTTAGTTGACCCTGAGAAAAAACTGAATGACTACCTACAATATTTTTACAAACAATTTGAAGGACAGTCAACTTTATTTATTGTTGATGATTGCTCTGCAGAAAAAGACATTGTCAAAAAGAGAAATACTTTAGCAGAACTTGCCTTCAGTGGTAGACACGCAAACGTGAGTGTATGGATTCTCACTCAGAAATATAATGCTGTATTGAAAGATTTTCGAGAACAGTTAAAGTTTATCTGTTTGTTTTACTGTAAGGATCGTGACAGCTTTGAAGACTGTCTCAGAGAAAACGATGTCATTCCAAATAAGCATGAACGTGATGATGTAAAAAATAAACTGAAATCGACTAAGCACCTAAAGCTCATTTTAAAGACAGATCAGCCCACAGGGTATGGGTTAGTAAATTAATTTATCTTTTTGGTTTGTCTATAAAAAATGATGGACGGACAAGAGGATCAAAATTGGCCTATTGGTAAATTCATGGATATTACATCGAGTTTCAGGGGTTTTATGCATATTAGTGACTTAAAAACACAAGTTAGACGCCCTTTTTCAGAACTCCCATCACCGATGAAGATGTACATGACATATAGTTTTTATCTTGGATATTCTAATACTTTTCCACTTTATAATAATAGGACAGCAAATTTTTTAGTTTATGATGCTAAATCTGACTGGTTTAAGATTATGTGTTTAAACATATACTATCAAATAAAAAAAGAAAATAAAAATGTTAAATTTATTACTGTCAGTAAAACGATATTACACATGCAAAAGATTGAAAATGATACCACAGAAGACATATCAATGAAGTGGCTTATTAGTTGGTGATTAATTTTGTCTATTATATAGATTTTAGTCAATAAAGTGCCATTTTCATTATATAATTTTCTATTTATTTTTTTGTCGGACAAATAAAAAAGATGGTCAACCATCAAAGATTAAGAAACGTGTTTCACACAACTGACTTACCTATATCTAATATTTACAATGTCTATGAATCAATAGAAAGATCTTTTTTAGTCATACAAAATAACCTTCTTTCTGATAGTGTAAAGATTCAGATTGTTGCAAAAATAGAATTTGCCAGAGATGTTGGTGAAGTTATTGTAACGTATATCTCGACAAGGCAGCACACAGTTAATTCGAGAAGAGAACTAGAGAAAGTGTTTAGAGAAAGATTGTTACCAGACTTCCATGAAGCAATTGACAGAGCAGAAATGCAAGGGTCTGGCTGGCATGAAGGCCTTGTACATGAACTACAACTAAAGCAGTCTAGGTATCATCCTATTTTAGGTAGATCTTGGATACCACTACCAATAGAGGTTGCAAACAAAAAGGCTGTAGTCAATATTCAAAACAATGATAATTTATGTTTTATGTGGTGTGTGCTTGCTAAACTTCATTTTGTAAAAGCAAAACCTGATCGTGTATCTAACTATACCAAATTTGTAAATGAACTCAACTTCAGTGGCATTGAGTTCCCTGTTAAAATAGAGGACATAGACTTGTTTGAAAAACTAAATCCTGGTATATCTGTGAATGTGTTTGTGTGGGAAAATGAATCTGAGAATAAGTTACAGCCAATTAGAGTATCTCCAATTGCCCCAACCTATGGGCAGCCAGAAGATAAACATGTTGACATGTTGCTAATTGGAGATGACAATAACTTCCACTACACAATTATCAGGAATATGTCACGTCTAATTTATTCACATACAACGAAACACAATGGGAAACAGGAAGTGTGCAAGAGATGTTTACAGAGATTCTCTTCTATTAAAATAGCACATAATCACATTTTACACTGCAGGTCAGCTGATGACATACAAACTGTACTTAAGTATCCAGATCCTGGTAGTCAAGTGTATTTTAAGAACTATGGGAATCAGCAAAAGCTGCCGTTTGTAGTGTATGCTGATTTTGAATCACTGGTAGTACCATATGAAGGTCCTGTTCCAGAGTCATTACCAAAGACTATAAAGTTGAGTGACCAAGTGGTGTGTTCTTTTGGATACATTATTGTTAGGTCAGACGGACAGCATACAGAGCCTGTTATCTACAGGGGTGAAAATGCAGCATGCCTGTTTTTAACAGAAATGAGACAACTGTATAGTCAGGTAGTACAGTATCTCACAACATGTCAGATGCCTTTGGTGATGACAGAAGAAGACAAACTAAAATTTGATACAGCAGAGACGTGTTGGATTTGTGAACAGCCTTTAGAGGGTGATAAAGTTCGTGACCATGATCACATAACTGGGCGTTACAGAGGAGCTGCACATAATAATTGTAACTTGTTATTAAAAATAGATCCTAAGACATACAAGTTACCAATCTTTTTTCACAATCTGAAGGGATATGATTCACACATTATCATGCAGGCTGTAGACGAGTCGTACAAAAAAATTAGTTGTATTGCCCAGACAACTGAGAAATACTTGACTTTTAGGTTAGATAAATTAGCATTTTATGACTCCATGCAACATTTGTCTTTAGGTCTTGCTAGTCTGGCAGAAGGACTGAGTGAGTATCCAATAACAAGTAAATATTTTGAGCCGGACTTGATTAAAAAAGGTGTTTATCCATATGAGTACATCAGTGACTGGGTAGTGTTTGAAGAAAGGAGACTGCCTCCAAAAGAGAAATTTTATTCTACACTAACTGGTAAAGGTATTTCTGACTCTGAATACCAGCATGCACTTGATGCGTGGGAAAAACTAGGGTGTCAGACAATTGGTGACTACCACGATCAGTACTTAAAGGCAGATGTTTGCTTGCTAGCAGATGTATTTGAAAGTTACCATGAAAAGGGTTTGTTGCACTACAAGCTTGACCCTGCTTGTTACATAACTAGTCCTGGCATGACATGGGATGCATTTTTGAAATCCAGTAAGATATCTATAGACCTGTTGTCTGATCGTACGATGGGTGAAATGGTGGAACGTGGATTGAGAGGTGGTATTAGTCTAGCAGCAAACAATTATGGTAAGGCAAATAATAAATATCTTGACGACTTTGACCCCTCAAAGCCAATGTCATTTATTACATACTTGGATGCTAATAATTTGTATGGATTTGCAATGTGTGAATTGTTGCCATTAAAAAACTTTTGTTTGTATGATTTGTCACAGTATGGCATAAAAAAATTAACAAAATATATTATGGATCGAGGTCAAAATGATGAAAAGGGTTGGATCTTTGAAGTAGACTTGGAGTATCCACACCATTTACATGATTACCATAACGATTATCCATTAGCAGTTGAGAAACTGAGTTTGACTGGGAAAAAAGAAGACACCAAACTTGTACCCAATTTGAATGACAAATTTAATTACGTTTGTCACTATCGATTGTTACAGTTTTACATCAGACATGGGTTAGTATTAAAGAAAGTTCACAGAGGAATTCAATTTGACCAAAGTGCTTTTATGAAAGATTACATAATGAAGAACACAACCCTTCGTGCCAGAGACGGTAACACTGCATTTGACAAAGACTTCTTTAAGCTTATGAACAATGCCTGTTTTGGCAAGACAATGGAAAATCCTCATCACCGCAAAGATGTGAGACTGGTCACAACTGAATCGGGTGCAATTAAACTTACAAGTAAGCCTCAGTACACAGGGTATAAAGAATTTCATTCATCATTGTATGCTGTGTCACTCAAAAAAAAGATTGTTAAACTGGATAAGCCAGTATTCATTGGTATGGCAATTCTTGAGTTATCAAAACTGTTAATGCTTGAATTTTATTATGATTACTTCAAACCAAAGTATCCTGAGTGTCGTCTGCTATACACTGACACTGACTCTATGATCATAGACGTGCCTACTGAAGACTTTTATGAAGACATGAAAACAGAGTTACACATGTATGACACATCTGATTACCCTAAAGACCATCCACTGTTCAACACACAAAACAAGAAAGTGCCTGGAAAGTTTAAGGATGAACTAAATGGTGTGCCAATAGTTGAGTACGTTGGACTGAGATCAAAAATGTATTCTATACTGCATCAGAAAGGTAGTCAGTCGAAAGCCAAAGGAATTAAAAAAACAGCAATAAAAAATAAAGACATTCGACATGAACATTACAAGCAAGTGTTAGATGGTGCATTAATGCCTGATTATCCAAACAAGACACTAAGATCAAACAAACATAATATTGAAATGATTCAAACATATAAAAAGTCTCTAGCAGTTGGGGATACAAAAAGAGTGTTTCACACTAAGGAAAAAGCTTATGCACCAGGTCATTACAGGCTCAAATTATCTGAAAAAATAGCTGATGAACTGTTTGATGAACTAATTGATGAATTGAAATTGTTAAAAATGAGTAACGGTGTCTGTGGGAATAATCTGTAATTCTTCTCTAACAAATGCCCTCTGGGGTGCAGGCTCATACAGATAATATATTGTTGCATTAGCTGAAGGAACTATTTTTTTTATATTATGAACAGATGTAGACCAAATTGGATCAGTTGCCCTACGTCTAACGTCATTCTCAGCTTCACCTGGTTGATACAAATATCTTACCTGTTTTGTAAACAAGCTAGTGTCTGGAGGTGTTGTTGTTGTTTTTATTTCTGACGGTATTGTTTTCAATTTAATAGCATCAACAGGTTTAGGGTGACCTTCATTATTCATTGCTTTTATCACAGACGGTAATCTCTTAACCCACTCAGTGTTACGTGAGTCATGCATGAGTTCCTTAGAATACTGATAGCTGAAAAGTCTCTCTGATAACTGTTTGTTAAAGTTTTCAACAATTGCCTGTGATCTGTGCACACCTGGTATGCCTCGTCGCACTAGCACTCCATGCTTTGCAAATAACTGATTAACAGTGCCTTTAAATTCAGATCCATCATCAACCTGCACTAGTCTGGGGTATCTTAAAGGGCCTCGACTATATATTTTTGATAAAGCAGTAGCAACTGTACTGGCTGTTTTGTCAGATATGGGTTCAGCGTCTTTGTACCTTGAAGCTATGTCGACAACAGTTAATGCATACTTGTATCGTTTCTTTTTTATTGTGTCATGCGGAAGAAACAGGAGGTCCATTTGGTGTGTGTCATTAGGGATAGTGTTTTCAAAATGAGGCCTTGTTATTTTTCTTGGAGCAGGAAGATATATTTGCCAAATTGCCTGTTTTTTAAGCCACTGTTTTATTTGGTTAACATCTCCACCCACAGCAGCATGTAATTTTTTTATTGCAGTATTCCCTTTCCAGTAGCCAATTGGAGAGTAATATATTTTTGATAGTTTAGCGTCTGCCATTTTTTCTAGCAATATAAACTCCTGTAAAATATACTAATGTCATTCCTACTAAAACAAATATTATTTCTCCATTTTTTTGTTCTTGGCTTGGTTGGTAATAGTCACTAAGTTTTGGTTGTGGAATAGATATGTCTTCACCAGTAACAAGATAGTATTCTTTGATCGCGTCATCAACGTTTGAAAATGTATGCTGTGCGTGACCCTCAAGTTTTAGTTTTTCATTAATAAAATCAAGTTTCTCAATTCTTTGCTTTTCATAATCTTGTTGAGCTTGAGCTAGTTTTTCAGATGCCTCATTGTGACGCTTCATTTCTTCTGCTGATTCTTCTTTACTCACTTTTGAAAAGAAATAGTTTGATCCACTAAAAGCTAATGCGTTAATAACTGCACCGCCAATCATAACAGCTATAGTTGCCATATTTTTATTTACATAGAAATATTTTCTGGAATAATTCCTTGCTTGACTAGAAAATCTTTTGTTGCAATCGATGCTGTTATAACAACTACTAGCTTAGCACTGTCTTCAAAGTCTAATTTACTAAGGTCTGCTGATTTCATTTTGAGTAGACTTTTTCCCAACATAGAATATGCTACTGCTAGTCCACTTATTACAGCAGAGTGATAGACAAGGTTCATTAAGTTCTTTGTGTCACTCATTTTCTTATACCATAAAAATTAAAATAATAAATTTATTTACTGCATGTAAAATGGGTCAACGGCTTTGGGTGTTACTGGTAATGTGGCGACTTCTGGTTTTGTTTTTGGAGTGTCTGATTTTTTGGTCACTGTACGAGTCTGTGGTTTGTATTTTTTATATAATTGATAACCTACGTAACCAAATCCGACAACAAATCCGGCAACTATATATTTTGTTGATTGAGGGCTGGGGTCAAGGTCAGACTTAGTTGTTTGTCTCTCACTTTGATGAGGGTGTGACGGTAGTGACACTGGTGCTGTTGATGGTGTGTCAGTCTTTTCTGTTAATGCTTGAAGCTGTAATTTCTTTTGTCTGTTATATTCAGCTAATCTTTTTCCAGCCTCTATTCTACCTGGGCTTTTAGTCTTAGTCACTGTTTGAACCTGTGTCAAGACATGGCTCTGTTGTGGAGTCGTCTCGTCCATTTTCTTCTAATTTAAAATTTATTTTAGAAAAATCAATATGACTACTAGTAACAAGTAAGGTTACAGCAGGTGCAAGGTAATTCCCAAACTTGTAAAACATAAGGCATGCTAATTTACCTATTGAACTTGAAACTATGGGGTTGCTTTCGAGATCATGTGAAAGGCTGTCACTATCAACAGGTAGGAAGTGACTTACAGCTTTTGTGTATAGGCAGACAAGAGATCGACTCAAATCACGTGTCATTAGTGAAGCAATGTGATTTTCATATTTAGAATGTAGTTTAATTAGCTCATCAGCAGTAAGGGATTCTATGTCTTCTGTCATGTATTGTATACCGAGAAAAGCTTTTGATTTGCCGGACACAACTACAGATAGAAGCTGCTGTTTTTTTTGGTCTAAGTCTTTGTTCTCTACAGCACAGATATCGCTTAGAAGAAGTAATTCGTCTTGGTTCATTTTAAAACGTAATATAATAATTTTGTTTAAAGAAGTCAATGACAGCATTAATAATTTAGGTTGGGTGGGGAATCTGGCTTAATAATCGCAGGTTGGTAGCTGATCAAAAAACGTAGCTTGAATGATTTCTGGAGTGGAACTAAAATGGCTAGGCGATTAAGGTATTGGGTGTATTGGGTAGCGTTGGGTTTGTCTAAATGGTTAGTTGATTACAATAATTAGTTGATCGATGTGGCATTTATCGATTTGATTGGTTTTCAAATCTTATATTCTCATTCTAGAATTAATTATTCTGAGAATGAGAATATGACAGCCCCAGCCTACCCCTCCCCCAAACGTAGCTTGAATGATTTCTGGAGTGGAACTAAAATGGCTAGGTAATAAAGGTATTGGGTGTCTTTGTTGACGTGGGCTTGCTTAATTACCGTGTTAATTAGAATAAATATATTGTTTGGGGGAGGGGTGGGCTGGGGCTCTCATATTCTCATTCTCTTCCGGCAGTGAAGGGGTTAAGTGGACTAAATAAGATCATTGTTACTTGGACTGAAAACTAAACATCTCATTCTCTGTCAGGTAAATAAGATCATTGTTACTTGGACTGAAAACTAAACATCTCATTCTCTGTCAGGTAAATAAGATCATTGTTACTTGGACTGAAAACTAAACATCTCATTCTCTGTCAGGTAAATAAGATCATTGTTACTTGGACTGAAAACTAAACATCTCATTCTCTGTCAGGTAAATAAGATCATTGTTATTTGCACTGAAAACTGAAAATCTCATTCTCTGTCAGGTAAATAAGATCATTGTTATTTGCACTGAAAACTGAAAATCTCATTCTCTGTCAGTTAAATAAGATCATTGTTACTTGGACTGAAAACTAAACATCTCATTCTCTGTCAGTTAAATAAGATCATTGTTACTTGGACTGAAAACTAAACATCTCATTCTCTGTCAGGTAAATAAGATCATTGTTATTTGCACTGAAAACTGAAAATCTCATTCTCTGTCAGTTAAATAAGATCATTGTTACTTGGACTGAAAACTAAACATCTCATTCTCTGTCAGTTAAATAAGATCATTTTTACTTGGACTGAAAACTGAAAATCTCATTCTCTGTCAGTTAAATAAGATCATTGTTACTTGGACTGAAAACTAAACATCTCATTCTCTGTCAGTTAAATAAGATCATTGTTACTTGGACTGAAAACTCAAAATATCATTCTCTGTCATCACTTTTTTCTAGTGTGTTTGGAAAACCAACTGCACAATGCTTATAGTTATACACAGGTGATGTTTTCTGTCTGTTACTGCGCCCTAGGGCTGATATTCCCACATGTGGATATTTTCTGCTACTTTACAGTTCAGGAGACAGATCGACCATAATAGTTCAAGGCTTGTGCCAGAATAGTTTGGTGCCTAGAGACGTCAGTTTATTCAGGCACCACCCTTCAACTAGCATGACTGTTGTGTTTCCTGTTGTTGTGAGTCAGAACTGGAAGGGTTAAAAATCCACAACAATTTAATCAATGCATGTTTGTTGTCTGATTCAACTCACTCCATCATTATACTGACAGGCAAACGTTCTGCACAGATGCCTCTAAAAAAAAGTGGTACAACAAATGTTTCAATTTTGTCCTGACCATTCTGCCACGAAATGTGACAAAATCGTGGTAATTGCTATAGTTACGTGGATAAGCAATGGAGCGAAACAGTCATACCGTCCTACAGCTCCATTGCAGGCGCACCACACAGTCATACCGTCCTACAGCTCCAGGCGCACCACACAGTCATACCGTCCTACAGCTCCAAGCGCATCACACAGTCATACCGTCCTACAGCTCCATTGCAGGCGCACCACACAGTCATACCGTCCTACAGCTCCATTGTAGGCGCACCACACAGTCATACCGTCCTACAGCTCCATTGCAGGCGCACAACACAGTCAGACCGTCCTACAGCTCCATTGCAGGCGCTCCACACAGTCATACCGTCCTACAGCTCCAGGCGCACCACACAGTCATACCGTCCTACAGCTCCAGGCGCACCACACAGTCATACCGTCCTACAGCTCCAGGCGCACCACACAGTCATACCGTCCTACAGCTCCATTGCAGGCGCTCCACACAGTCATACCGTCTTACAGCTCCATTGCAGGCGCTCCACACAGTCATACCGTCCTACAGCTCCATTGCAGGCGCTCCACACAGTCATACCGTCTTACAGCTCCATTGCAGGCGCTCCACACAGTCATACCGTCCTACAGCTCCATTGCAGGCGCACCACACAGTCATACCGTCGTACAGCTCCATTGCAGGCGCTCCACACAGTCATACCTTCCTACAGCCCCATTGTAGGCGCACCACACAGTCATACCGTCCAACAGCTCCATTGTAGGCGCACCACACAGTCATACCGTCCAACAGCTCCATTGTAGGCGCACCACACAGTCAGAAGAGTTGCCATTTCATTTGTTTTGTTGCACTTCTTGTTTTCAAAGTAATCCCACAGACAATGTGGCCTGGAACTCGTCAAATGGCGCATCTCTGAGTAAACACATATCGTTACAGGAACACTCCAAGGTGAAAATTCATCTTTTCATGTTTTTGATGTCTGCTTTCATTCTATCTCAATAGCGCCAGAAAATAAAACATATTTCCTTGCTCTGTGGCGATGTTTTCATGTCATATTCGTACAGTACATCCATTCACTGACGCTTTGGAGTGATCCTGTATGATTGTGACGTCAATAAGCAATTACTGTATACTGAAATAATGACATAAGATGTCAATGTAAAAATCTACAATACCGGAAGTGTTTTGCTTTTAGGCTGGTTTAACCCAATCTTGTGATTTGCGAACACCATATGGCATAGTACAATATTGTTCTCAAACTTAAACAATAATTAACTCATTCTAACCCAACACCGAAATCCTTAAATTTTGCCGTTGTCCTCTGAAGACTGCATTACAGTGCAGGACACAGATCGACCATGATAGTTCAAGGGTGATGCCAGAATAGCTTGGCGCCCATAGGCGCCAAGCTATTCTGGCATCACCCTTGAACTATCATGGTCGACCCTTATTTTCCTGTGTTGTGTCTGGGGTAGAATGAGTTAACCTGTTAGACAGTGATGATAGAGATGAGGAGTGACTTTCATACTGTCGTCTGTTTGTAGTCTTGTTGGTGAACCCAGTGGCCTTCCGGTTTCATTAACTTTTTAATACATTACACGGGCTGTCACCTGGCTATCTAATTTGCATACACAAGGCAAGATTCTCCAAGAAGTCCTGTTCTACTCTGTCGGTCGACATTATATGGTTTGATTCAAACTGCGAAATTGTTGAGTCACATTCCAAGCAAACAAACTCCCAATAATACTGTTTCTGGTTTGTGTGTTTCCACGTTCGACAGATTACAAATTATACAACACGAAAGCATGTGCAGAACTTTTGCCTTTCAGTATACAACAGTGGGTGTTTGCTGTCTGATACAACTCACTCCATTAAACGTATACAACGATTATAACACTGTATGTTTGCAGTCTGCTACAACTCGTTCCATCAAACGTATACAACATTATAACACTGCATGTTTGCTGTCTGCTACAACTCACGCCATCAAACGTATACAACAATTATAACACTGCATGTTTGCTGTCTGATACAACTCGCGCCATCAAACGTATACACGATGCGAGAGTCACGTCTGCGTTTCAAAGACCAAAACGGTTACAATACAGACATGTTGTTTGTTCTCTTTTTTTTCTTCTAAATCTCATATGTTTCATATTTGCTGAAAAAGACCACTCATAATCTACTCAGGACAATCTTGAAATCTGTTTAAACAAAGGTCTGAATACAGTCACGTGATTCATGGCTGCTGAAAGTTTCTCCATTCAGCCCTGACGCCCTACAGCAGAAGATGGATCGACCATGATATTTCAAGGGTAGTACCAGATTAGCTTGGCCCCTGTCGGCGCCAAGCTAATCTGGCACTAACCTTGAATGTGGGATGGTCCGTGGCGCAGTGGTTAAGGCGCCTGCCACCAATGCTAAAGGTTCGAGGTTCGATTCCGGGTTCCGGCGTCGGACTTTTCTCCTCTAGTAAGTGTCACCGTTAATTCGGGCGGACCGTCGGGGGTTCTTTCTCCGGATACTCCGGCTCTTCCTCCCCCTCCACTTTGGTATAAGTTTTAGCCAAATTAATCAAATTTCAAATACAAACGATTTGAATTTTCCAAAACAACTTCAGTAGCTCGCTTGAGCTTGCCCTTAGCACCACGTGAATGTTCTGTGTTTACGTACAGTGTGTGAGTGAATGCGCGTGATTCACGTGAGCGTGCTTGTTGGGTTCCGTTCGCGGCTACATTCTGCGCATTGAGTTATATTATAAATATGAGAAAATGGGCCATATAAATACCATGTAATAAATAAAATAATAAAATAATAATAATAATCATGAGGGATTCATCGCCTGAACCTGGTGCATAGTCGTTACATGACACCTCCAAACTTTAGTAAATCCTGTCGTCGGGCTGAATGAGTTAAAGGTTCAGACAAAGTCTAATAAACAATACACGATGAGTATATCTTAACATAAACATTTCACTCACAGTCTACACAATACATGATTCCTATAATTATGTGGAAATATAAAGTCCATTCACAGTCTATATAGTGCTTATACAAGACTACATAGTGCTTATACAAGAGGGTTGGAGTGGATTATTCCCCCAGTATGTTATTTGGTGAACCCTCCGAAATGCGAGGCTCACAGAGCATTCCGATTCCACCAAGTAACATACGAGGTAAAGAATTTGCCTGTAATTCACGAGAGCCCTGTTGCTAAGCAGTTTATACCACCGGCCTCTTCTACTCCCTATTTTGGTGGACTGTAATGTGACCGATATTATTTATTACTTATTACTTCTACTCGCTATTTTGGGGGACTGTAATGTGACCGATATTATTTATTACTTATTACTTCTACTCGCTATTTTGGGGGACTGTAATGTGACCGATATTATTTATTACTTATTACTTCTACTTGCTATTTTGGGGGACTGTAATGTGACCTATTATTATTAATTTATTATTACTGCTACTTGCTATTTTGGGGGACTGTAATGTGACCGATATTATATATTACTTATTACTTCTACTCGCTAATTTGGGGGACTGTAATGTGACCGATATTATTTATTACTTATTACTTCTACTCGCTATTTTTGGGGACTGAAATGTGACGGACATACGAGGTAAAGAATGTGTCTGTAATCCACGAGAGCCCTTTTGCTAAGCAGTGTATACCATGTGACTCTTCTACTTGCTATTTTTGGGGACTGAAATGTGACCGACGCAGCCTTCAACGTGGACGCACTCCGCGCCATGTTTATGTCTGACGCCTCTACAATTACAACTGTGCTTCAGATGCCAGCAAGTCCGATAATTATCTCTCATACCAATAATTCTCCAGAAAACCATCCTCTAACCTGTTTTTGCCACGAGTTTCCTTCAAATCACTGTAGACACAAGCACACAACTCCTGTGCGTTCGCCCGCCGTGAGGTGGCCTTAGTCGCCTAATAACTAAACTAAACCAAATAACTAAACTAAAATGTGCCTTCGCAAGATGCCGAAACTGCCTTTTATAACTAGTGACCAAAAAGAGGCCTATTCCTGACGGCAAACTCTAATGTAAACGTCATAACTACGCACTTCCCTGCTACATACACGAGTCATTCTAATATGAACAAGTCTTGTTACGTCAAACGTTCACTTCCGCATGTACAAGACTGATGACGTCACGTCTGTATTACTGCGCGCGATACTCGGTCATGGTCGCTAGGCGCAGAAATCGTTGTCAGGCAGATCGAATATTGGTAAAACCAGCTGACGTCATTGTGCCAAGAAAAAGGGAAGTGATTCTTACATCGGTGTTTAGGTGATACTGAGAATCTCACTGTCGTGTTCTTAAAACCTTATCCTACACTATACTCGCTTTCGCTTGTAGGCTAATGTTTTAAAACCACTCGAGTGAGATCTCAGTATCACCTGAACACCGATGTACGACTCTATATATACATGTAAGGCCCACCAGGCCGGTATACAACGTATCATAAAGTCCACACCAGGCCGGTATACAACGTATCATAAAGTCCACACCAGGCCGGTATACAACGTATCATAAAAGTCCACACCAGGCCGGTATACAACGTATCATAAAGTCCACACCAGGCCGGTATACAACGTATCATAAAGTCCACACCCAGGCCGGTATACAACGTATCATAAAGTCTACACCAGGCCGGTATACAACGTATCATAAAAGTCCACACCAGGCCGGTATACAACGTATCATAAAGTCCACACCAGGCCGGTATACAACGTATCATAAAAGTCCACACCAGGCCGGTATACAACGTATCATAAAGTCCACACCAGGCCGGTATACAACGTATCATAAAGTCCACACCAGGCCGGTATACAACGTATCATAAAGTCCACACGAGGCCGGTATACAACGTATCATAAAAGTCCACACGAGGCAGGTATACAACGTATCATAAAAGTCCACACGAGGCCTACACAATACACGCTTCATATTCTGTTTCAAAGCCCATAACAACCGCACACATTTCACATCTGTTGTAAACAGGTCCTCACACAGTTTAAACAGGAAGGCGACATATTCATCTGTTGTAAACAGGTCATCACACAGTTTAAATAAGAAGGCGTCATATTCAACACACCATTTCCGGAAATCAGAAGTAGGTCAAAGTTGCACGTATTTCGAAACAACCAGTGGATTAAAAGCCCGGACAAACATGCAATATCGTGTGTTTGTCCGGGCTATGAATCCACCGTTTCCGTTGAAACACGCGCAGTTTTGATCTTCTTCTGATTGCCGAACAAGGTGTATCATCCACACTGGATGTCTGCCACCCAGTCCAATAAACCAGTCCAGCTGTTAAACATGCCGGCCTTTCACATCCACACTGGATGTCTGCCACCCAATCCAAAAAACCAGCCCAGCTGTTAAACATGCCGGCCTTTCACATCCACACTGGATGTCTGCCACCCAGTCCAATAAACCAGTCCAGCTGTTAAACATGCCGGCCTTTCACATCCACCGCCAGCTGCCTCACATCCATGTTACTTCATTTATTTAAGGCCGATATTGTGGGATCATTGGATAAAGACAACGATAATACTGTGAGAGAAACTGGAGACGTTGCTATGTATCTAATGTGTGCTGGTCTGTGATTTTGGACCTAACGGCTGAAAGCATGTGAGAGCCGTAAGGTGAAAAATCCCAGACCAGCACAAAACATAAGCACAATTACAGGAGAGAAAAAGATTTTATGATTTATAATTATAATTAGGACATCCCCCCCTCCCCCCACTATAATATTTGTATTTTTCCATCTGTCTTCTTTTGCGTTAACCCCTTCAGCCCTGACACACTACAGCAGGAGATGGTTCCACCATGATATTTCAACGGTAGTGCCAGATATGCTTGGCGCCAAGCTAAACAGGCACGGCCCTTGAATTATGATGGTCGATCTATCTCCTGCAGCTGGTGCATAGTCATTAGATGACGCCTCCAAAATTTGGGAAATACGGCCGTCGGACTGAATGAGTTAATTTTATCGATTTATTTATTTACATTATATTGTGAATTTGCGAACCACCGACGGGCTCATGTAATTGATTCAATGCAACGTTCAGATCATCCTGTAAGCCTGTGGCTTGTGTTCATGTGATGACAATGTCCACATCATCTTGTCAGCCTGTGGCTTGTGTTCATGTGATGACAATGTTCAGATCATCCTGTCAGCCTGTGGCTTGTGTTCATGTGATGACAATGTCCACATCATCCTGTCAGCCTGTGGCTTGTGTTCATGTACTCACAAATCAGATAGGTGAGGCTAGCGCTGGCAGAATTGTACAACAAACCAAGGGGAATTACTCTGCGCTTCTATCTTAGGGTGCATGGAGATTTAGCTCTAGGTGGAGGCATGGAATGTATGCCCTTGCAGAAACCACAGTAAAATGTGGTAGGTAAGCAGAAGTTCCTTCTCTTCCTCCAGTATTGCCGATGGTGTACTGAAGAGGTCGCCAAGACCGAAACAGCTGTCCACACCGGCTAAATATCTGGACCCCCACTTGGGGGACCTAGATTTAAATTTCCATGCACCTAGGGGCTGGAACAGTGGGATATGTGATACGCCCCCCTTCCGGGGGGCTTCCATATGCATTGCTTTCATCTCTTACTTAGCGCGCCTCTTCCTATCTTTTTTTTTTTTGTGTGCTCGGACCAAAGTAGATCTATGATCATTGGCATATCATGCACACTTCTCTCCCTTGACAGTGCTTTTCCTACTCACTTGGTAGTTTTTTCTAATTCACACGTTAACCATTACCCATGTGTGGTGCTCTGTGATTTGGGACATAATGACTCTAGGCCGTAATGTTCACAATCACAGATCAGCACACAGCGCTGTTTCAAAACTCGCGGCCATTGTACACGCACTATACCTATCAATGCGCTCTTTACACCCAGTCTAAAAATAGACACTATAAACCTGGTCCGGCAAACGCGGCTGACCGGCAACGTGTCCCGTCCACTTGTGATTTCCGGCTTTCACTACCAGACTGATGGTGTGAGGTAAAACACAGTGTGGTACGAGTTCCTTTGTCTTCTGGCTTGTGATTTCCGGCTTTCACTAACAGACTGATGGTGTGAGGTAAAACACAGTGTGTTACGAATTCCTTTGTCTTCTGGCTTGTGATTTCCGGCTTTTACTACCAGACTGATGGTGTGAGGTAAAACACAGTGTGTTACGAGTTCCTTTGTCTTCTGGCTTGCGATTTCCGGCTTTCACTAACAGACTGATGGTGTGAGGTAAAACACAATGTGTTACGAGTTCCTTTGTCTTCTGGCTTGTGATTTCCGGCTTTTACTAACAGACTGATGGTGTGAGGTAAAACACAGTGTGTTACGAGTTCCTTTGTCTTCTGGCTTGTGATTTCCGGCTTTTACTAACAGACTGATGGTGTGAGGTAAAACACAGTGTGTTACGAGTTCCTTTGTCTTCTGGCTTGTGATTTCCGGCTTTCACTAACAGACTGATAGTGTGAGGTAAAACACAGTGTGTTACGAGTTCCTTTGTCTTCTGGCTTGTGATTTCCGGCTTTCATTAACAGACTGATGGTGTGAGGTAAAACACAGTGTGTTACGAATTCCTTTGTCTTCTGGCTTGTGATTTCCGGCTTTTACTACCAGACTGATGGTGTGAGGTAAAACACAGTGTGTTACGAGTTCCTTTGTCTTCTGGCTTGCGATTTCCGGCTTTCACTAACAGACTGATGGTGTGAGGTAAAACACAGTGTGTTACGAGTTCCTTTGTCTTCTGGCTTGTGATTTCCGGCTTTTACTAACAGACTGATGGTGTGAGGTAAAACACAGTGTGTTACGAGTTCCTTTGTCTTCTGGCTTGTGATTTCCGGCTTTCACTAACAGACTGATGGTGTGAGGTAAAACACAATGTGTTACGAGTTCCTTTGTCTGCTGGCTTGTGATTTCCGGCTTTTACTAACAGACTGATGGTGTGAGGTAAAACACAGTGTGTTACGAGTTCCTTTGTCTTCTGGCTTGTGATTTCCGGCTTTCACTAACAGACTGATGGTGTGAGGTAAAACACAGTGTGTTACGAGTTCCTTTGTCTTCTGGCTTGTGATTTCCGGCTTTCATTAACAGACTGATGGTGTGAGGTAAAACACAGTGCGTTACGAGTTCCTTTGTCTTCTGGCTTGTTCGGGCATATCACACTCATTCACATTTCAACAGGCCTGCTCATTTTCGCCAGGGGAGTGCAATAAACAGGAACCACACCGGGTTGTCGTTCATTATTCATATGGTTATGGTTCATCATTAGTTCTTGTTCATATTTGTTGTCGTTTATCGCCAACGCAGAATTCACGTGGGCGGAACCCCGGGCGTTAGACCATGACGTGCGCTTGGTCTACGAGCTGGTGAGGAGTGTGGACAATCGTGGTCACGTGGGCAGCCTGGTCAGGGGGTGGGGGGGGGGGAATCACCAGTCAAGTCCATCTCTCTGTCATGTCTGTGTAGGCAACAGTACTGGACAGGGGGATCCGCTTGAACAGAGACAACTGTGACGTGTGTATGTGTGCTGGTCTGTGATTGTAGCCTTTACGGCCTCAGGCACAGTTTGACACAAACCAGCACACGTGATGTTTATTCTACAATCTTCGAGAATCGGACAGCTGCCATCTGCCACAGTAAGTGATGCTTGTTCTACAGCTGTTGACAGTGGGACAGCTGCCATCTACCACAGTAATTGTGGACTGACAGCGAGAAGTACACGGCCATTTTGTCCTGAATGGTGGCCAGGTGGAATGTATACCTGCTGGCCGGGTTGTTGGTTCTCGCTGATCTCCTTGGCCTGACCCTTCCAGACCCCGGGCCGGTGAGGTCCGTGAAGAGAATGTAGTCGTGCAAGTGGCTAAACCATGTCGGCAAGCGGAGCGCCATCACTCTGTCCCTCCGTCTTCTGGGTTTGCACACGCCGATGTGGTGTGAGATGACCAGGCGGCACATGGACTCCAGTCTTCGAGGAGTGTTGACAGGGATGGAGAAAGACTGAGCCCACTTGTGTGCGATGTTGTGGAGCTCTCTGATGGAGCAGGCTCCGGACTCGTACAGCATCTCCGTGATCACCTTGTTCCAGTGACTTATAGAATGGTACATTGGGGAATACGCCGCGTCTGGGAAGATAGCAGTGTACCAAGCTATTCCCTCGCCGGCCCGCTCCATCCGCTGATCAGTGATGCGTGGCTGGTGAGTACTGACGCCCAGCTGGATGCACTCCGCCAAAAGCTCCTGTGGACATTTCTTGTTCTTCACAGCAAGACTCAGCACTGTATCTCCATATTGCATGACAGCCAGAGGGTCGCCTCCCCTTGCCACGGCGATGTGCATGTTGTCCAACACGCCGGCCTGACACAAAGCGTGGAGGGCAGTCTCCCCTTCACTAGTAACTGTCTGGCCAACGTTACGCCCCCAGAACATGGCACTCTTGATGATCTCCCCCTGGTTGTGCTGAATCATCCTCTGTAGTGGTCTGACGCCGTCTGGATCAGGCTGGTTGACGTCACACTGGAACTCCACCAGCATCTTGACAGCGGCCCACTCAACTTTCTGACTCCGAGAGTCATATAGCCCACAAGCCACGTGCAGCACGGAGTATCCCCGCCTGTCCAACAGATGCTGGTTAGCGACCCCATGCAACAGCAGTCCCTGCACTCCCTCCCAGTCCCCCTCCCTGGCCGCCCGGTGCAGCATTGTGTCACCTGCAGCATCCCGCTTGTCCACGTCCGCACCGTGTTGGAGACAGTGTGTGAGAATGTCCCACTGGTGATGCTTGGCAGCGGCTGGCAGAGTCAGGTCACGGTGGGTGATTCCAGCGCTGTCCTTCTCCTCCACCAGCCGCTTGAGCGCCTGCCACACGCCCTGTCTGATGGCCTGCTGGAACACACGTTCTCGCTCTTCCACACACACCCGGCCTTCCATGATGCTGATGATATGCGCCACTACACTGCCCTCCCGCCTGTCCAGTGCCGTCCACATCAACTGCCGTCTCTCCTCGTCGTCCACACCGTGTTTCATCACTCTGGCCACGAGGATCCACTGGCCAACATTCAGCAGCTGTGGCAGAGCGGCCCGCCACAACTCCACACTGACACCGTGTTGACCACCATCAAAGTAACCGCCCTCTAGCAGCGCTCTCCCTACAGCCCACTGTCGGCGTCTGATGACCTCGGGGAAGAGCGAGTCCCGCTGGGCAGCGTCCATCCCGAGTCTCGCCAGCTGCACCACCACGTGCCACGCCTCCTTCTCTATCGCCGCGTCAAGAGCCAGGCTCAGTGTACTGGGCTCACATCTCACCCTGTGCAGCACTGCCCGCCACTTGTTCCGCTGTATTGCACCTTGCATGTTGTCGGCTGTGTCTTCTATTTTCCACTCCAACCAGGCCAGCCATGATAATCTGTTCTGGTATCGCGCCACTGTCTCCTGCCTGAGCGGTCTCTCCCGACTGGGGCTGGCCGTCTCCAGCTGCTCTCTCACTGTGCGCACGTCCGCTCCCCGTTTGAAGAGCTCAAGGATTGTCTCCCCGTCACCGTGCTTGGCCACCTGGCGGTAAATACGCTTCCGCTGGTCAGCGTTGTGGCCGAAGTCAGCCAGAGCAAGAACTACGTCCCAGCGGTCCTCATAGTAGGCTTGCATCAGCGCCCAGTTGCGCTCGTCATCGTACAGACTGTGGTCCGCCATGTGTCGGACTGTCGTCCACTCTCTCTGCTCCACAGCCGCCCTCAGCACTGAGCGGCGAACGTCCTCCCACACACGCCACAGGACTGCATTATTGATGACGTCCCATCTCTTGGCACGGAGCATCAGTCGGACAGCCGCGCTTTGCAGGGACGGCAGGATGGGGATGGTGGACAGAACGACACATAACAGATCGTTACTTTCTTCTGTAAGATCAAGGCTGCGACACAGGCAGAAAAAGAGGTACACTAGTGCTTGCTCCGTGTCAGTGCTGTATTTGGTGTTTACGTACAGTTCAGCAAGCTGTTGTTGCCAGCCAGACACGACTGTCTGTAAGTTTTTTGTGGAGTGCTTTCTCGCTCTATCTAACTCTGGGCACACAACAAAGTGGAGGACATCGAGGTACACAATGGCCAGTGTGTGTAAGTGGCAGTCTTCAGAAAAGTTGATCAATTTGGAGAAACCATTATGGTCTACGGGAAACGGTGTCATGCCGGCCACACTCCCACACACTATGTCTGACAACGCCTGACGCCTGTCTATGCGGTCTCGGATTGCTGATATGACGCGTGTAAGGTTTCGCACTGAAGAAATACCCAGCACACAAAACAAAAGCTCATTGGATCTGTGTTTAACCATCCGTAGTAGAAACTGTTCCAGTTCGTGTCCATGCAGGTGTACAGCAGTGTGTGGACAATCTCTCCCAGCATGCCTCTCTGTCTGTGGACACTGACTAGAAACCTCCCACAATCCTCTTCTCACGGCCTCGTCTAGCATCAAGTGAAGCTGGTCGACAGTTAACCCAGGACGTTTGTGACGTTCCTTCCAATATCCGTCAGCTCCTTCCCCGGCTTGGGCTGCCAATCTGGCGTCCCCTGTGTGTTGTGGGGAGTTAATGACGTCAGAAGGAACATTTGCGCAGAGAGGGACGATGAACTGGACGATGTTATACGCGTCAGCATGTTTACCGGCTTCCAGCATCGCCCATCTGTATAGAGTGTCGTCAACACCACGCTGTAGCAAGAAGCCCACAGCACGCCATTGTTTCCGCGTGACGGCCTGCGTCATCAGAGATTCCAGCTGATCGTCATCACAGTGAGGGAGGATGCACTCTACAAGATCGTCATCATCAGCACGACCACTGCCCTCTGTAACTGCCCATCTACGCAGAGTGTCGTGAACTCCAAGCTCTAGCAACCAGCCGACATCTTCCCACTGGCCCCGTCTGACGGCGTCTGTCAACTCAAAGTCCCGGCGCTGATCATCACGACAGGCAGGCAGTGTGTAGTCTGTCAGTGGTTCACCACAAACGCTTCTACAGCTCTCCTCTATCGCCCATCTACCCAGAGTGTCGTGAACTCCAAGCTCCAGCAGCTCACCGACATCTTCCCACTGGCCCCGTCCGACGGCGTCTGTCAACTCAAAGTCCCGGCACTGATAACGACATGCAGGCAGTGTGTAGGCTGTCAGTGGTTCACCACAAACACTTCTACAGCTCTCCTCTATCGCCTGTCTGACCAGATCATCGTCTACAGGACGGTCTAGCAGCTCTCTGACGGTCCGCCATAGATGTGTCCTCACAGCTTCCTTCAACACAACACCAAGCTGGTCGTCACTACAGTAAGCTATCACGCCGCTCGTGTCCTCGTCATTTTCAGGCGTGACGTGCTGCAGGGCTTCTTCCACCGCCCATCTCCGTTGTTCATCTCCCATCTCGAGACGTAAGAAACTAGAGACAGTCCGCCATTGCCGCTCTCGCACTGATAACGTGAACAGGGAAAGCAGCTGATCGGCAGAACATACAGGCTCAATGTACTTCTGTAGGAATTCAACTGTACGATCGACGTACACGCGGTTTAAAGCTCCAACAACCCACACAAACAATGACAAATCCAGTCCACGCTGAAGAAGCTTGCCCACAAGACGTGATATGTCCAAGTTCCATATTATACTGCTGAACACCTCCTCCAGCTCCCCCTCAGTGTGTAAGTGCGGGACGATGTGCTGTGTCACAGTCTCTTCCCCAGCAAGTTCACAGGCCTGTGTAATGGCCCACATCCGCTGTGTGTGACCCGCTCCCCTCTGTAATATCTGTGTGTGACCCGCTCCACTCTGTAATATCTGTGTGTGACCCACTCCACTCTGTAATATCTGTGTGTGACCCGCTCCACTCTGTAATATCTGTGTGTGCTCCGCTCCACTCTGTAATATTTGTGTGTGACCCTCTCCACTCTGTAATATCTGTGTGTGACCCGCTCCACTCTGTGATATCTGTGTGTGACCCGCTCCACTCTGTAATATCTGTGTGTGACCCGCTCCATTCTGTAATATCTGTGTGTGACCCGCTCCATTCTGTAATATCTGTGTGTGACCAGCTCCACTCTGTAATATCTGTGTGTGACCCGCTCCACTCTGTAATATCTGTGTGTGCTCCGCTCCACTCTGTAATATGTGTGTGTGACCCTCTCCACTCTGTAATATCTGTGTGTGACCCGCTCCACTCTGTGATATCTGTGTGTGACCCGCTCCACTCTGTAATATCTGTGTGTGACCCGCTCCATTCTGTAATATCTGTGTGTGACCTGCTCCATTCTGTAATATCTGTGTGTGACCCGCTCCACTCTGTGACATAACATCACGCGTTAGCAAGTTTTCATCGGCATGCCGCTTTTCCCGACTGACGGCCTGTGGCAACGGATAATCCAGGTGATCTTCTGCACAAGGAGGGAGGAAGTGTCCTACAAGATCGTCGTCTGTAGTCTGACCACTGCCCTCTGTAACCGCCCATTTGTGCTGAATGTCGTGTACTCCACGCTGTAGCAAGAAGCCCACAGCACGCCATTGTTCCCGTCTGACGCCCTGCGTCAACAGAGAATCCAGCTGATCGTCGTCACAGTGAGGGAGGATGTACTCTACAAGATCGTACGCATCAGCACGACTACTTCCCTCTGTAACTGCCCATCTGCGCAGATTGTCGTCAACACCACGCTGTAGCAAAAAGCCCACAGCACACCATTGTTTCCGAGTGACGGCCTGCGTCAATAGAGATTCCAGCTGATCGTCAGCACAGTGAAGGAGGATGTACCATACAAGATGGACATCACCAGCACGACCACTGCCCGCTGTAACCGCCCATCTACGCAGAGTGTCGTCAACTACACGCTCTAGCAACTGGCATACATAATACCACCAGCCCCGTCTGACGGCGTGAGTCAACTCAAAGTCCCGGCGCTGATCATCACGACATGCAGGCAGTGTGTAGTCTGTCAGTGGTTCACCACAAACGCTTCTACAGCTCTCCTCTATCGCCTGTCTGACCAGATCATCGTCTACAGGGCGGTCTAGAAGCTTTCTGACGGTCCGCCATAGATGTCTCCTCACAGCTTCCTCGAACACGACACCAAGCTGGTGGTCACTACAGTAAGCTATCACGCCGCTCGTTTCCTCGTCATTTTCAGGCGTGGCGTGCTGCAGGGCTTCTTCCACCGCCCATCTCCGTTGTTCATGTCCCATCCCGTGATATAAGAAACTAGAGACAGTCCGCCATTGCCGCTCTAGCGCTGATAACGTGAAGAGGAAAAGTAGCTGATCGGCAGAACATACAGGTACAAGGGACTTCTCTAGGAATTCATCTGTACAATACACGCACACACGGTTTAAAGCTTCAACAACCCACACAAACAATGACAAATCCAGTCCACGGTAAAGAAGTTTACCCAGAAGACGTGATATTTCCAAGTTCCATTTTATACCGTTGAACACCTCCTCCAGCTCCCCCTCAGTGTGTAAGTGCGGGATGATGTGCTGTAGCACGGCCTCTTTCTTAACAAGCGGACAGGCCTGTGTAATGGCCCACATCTGCTGTGTGTGACCCGCTCCACTCTGTAATATCTGTGTGTGACCCGCTCCACTCTGTAATATCTGTGTGTGACCCGCTCCACTCTGTGATATCTGTGTGTGACCTGCTCCACTCTGTAATATCTGTGTGTGACCCGCTCCACTCTGTAATATCTGTGTGTGACCCGCTCCACTCTGTAATATCTGTGTGTGACCCGCTCCTCTCTGTAATATCTGTGTGTGACCCGCTCCACTCTGTAATATCTGTGTGTGTCCCGCTCCACTCTGTAATATCTGTGTGTGACCCGCTCCACTCTGTAATATCTGTGTGTGACCCGCTCCACTCTGTAATATCTGTGTGTGACCCGCTCCACTCTGTAATATCTGTGTGTGACCCGCTCCACTATGTCCCCGGCGGACGGCCTGAACCAACAAAGGCACTACCTGATCCTCGGCAGACTGCGGGAGGATGTACTGCACACAAGCGTCATCATCAGCACGGCCACTGCCCTCTGTAACTGCCCATCTACCCAGACTGGCATGAACTCCACGCTGTAGCAACTGGCCGACATCATTCCACTCGCCCCGTCTGACGGCGTCTGTCAACTCAAAGTCCCGGCGCTGATCATCACGACGGACAGGCAGTGTGTAGTCTGTCAGTGGTTCACCACGAACGCGTCTATACGCCTCTATCGCCTGTCTGACCAGATCACCGTCTACAGGGCGGTCTAGCAGCTTTCTGACTGTCCGCCATAGACGTCTCCTCACAGCTTCCTTCAACACAACACCAAGCTGGTCGTCACTACAGTAAGCTAGCACGCCGCTCGTGTCCTCGTCATTTTCAGGCGTGACGTGCTGCAGGGCTTCTTCCACCGCCCATCTCCGTTGTTCATCTTCCATCCCGTGACGTAAGAAACTAGAGACAGTCCGCCATTGCCGCTCTCGCACTGATAACGTGAACAGGGAGAGCAGCTGATCGGCAGAACACACGGGTACAAGGTACTTCTCTAGGAATTCATCTGTACAATACACGTACGCGCGGTTTAAAGCTCCGACAACCCACACAAACAGTGACAAATCCAGTCCACGCTGAAGAAGCTTGCCCACAAGACGTGATATGCCCAAGTTCCATGTTATACTGCTAAACACCGCCTCCAGCTCCCCCTCAGTGTGTAAGTGCGGGATGATGTGCTGAATCACGGTCTCTTCCTCAGCAAGTTCACAGGCCTGTGTAATGGCCCACATCCGCTGTGTGTGACCCGCTCCACTCTGTAATATCTGTGTGTGACCCGCTCCACTCTGTAATATCTGTGTGTGATCCGCTCCACTCTGTAATATCTGTGTGTGACCCGTTCCACTCTGTAATGTCTGTTTGTGACCCGCTCCACTCTGTAATATCTGTGTGTGACCCGCCCCACTCTGTACTATCTGTGTGTGATCAGGTCCACTCTGTAATATCTGTGTGTGACCCGCTCCACTCTGTAATATCTGTGTGTGATCCGCTCCGCTCTGTAATATCTGTGTGTGACCCGCTCCACTCTGTAATATCTGTGTGTGATCCGCTCCACTCTGTAATATCTGTGTGTGACCCGCTCCACTCTGTAATATCTGTGTGTGATCCGCTCCACTCTGTAACATCTGTGTGTGACCCGCCCCAATCTGTAATATCTGTGTGTGACCCGCTCCACTCTGTGATATCTGTGTGTGACCCGCTCCGCTCTGTAATATCTGTGTGTGACCCGCTCCACTCTGTAATATCTGTGTGTGACCCGCTCCACTCTGTAATATCTGTGTGTGACCCGCTCCACTCTGTAATATCTGTGTGTGACCCGCTCCGCTCTGTAATATCTGTGTGTGACCCGCTCCACTCTGTAATATCTGTGTGTGACCCGCTCCACTCTGTAATATCTCACCCACTTCACTCCAGTCTCGCCGCTTCACAGCGTCAGTCAGGGCATCGTCGTCATTATTATCATCTGCTTTGCCATCGCTCGTGTCATCCCCTTTATCGTTATCCCCACACTGAGGACGTTTGGCCGGCGAGCTCATGGTGTGTGCAGAACCCGAACAGTGGCAGAGTGTCCTAGTGACGTGATCTCATTGTGTGTAGAACCCGAAAAGTGGCAGAGTGTCCTAGTGTCGTGATCTCATTGTGTGTGTAGAACCCGAACAGTGGCAGAGTGTCCTAGTGTCGTGATCTCATTGTGTGTAGAACCCGAACAGTGGCAGAGTGTCCTAGTGTCGTGATCTCATTGTGTGTAGAACCCGAACAGTGGCAGAGTGTCCTAGTGTCGTGATCTCATTGTGTGTAGAACCCGAACAGTGGCGGAGTGTTCTAGTGTCGTGATCTCATTGTGTGTAGAACCCGAACAGTGGCAGAGTGTCCTAGTGACGTGATCTCATTGTGTGTGTAGAACCCGAACAGTGGCAGAGTGTCCTAGTGACATGATCTCATTGTGTGTGTAGAACCCGAACAGTGACAGAGTGTCCTAGTGACGTGATCTCATTGTGTGTAGAACCCGAACAGTGGCAGAGTGTCCTAATGACGTGATCTCATTGTGTGTAGAACCCGAACAGTGGCAGAGTGTCCTAGTGACGTGATCTCATTGTGTAGAACCCGAACAGTGGCAGAGTGTCCTAGTGACGTGATCTCACTGTGTGTAGAACCCGAACAGTGGCAGAGTGTCCTAGTGTCATGATCTCATTGTGTGTGTAAAACCCGAACAGTGGCAGAGTGTCCTAGTGTCGTGATCTCATTGTGTGTAGAACCCGAACAGTGGCAGAGTGTCCTAGTGACGTGATCTCATTGTGTGTAGAACCCGAACAGTGGCAGAGTGTCCTAGTGTCGTGATCTCATTGTGTGTAGAACCCGAACAGTGGCAGAGTGTCCTAGTGTCGTGATCTCATTGTGTGTAGAACCCAAACAGTGGCAGAGTGTCCTAGTGTCGTGATCTCATTGTGTGTGTAGAACCCGAACAGTGGCAGAGTGTCCTAGTGACGTGATCTCATTGTGTGTAGAACCCGAACAGTGGCAGAGTGTCCTAGTGACCTGATCTCATTGTGTGTGTAGAACCCGAACAGTGGCAGAGTGTCCTAGTGTCGTGATCTCATTGTGTGTAGAACCCGAACAGTGGCAGAGTGTCCTAGTGACCTGATCTCATTGTGTGTGTAGAACCCGAACAGTGGCAGAGTGTCCTAGTGTCGTGATCTCATTGTGTGTAGAACCCGAACAGTGGCAGAGTGTCCTAGTGACCTGATCTCATTGTGTGTGTAGAACCCGAACAGTGGCAGAGTGTCCTAGTGTCGTGATCTCATTGTGTGTAGAACCCAAACAGTGGCAGAGTGTCCTAGTCACGTGATCTCATTGTGTGTAGAACCCGAACAGTGGCAGAGTGTCCTAGTCACGTGATCTGTCTCCTCGCAGTTGTCATCTACGTCCGGTCTGCATTACCAGCTGGAAACAGAAAATAACCGTCGTCATCATCATCATCTGCAGCAGCAGGATCCTGACCAGTAATAGTAGCAGAAAATAATCACCGTCATCATCACGGTCATCATGATCGCTATTTGCATCATCACCATCATCACCTGACATCACCGTCGTCGCCATCGTCACCACTATTACCGTTATCCGCACTTTTATTATGTAAAATGAATTAGTGAGGTGTGCCCGTTCGCCGAGTTTAATACCGGTATTTACTTAGTATTTAGCATGAACATCATATTATGTAAAATGAATTAGTGAGGTGTGCCCGTTCGCCGTGTTTAATACCGGTATTTGCTTAGTATTTAGCATGAACATCATATTATGTAAAATGAATTAGTGAGGTGTGCCCGTTCGCCGTGTTTAACACCGGTATTTGCTTAGTATTTAGCATGAACATCATATTTTAGAGTCTATTCTGTGTGTGTGTGTGTGTGTGTGTGTGTGTGTGTATGTGTGTGTGTGTGTGCGTGCGTGCGTGCGCGCGTGTGTGTGTGTGTGTGTGTGTGTGTGCGTGCGTGTGTGTGTGTGCGTGTGTGTGTGTGTGTGTGTGTGTGCGTGCGTGCGTGCGTGTGTGTGTGTGTGTGTGTGTGTGTGTGTGTGTGTGTGTGTGTGTGTGTTATTTTTTTCTTAGTAACTGACATCAAGACAAATTCCAATGTTTATTATTGTTTTGTACATGGAAACATATGGCAATAAACTATCTTATCGTATCTTATCTTAAATTAATTACCACCGTCAGTAACAACAGCGTCAGATGGACCGTCATCATAATCAACATCATTATAGTCGTCATTACTGACGTCATCATCACCGTCCTGTCGCCGTCGTTGTTTGCGTCATCGTTGTGATCGTCATCACCATCGTTAATGTCACCATCGCCGTTATTGTCGTCATGGTTAACATTAGTCGTCATCGCTTTACCTGATGGCAGCACACGGGGCTAATGTGCCCACCTTCCGTGCAGTGTTAACTCATTCGAGACGTGCCGCCTCCGGATACGCGGCATAAGCCGGCAATAAGTATAAGCCGCGTGTCCGGAGGCGGCACGTCTCAAATGAGTTAATCCTTTAGTTCCCCCCCCCCTCCTCCTCCCCCGACCCTTTGCACCCAGCCTCGCCCCTTGTCCCCTGTCTACCCCCTTGTCCTCTGTCTACCCCCTTGTCCTCTGTCTACCCACTTGTCCCCTGTCTGCCCCCTTGTCCCCTGTCTGCCCACTTGTCCCCGGTCTACCCCCTTGTCCCCTGTCTACCCCCTTGTCCGCTGTCTACCCCCTTGTCCCCTGTCTACCCACTTGTCCCCTGTCTACCCCTACCCCTTGTCCCCTGTCTGCCCCCTTGTCCCATGTCTACCCACTTGTCCCCTTACCCCCTTGTCCCCTGTCTATCCCCTTGTCCCCTGTCTACCCTTGTCCCCTGTCTACCCCCTTGTCCCCTGTCTACCCCCTTGTCCCCTGTCTACCCCCTTGTCCCCTGTCTACCCCCTTGTCCCCTGTCTACCCCCTTGTCCCCTGTCTACCCCCTTGTCCCCTGTCTGCCCCCTTGTCCCCTGTCTACCCCCTTGTCCCCTGTCTGCCCCCTTGTCCCCTGTCTGCCCCCTTGTCCCCTGTCTACCCACTTCCCACGCAGTGATCGTAACGTCGGTGACAGCGCTGTTTAGACCGATTAACATTGTTTTTAGTACAAGAGGACTTTCTGTTGACCCATCGCGGACCGTGTTCAATGTGGTACTGACCCGACTTCTTTTGTGTTTATCATGACCAGTGTTTAAAGTGGCTCTGACCGTGTTCAATGTGGTCCTGACCCGACTTCTGTTGTGTTTATCATGACCAGTGTTTAAAGTGGCTCTGACCAGTGCAGTACAAGAGAGCTGTTTATTAGCATATTTATTATGGACCGTAACTGGAGTGATCTCCACGTTTACTTCAACACCAAAGAGCACCAGGCATATATTCTGATCTCTTAGGGTCGATTTAGACGTGAATTGTGTATAATATATTCTGATCTCTTAGGGCCGATTTAGACTTGAATTGTGCATATATTCTGATCTCTTAGGGCCGATTTAGACGTGAATTGTGCACATAGTCCGATCTCTTAGGGTCGATTTAGTCGTGAACTGAGCATATTTTTTTTTTTTATTGAAGTTGTCTTTCCGACATTTTGCACAGTTATATGATGAGTTTTTTTGACACCTGGGGCATTGCGCATTCAGTTTGGTTTCCTTGGCAACCGCGCTAATATATATTCGCTTAAACCCTGCGAGATTTAATTTTCTGACCATACCGCACAAACAATTGAAAATATTTTATAATAAATTTACAGAATTTGTTGTTTGAGTGTTCAATTGCGATAGAGACCGTTATTTGCTGCTTGTGCGTTTGTTTGTTTGTTCGTACCCATGCATATTTTCCCTTTAACATGTAACAGTCAGACCCTGTAGAGATACTTTTGAGCTTCTGTGCCTACAGATATTGTTTATTGGTATGTTTTAGCAACTGTGTTCTGCATTTTGCATATGTCCAGGCGAGGTCAAAGGTTGCAGTGGTGTTTAAATACCTGTAACGGCCAATACCGTACACATCTGCTGACACAAGCAGCTCATGTCTGGGTCTCAGGACATGTAAGATGAGGTCATGCCTATCAAAAAACCGCTACTGATTAAATAAAGGTTAAAGGCAACACATACTGTACTAAAAAAATTAACATCGGAACACTCTCGTAAACTATAGAAGCCAGGGATTTAAACTTGACACATGAATAGATTCACGTAAGATTTTAAAAAATAACATTTGGGCTGACCTTTCTAAAAAAATCAAGGACACAAAGACGAAAACATGGGACATAATTCATCCGTTTTCTAGTTTGTTCAGATGCTATTACAGTTTTACACAGTTTCGAGGTCAAACATGTGTCATAGGTTGGTGTAGAGAAGGCATTTCTGTGCGTGCTGGGTTTGTGGACCAGTCTGATAGGTCAAGTGAACAAGAGGTCAACACATACATACTAATAATGCCTGTCAAACATGTGTCATAGGTTGGTGTAGAGAAGGCATTTCTGTGCGTGCTGGGTTTGTGGACCAGTCTGATAGGTCAAGTGAACAAGAGGTCAACACAAACATACTAATGCCTGCTGTCAGACAAACTCTTAGTGGTCTCAGGTATTTCTGTGTGTGTTTGTGGACCAGTCTGATAGGTCAAGTGAACAAGAGGTCAACACATACATACTAATGCCTGCTGTCACACAAACTCTTAGGGATCTCAGGTAATTAGCCACAGCTTCAATCGAATTTTACTTTCAAATACTTTACAATAAGATTCTAGGTGATTTCTCTGAAAGGTCAACATATGAAATCGCAATACCTAAGTTAATACAATGTATGTTTCCAGGTACCATTGGCAGGCGATATCAATGAAACACGTTCAGTGGCTTGGCTCATAAACATTTCTAATTTGTTTCCTATAATAGGAACTGTTATGATGTTTTGCGAATCCCTACCTGTGAGGCCAATATCAGGTCGTCCATAATTGGTTTTGGCTTATTTTTGTAAAGTCTCGATTCTATTTGACCGATTTGGTTCAAATTTGGTATTATAGTAGATATTAAACACAAAAATGCTAATGTGCAAGAAATGCATCGGTCAGGGCTGTGGTGGCCAATGTGTTTTCAATTCACGTATTCTTGTCAGGGTGATATCTTTAGAACCATTGGGCCCATATGACTCAAACCTTAAAAGATGGTAGTCATTGATAAACGAAAGTGTACTTAACAAAATAAAGCCGTTGTAGTCAAGGTCAAGGTCCTGGTGGCAAATTGTGTGTGTGTGTGTGTATGTGTGTGTGTGTATATTTGTGTGTGGTGTTTGTGTGTGTGTGTGTGTGTGTGTGTGTGTGTGTGTGTGTGTGTGTGTGTGTGTGTGTGTGTGTGTGTGCGTGTGTGTGCGTGTGTACACAAAACCCCTAAAATGGGTGACTTTCTTTACCATCATTATGGAAAATGGGTGTGTGTAAAATTCTGGGTGACCAAGTCAGGTACCCATTTTTTCTGAGGGTTGTTTCTGCATTATCTTTCATTCAAAAGTCAGAAAAAAAATATCAAAATAGGATGTCCCATTTTCCGAGGTTTACCTCATGATATGTGATTGCGACGCACTGGGCCTGTGTGTTCACGGAAGCGAGTGTCTATAGATCAACTTGATAGCTGATTGGTCGGCTGCGCAGTGACACTGATGAACGGAGTTGTTTCAGTTTCTATTGTTCTTTCGTCCCCGCCAGCTATTTTTCCGTTTGCAGAGGTACAGTTTTATGCAATATTTCTTAGTTAAGAGCACGCCCAAGTGTACTTGTTCAGTGCAGTTATTTAACTGAGATGCTCCCAATCCGATACAATTGCACAGTCAGCCAATACTGACCCGTTTGGCCCAGAAAACTGAGACGTCTGCTACCGGTGGTCGGTCGGCATCTTCTGCTCAGTCTTGTAGTAAAGGATAATAGAACCCCACGATTTTAACAAAAGCTTTCTTCTTCAATGAAAGGAATTCGTTCAATAACACCATTACAAGGTCAATCTGTCGTGCAATTTTGTTGCTTTTTTCTGACATGTGTGATTGTGATCGAAAAGTAACTTGACACATGCATGCACTTTGACTTTAAAAAAATGGCGCCAGATTTCAGTGTGTATTTCAATCCTCATACGCAAAACTGCCTCGCGATTCGAAGAACAGACTTCCACGAACAGGTTTTTCGGATTGTGCAACTGAAGTGTCGCTTTTTACTGTATTACCAGTTATTGTTTGTAGGGGGCTGGGGGTACTTCAGTAATTATGTATATATCTGATTCAAAATGTCAATGGTTTACATGGTTGCATTTGACATGTTTGCAGCAACACTGTTTTGGTCACACTCAGCACTTTCTGCACACACCCAGCGCCGGATGGCAGCAGGATGTCCAAACCCATCGGGATCTATGGAAGTGGACAAGCACGCCCCTTCCTGGCACATGACCAAGGCCCATGGCAAAATTAGTCATCTGCAGCATCATAGCCCAGCCTCTGCCACAGAGGGTGTGTCTGGTAGGAGGGTACATAGACGGCAGCGAAATGCCCCCAATTACAAACTGGTAAGTGATTCTCTGATCTTCTTCATTTTATTGGCTCGCGTGCGAAGCAAAAGTGAATTTATGTTCTGGGCCACTGGTCGTCCGTCCGTCGTCCGTGGTATACTTTAACTCATTCTACCCCAACACCAAAATCCTTAAATTTTGCCCCTGTCCTCTCAAGACTGCATTGCAGTGCAGGACACAGATCGACCATGATAGTTCAAAGGTGATGCCAGAATAGCTTGGCGCCCGTAGGCGCCAAGCTATTCTGGCATCACCCTTGAATTATCATGGTGGATCCTTATCCTGCTGTGGTGTTTCTGGGGTAGAATGAGTTAACGGTGGCATTTTCTCGGAGACTATTCAAGCCACATTCTTCAAGCTTGACCCAAGGATACTTTGTGGCAAGACCTTTGTAAACATACTAATTTGAGTGACCTCTCTCAAAGTGTCACGCGGGTTTGACAGATGTGTGAAAACTGCTTACATTTTCAGAAAACGTGGATTTTGCTGCTGCAGAAGCCAGCCCTCGTCACCGAGGTCACACATATGTAAATCGGTCATACACGGGATTACTCTTTTTATTCTTGTGCAAGGCCCCTTAAACCAAAATTGGGCTGTTTCTGTCCTAATGCAGCTTTCTTACTTTCTTTTCTCCAGTTGGCAAATGGAGACTGGGATGGACCTGAGACTGAGAGTGCAAGCGCATCGCAATACAAGGACAGTGATGATGAGGAGTTTATTCCTGGCTCGAGCTCACCGGATTCAGACGGTGTGTCGGCATCAATTGCTGGGATCTCTGACACAGACAGTATTGTATTGACTATGTTAGATTTCATCAAAGTGGCAGGTTCAGGGTGGGCAGGTGTCAATGAAGCTAGTACCAGCAAGGTGCAATGTGCTTTAGGGGGTGAATTAGGGGGTGGCAATGAGAATGTGGATAGGCAGAAGGAACATGATGTTGGGGGTGGGGAAAGAGCACTTGCAGAAGAAACAGGTGTGCGCGTGTCGCAGAGAGGGAAAGGAAAGTACAAATGAGACAAGAAACATACATGCAAATTGTGTAGCAAGCTTGTCTTGAAAATGTGCACGTGTCACAGAGAGGGAAAGGAAAGTACATATGGGACAAGAAACATGCGTGCAAATCTTGTAGCAAGCTTGTCTTGAAAATGAGCAAGATGTCCATGCAGATGAGGCAGACGTTGCTAAAATTTTGTTGATGAAAAAAGGGACAAAGCAGAGACGTCAAGCATGGATCAGACTACAAGATGAGGGTGATTACATGCATAACGTTGCCGTTCTTGAAAAAAAATCCGGATGTTTGATTCCTAAGTATCGCACCAAAACTAGTAAGGTAGACGACCTTCTCGCCTGTAGCCATTGCAAAGGGCTCTATCAAAAAAAGCTGATCTCTGTACACTCAAAACGTTGCCGTCAGAAACCAGGGGGGTTTCAGATTGCTAAGAGAGGTGAGGCGACACGCCGTGGTCGGCTAATGCTTCCAATACCCTCAGACGTTGAATTTTCCTTCTATCATAAGGTATTAGCCAAGCAGAGAGATGATCAGATAAGCCGTCTCATCAGAACTGACCCCTCGCTTCTTGAGTATGGAAAGACCGCAGGGACATTGAAGAACACACGGCTGGACAAATCAACTCCAGGATGCGGGGTTTTGGGAGACTATTAAATATTATCAGAGTGAGGTCAGAAATGAAAATTTCAAGTTTAAATGCTGTGATCAATTCAGCTAGCTTTGATCATGTTGTACTGGCTGTAAAAGAGCTAGCAGATTTTCATGAGGACACACATCAGTTAAAAAGGCAATCTCGCAATGCACGTAGGCCATGCTTTGCAAATATTTTCACAGATCAAACTATCACAGGCATCCAAACAGCTTGGGCAGGGTTCAGATGACAGGTGGCGACAGGAGCTCTGTGAGGTGCAGCAGTTTGACTCTTTCAATGGGGACTGGTATGATTGTGTGTCCGCTACAGCAGCCCAGTCGGTCGGGAAAATGACCATGAACAAACCCAAGCTGATCCCATAATAATAATAATAATGAGTATTTATATAGCGCTTAATCTTACTCAAAGGCTCTAAGCGCTTTACAATCTGTACACAAAAATAAAAATACAATGACATATGCACATAACAAACAAAGCACAATGCCCGAACACACCACTTTTACAATAAACCAAACAACAATACATACATAATAATTTATATTCTAATTAACATTCAGTCTAAACAAGGAGGATTGCAGAACTACAACTATGGCATCAAACACTGGCAGTTATTCAAAGTAAAGCTTGAAGAGGTGAGTTTTCAACGACCTCTTGAAGTCAGAGACAGACTCACTGTTTCTGACCTCAAGAGAAAGTGTATTCCATAACACTGGGGCTTGATAAATAAAAGTGTGCTGACCAAATGTTTTAGTTTGGACAGAAGGTACACACAACTTCCGTTTATCAGAAGAGGAGCGGAGCTCACAAGAGGGTGTATACACGTGCAGCGAAGAGGACAAGTATTCTGGGCTGGTGCCTGAAAGACAGCAAAAACAGATTGACAAAACTTTGTATTGAATACGTGAGGACACAGGTAGCCAGTGAAGAGACTTCAAGATGGGTGTGACATGCTCAGTCTTACGGACTCTCACAACAAGCCGGGCTGCATTGTTCTGAATTTTTTGGAGGCGATCAATGAGATACTGAGGGCAGCCACAAAGCAAAGAGTTACAATAATCTAGCTGGGACAGCACAAATGCACAAACTAGTTTTTAGTGGCTTCCACTGTCAGCAGGTGACGAACTGAACTAATACGACGAAGTTCCAGATAAGCGGATCTACACACTGCACTGACATGCTGTGACATAGATAACTCGCTGTCAAGTGTAACACCCAGGTTTCTCACACTCGCAGAGAAGCCAATGAGTGTTCCATCCACAGGCAATGATGACGGTAAAGGCAGGGACGAAGATAATCTTGGATTAGCTACCAACATTGCTTCAGTTTTGCCATCATTTAACATCAGTTTGTTGGTGGTCATCCATGATTTGACATGGTCAATGCACTGGCTTATACTTTGGACGGCATTCACAGCTCGCTCGACAGTATCACTTTTGTAATCTGCGTATCATCTGCAAATGCATGATGGGAAATGGAGTGACTACAAATCAGGTCGGACAGGGGCTGAACATACAGTAAGAACAATACAGGTCCTAGGACCGAGCCCTGGGGTACACCAAACCGAAGAGGTGATGGCTCAGAACGACAGCCGTCGACAGAAACAATCTGGGATCGTTCAGTCAGGTATGAACTAAACCATGCCAAGACTGTGCCTTCAATGCCAAATACAGATTGAAGACGGCACAGCAAAATTTCATGGTCAATAGTGTCGAAAGCACTGGACAGGTCCAGCAAAGCAAGGACTGTGATCTTACGCTCGTCCAAAGCACAAAGCAGGTCATTGAATATCTTCAGCAAAGCTGTTTCAGTGCTACGATGGGGACGATATGCAGACTGGAATACACTGAACAGACTATTAGAGTTGACATGCTTTAAAGTTTGAACAAGGACAATTTTCTCAAGAATCTTTGATAGAAATATAAGATTGGAAACTGGGCGATAGTTTTTCAGTACATTTGGGTCTAAAGATGGTTTATTCAATAGGGGTTTCACAAGTGCAGTCTTGAAGCTTTCAGGAAAAATACCAGTGGAGAGAGAGTTGTTGATGACTTGTGTAATGGCAGGCAATACTTCATCCAGGCACTCGTACAACAAGGGAGTGGGTATGGGGTCTAACTCACAAGTTTTGGGGCAGTGTTTGTGATCACTTTTCTGACCTCATCCTCTAGCACAGGTTCGAAGGCTGAGAGAGGTTCTCCACTAAAGCGTTTTTCGGTGAACAAAACTGAAGTGGGCATGAGATCCAGAGAATCACGAATTTCGCGGACCTTATCAACGAAGTAATCTGCAAAAAGCTGAGGCAGCTGGCACGGGGGAAATGTAGTGGGAAGAGGTGATGGAGTCTTCTTCACCATAAGCTTATTGGTCACATTATACAACTCTTTGCTTGTTGTGCACTCACTGATCTTCCTGTTGTAAAACGAAGATTTTGCTCCATGAACAATCTCATTTACATGCTTCTTAGAACATGTGTATATCTGCTTGTGAACAGTCAACCTAGTTGAGCACCACATTCTCTCAGCTTGGCGCCGCATCTGCTTAGCCGAACGCAGCTCTTTGCTCACAAACCTATACCACAGGCTGATTCTATGAGCTGACTTTTTACGCTTTGAAGATGGTGCATGATTGTCTAAGACAGTGCGTAGACATGAATCAAACTCCTCGGCACTAGGACTAGGATGGTGAAACAGTGACTGAACGAGGTCAGCCTTGAAGGCTAGTCTGTCATGTGAAGATGTGAGGAAGGTCCAACAGCTTCTTAAGACAAGGATGGTTTCGGAAGATTATCCGACAGTGGTTAAAGCAACTCTTTGCGCTGTATCACTTTTCAACCAAAAACGACAGGGAGAAGTTCAGAGAATGAAGGTGTCAGACTTCCAGAATGCTAAGATTGGATCGATCACCAATCACGATATCTTGAAAGGTCTCACAGAGGTTGAGAAGAAAATGGTGAATCATTTTCAGCGAGTGGAAATCAGAGGCATGTTTAATAGGAGTGTTCCCATTTTGCTGACGAAGAAGATGATGACAACTGTGGACAGAATCCTTCAAATGAGGCAATAAGTGCCAGCTCTCGCTGGTTCCCAGTACATCTTTGCCACACCTTCTGGTCAGAGGCCTTACAGAGGCCATGATGTTCTGAAGGAACATGCGCTACAAGCTCAAGTGTCAAACCCAGCCATGTTCACATTTACTCAGTTACGGAAGCAGGTTGCAACTTTGGCTCAGTCAATGGCCATCTCGGAGTTAGACCAGGATCAGCTGGCAGACTTCCTTGGTCATGATATTCGGATACATCGCCATATCTACCGCCAACCTCAAGACGTCCTTCAAAAGGCAAAAGTGTCAAAGATTCTTCTGTCAGTTAACAATGGGATGACAGATTTTGAGAGTTGCATTAGAGCTGAGCTGTGCAATGATGAAGAGATTGACTTTGAAAATGAAGACACATCAGAAACTGGCAAAGAGGTCTCGGGGGAAACAGCACCTGTGAATGAAGCAAGGAGCAAGTCAACAACACAGGAATCAATGAGCATGACAGAGAAAAGATGTCCAGAGCATGATGACAATCTAGATAGTTTTGATGATGACAGTACTGCATCAGCTCCTGTTCGAAAGAAAGCTAGATTTACAAGGAAACCATGGGGGAAAGCTGAAGAGAAAGCTGTTCAAACTCGTTTCAAGACATACCTCGTCATGAACAAACTTGCTGGAAAGGCCGAGATACAGCAGGCAATAGCAGAAGAGCCCGCACTTAGACATAGGTGCTGGACAGACATTAAGGATTACGTCCGCAACAGACTGAAAAAGTTACAAAGTTACAAAAGAAATGAATTGTGATTCTCCGACACTCACGTCATTTTCGTTTTCATACAGATTTATTACAAGATTGTTATTATTCGGTTGGTTTCAGCATGTATAGCTTTTTTTTTTTTTTATCTGATGGACGCCTGGATCATTTTGTATACTGTATAACCTTTGAATTTGCAAAACGAATCAGCTGGCTGGGGACAAAAGACAATAATAAGATAAGAAAACCATTGACAACGTAAAGATTTATTACAAGAGTGTTATTATGGGGTTGGTCTGCGTGGATCATTTTGTATACTGTATAGCATTTAAAACTCTGCAAACGGAACAATGGTTGGGGACGAAAGACAATAATAAGGGGTAAGAAAACCATTGTCAACATAAAGATTTATTACAAGAGTGCTACTATGGGGGCTGGTCCGCATGGATCATTTTGTATACTGCATAACATTTAAAACTCTGCAAACGGAAGAATGGTTGGGGACGAAAGACAATAACAAGGGGTAAGAAAACCATTGTCAACATAAACATTTATTACAAGAGCATTATTATTCGGTTGTTTTCAGCGTGTATAGCTCTGTTCTTATCTGATGTACACCTGGATCATTTTGCATACTGTGTAACATTAACCTTACTTTGCAACTAAACAGTGGCCCCCAAAGAGGTCTGCCCTGGGGGACTTGGGTGGGGTTAACTACGTTTTAGTTCTTAGGGTCACCCTGGTCAGCCCCACAGGGTGGGGTTTCCTCTCAATTCTGGGGCATGTGTTTCTGTCTACCCTTGGTCCATTAACTTGTATTTTTCTTTATTAAGCTCTCCCTACTGTCTGCACTGCCTGTATCTCTTGAAAAGAAGTGCCCAATGGAGAAATAAATACGCTTAGAAAAGACGGTTACAACACAATTTATTAATATTTCGGGTAAATCCCCTTTGTCAAAAGCTGACAAACAAACAGAGAGATCAGTCGGTACTGATCTTCATTCGCAGAAGGAATGTGTGATTTTGGATGTGTGTTGCTAAATGGTCTTATTTTTTATTTAGCGTATTAGACCGGCTGGTGACATACATTCAATATTCTGTTCAATTTTTTTTTCACAAGCAGTGCTGGCATGTCCTGAAAAAGTCGTGACGTTCAGCAATGTACAACCAATCAGGACGAAAGACAATAATAAGATTTAAAAAAAAAAACATTGTCAACCAAAAGATTTATTACAAGAGTGTTATTATTTCAGTGTGTATAGCTTGTTTTTATCTGATGTGCACCTCGATCATTTTGGAAATGTCTCTAACTTTTTCGTTACTATAAAGTACACTTTGCCTGCTGTGCATTGTTTCAAAAGTCACAGGAAGCGTAAAGCTTAGCTGAGTTGGTATACCTCGCCCTCTGCCTAGGTTTAACGCACCAGCGGCGCCATTGTTGCTATTTTCGCACCAGACCGGTCACTCGGACCGGTCATGTGCACCAGATCTGTGCGTGCAGGTTGGCTTCTGCACTTGTAGTGTGGTCTCGTACGTTAACGCGGAAGATTGTGATCCAGTCAAAAAAAAGGTTCGTTTGCGGTTTTAACTTTTAGCCGCGCCTTTTACCTCCCCTAACATGCCAGTTTTGTGTTGAGATGGCGGAGGCTTGTGTCATGCCCCACACCACCGAATCAAGTCCAATGTACATGCAGTGCGCTCATTTCTCGAACTTCAACTATGACGGTGCTTTGTGCCGCAAACGAAGCAGATGTCGCAAAATCACCTCCATTGAGGAATAAACAAAAAAGATAGTTTTGAAATCTGCCAAATCGCGTAATGTTTCGTGGTGCTAGCATAAGGATGGATGCATTATTGCCGGATTGCATATATGTAAAAGAGTTTATTCTTTATTCATGTTATTTTGCAGCAATCAAACGACGGTCACGCGATTCTTTCTCCGAGGTTGCCCATTACAGGTGCAGAAAGCACACGCTCTAAACCGATCGGGTGCACCAGACCGGTCCGAGCGACGGGTGTGGTGCCAAAATTGCAACATTGGCACCGCTGGTGCGTTTAACCTAGGCACTGGACGAGGTATACCAACTCGGCTAAACTTTATTGTCGCACTTGCTAGAACTCAGTATTATATTTCTCTCTTCATTTTGTGAATAGAGGCACATAAGTCGCGGAAACCCTTTACGTGCCGAAGGCAAGAACTAGTTTTCCTCATCACAAAGTTGCCAGAAAAAGGTTTGGCTGCTCTTAGTGATTGTTTGTTTTGAAGTGTTTACAAAAAAAATTACTGTGTTTTTATATGCATGCACCTTTGATGTGATTAATAAAGGCTGAAGTTTCAAGTGGTTGTCTTATGTTGTCAGTTAATTAATTAATGTCAGTGTTCTGTCATTTTAACTCATTCTACACCAAGACCGGAATCCCCAAATGTTGAAGTCGTCTTCTGAAGACTGCGTTGCTGTGCAGGACACAGATCCACCATGATAGTTCAAGGGTGCATAGGCGCCAAGCTATTCTGGCATCACCCTTGAACTATCATGGTTGATCTTTATTTTGCTGTGGTGTGTCTGGGGTAGAATAAGTTAAGTGTTAGTTTCTTCGTCTGGGTCTTTTTCTATCTTTCATATTTTTCCACACTTTTTAACCCGCATCATACTGAGGCTAAAATCTTCAAATTTGTTCACTGCCATAATTATATGCAAGCTACATTACAGTACTTACAGATGAGGACATAGACCAATGGCTTTAGTTCAAGGGTGGTGCCACAACAGCTTGGCGCGTAGAGGCGCCAAGCTATTCTGACACTACCCTTGGACTATTTCAGTCACACTTGTTGCACACACTGGTGTATTCCAAATGATAGGGGTTAATATTCAAAATGCTCTGTTGCTGTTTGTCTGAAACTCCAGAGTACCCAAAACCAAAAAAAAAAAAGTCCTTTAATTTCCAGAATACATTATGTTGATTCTCACATAAATGCCATGATAAACTGTTTTGCTTCAGAAGGACAAAACGTAGCAATGTTTAATAGATTTCCTCTGTAAAATCATAATCGAAAGGTTACGGGCCAGTGTTTATTCAATTTTGCACAATAAAATGTTAAAAATGTTAATGCATACATACACATTACGTTGAAAAAAAAAATGAATGTGAAAAAGAAGTATTCCATGAACTTGACCTTATTACAGACACCTAATGTTGTGAAGACACCCATTTTCACTGTAATGCCAGTTTTTGTGTGAGAGGCACCCACGTTATTGGTAGAAACCCATTTTCTAGTGGCTCTGTTTTTAGAAAATGTCTATTTTATTTTAAGTTATAGAGCTTAGTTATAAGGTGAGTTCTAAACATTCGCATCAATTCCAGAGCCCTAGAATAAATAAAAATTTGGGAACCCATTTTCTCATAAAATGGTAGGTAACCCACTCTGAGGCTTTTGACTCCATGTGTGTGTGTGTGTGTGTGTGTGTGTGTGTGTGTGTGTGTGTGTGTGTGTGCGTGCGTGCGTGCGTGCGTGTGTGTGTGTGTGTGTGTGTGTGTGTGTGTGTGTGTGTGTGTGTGTGTGTGTGTGTGTGTGTTTCAAGCGAGTTCTTTAAAAACGTTTGATTAATTTATTCAAGACGAGATAGCAACACACTATACTAATGAAGATTGTTTTGCGCATGAGTGACGCCATTTCCGTGAAGGGCAAGGCCGTGGCAATCGTATTTGTTTGACATTGTGTATGTTCGTCTCAGGACCACATATGACGCTTGTTCACAAATTGCCGAGATTCGTGTCCGGCGACTTTAAACTGCTGTAGTTAAGATTTGGGCAGGTATTTTCTCCCAAAGTTGATATTAACGGAAGCACTGGCCAATGCCTGGTTTCAGGAATTTTAAAAAATTGGCCAGCGGTATCGTTATTCATTGAATTGAGATGCTTCTATGACCTAATGCGTGTCCCACGTTCCTCCCTGTTACTTTCCATAAGGAATTGTAATTATTTATTGTGATTCGAACTGTATCAAATAATTCACATAACATCGTTGTGGCATCGCATTTTGATATCTCGATATCTTGATATTTTTAAGCGCCGTTTTATTCCAGCTAAATGTGTCTGTCCTACGAATTTTACGCCTTGTTGTTACCAGGAAACAAAAGGTAGCAGAACTACCTGAGATGTTATCTGAAAGACGAATTTCTGTGAGGATGCACGTCGTGTTTCACTTCACACTATCGAGGCATCAGCTGCGTGGTTTGTTGAATGTGCAGAGAATTAGGTTCATTCAAAACCTGAGAGCTGACGTCAGTTTGTTTCATGTTTCCCACCTGTTGCTTGCTTATTTTGTATGTTAGTATCACCAATAATGTTTCCTTATACTGTTGTTATGTTAGGCACTTGGGGCTTGTTCGTGACCAATGACATTAATTCTCTAGTAACGCGATTTCGATTTGTGAGACCATGACAACGCGGCGTTTTTCTTTCTTGTCGCTTTCTATGCCGTAACGTGACCTGGGTAACAGTTCTAGAGTTGCCACATTCCTTCTGCGAGAAATGAAGATAAGTTGTGACTGACCTCTCTAGTGACTTGGGTAACAGTTCTTCAGTTGCCACATTCCTTCTGCGAGAAATGAAGATAAGTTGTGACTGACCTCTCTAGTTGTTTGTTGGTCTATTTTGAAAAGGGGTATTTCCCCGAAATATTAATAAATTGCGTTGTAACTGTCTTTCTAAGCGTGTTTCTTTCTCTGTTGGGTACTTCTCTACTACGGACATACCTCAGCAACTCCACGTCCACTTCATGTCCTCGTCCTCACAGCAGCCTGACATGTCTGTATTTGTGTCCACGTCATTCTTTGCAATGTTGTTCATCATCACTGACCGTCACGGTGTTGGAGACGGGAAGTAACCAGGAAGTAACCACATCCCCAGCGACTCAGCACTGCACATCCTCGTCAGCCACAAGTTTGTAAGTTGACCAGTCCCGTTTGAAATCGGACACCAGTACAAGTATTGTACTACAACTGGCCACAAAGCACAGGCCGGTGTCAGTCACACCACAGTATGTGAAATCTGACACAAGTACAATAGTTGGCGTGCTCAGTACAGCTGGCCACACAACACTGGGTGTCGTGCAGTTTCCAAGGCCAGTGTTTCAAAATTCACACAAGTCACACCCGACTTCATACCCAGCGCACTGTGTCTGCGCCCCACAAAACTGACTGCATTCACTGCAGACTGCATGATGTGTTACGTAACACTTGAGAAGACACTCGCGCGTTGGGCGTTTATTCTCTGAGCGAGCGATGCAAGATGAAACAACATGGGATGTTTCTATAGACGTAGTGTGTTGAGCCGGGTGCTTTTTTTCACTGGCTGTATGCATGAGTGTGTGGGTTGGTGTGGGCTATTCAACTGTACCGCTGAAGGCTGTTGAGTTCTTTTTAAAACGTTTTGTGCTGGTCTGTGATTTTGGAAATTACGGCCGAAGGCGTGATCTCTTGTGCCGAAGGCCGTGAGGTCAAAAATCTCAGACCAACACATTATCAAGCGGCCGATCGTGTGACAGGATTTTCACCTGTACCGGGTGTTACCTCAGCTTCATCATCATAATACTGGGGTAATCACAAAGCTGACAAATATTGCAGTGTGGGAGGTGATTATAAATGCATAAATTAATGAATGAATGACTGAGACGGGCGTGGTCGTGTTTGCCGGCCTGCAGTCCGGCCCAGTGTGACTGTGTACAGAAGCACATGGAAACCCTGTCACCAACACATCGCCAGCAAACAGTTTTGTTAGCCAAGTGATTATTATGTTCCAAACACTACCCACAACCTATCACAGCAGCTTGATTATTTTTTCTCAGCCGGACGGATGTACACCTCAGTCTAAGAACAATCGCGACACAACTCTGTTTTGTTCCTGCATGGTAGTCTCTCTTGACATTTCTTTTGAATTACATGCTTTACGTTTCCGTCAATGCCAAGCTGGCGATAATTGATTGTCAAAACGCCTGAATGATGCTGGGTGAATGGTGATGGGTGAATGATGCTGGGTGAATGGTGATGGGTGAATGATGATGGGTGAATGGTGATAGGTGAATGATGATGGGTGAATGATGATAGGTGAATGACGATAGGTGAATGATGATGGGTGAATGGTGATAGGTGGATGGTGATGGGTGAATGGTGATAGGTGAATGATGATGGGAGAATGACGATAGTTGAATGATGATGGGTGAATGGTGATGGGTGAATAGTGATAGGTGAATGGGGATGGGTGAATGATGATAGGTGAATGATGATGGGAGAATGACGATAGTTGAATGATGATGGGTGAATGATGATGGGTGAACGATGATGGGTGAATGATGATGGGTGAATGATGATGGGTGAATGATGGGTGAATGATGATGGGTGAATGATGGGTGAATGATGATGGGTGAATGATGATGGGTGAATGATGGGTGAATGGTGATGGGTGAATGCTGGGTGAATGATGCTGGGTGAATGATGATGGTGAATGATGATGGGTGAATGATGATGGGTGAATGATGATGGGTGATTGATGCTGGGTGAATGATGATGGGTGAATGATGCTGGGTGAATGATGATGGGTGAATGATGATGGGTGAATGATGATGGGTGAATGACGATAGGTGAATGACGATAGGTGAATGGTGATGGGTGAATGGTGATGGGTGAATGGTGATGGGTGAATGATGATGGGTGAATGATGATAGGTGAATGATGATAGGTGAATGATGATGGGTGAATGATGATGGGTGAATGACGATAGGTGAATGACGATAGGTGAATGCTGATGGGTGAATGATGATGGGTGAATGGTGATGGGTGAATGATGATGGGTGAATGATGGGTGAATGACGATAGTTGAATGATGATGGGTGAATGATGATGGGTGAATGACGATAGGTGAATATTGATGGGTGAATGATGATGGGTGAATGATGCTGGGTGAATGATGATGGGTGAAAGATATAGGTGAATGATGATGGGTGAATGATGATGGGTGAATGATGATAGGTGAATGATGATGGGTGAATGATGGTAGGTGAATGATGATGGGTGAATGGTGATGGGTGAATGATGATGGGTGAATGATGATAGGTGAATGACGATAGGTTAATGACTATAGGTGAATGGTGATGGGTGAATGATGATGGGTGAATGATGATGGGTGAATGGTGATGGGTGAATGGTGATGGGTGAACGGTGATGGGTGAATGATGATGGGTGAATGATGATGGGTGAATGATGATGGGTGAATGACGATAGGTGAATGACGATAGGTGAATGGTGATGGGTGAATGATGATGGGTGAATGGTGATGGGTGAATGGTGATGGGTGAATGATGATGGGTGAATGATGATGGGTGAATGATGATATGTGAATGATGATAGGTGAATGGTGATGGGTGAATGATGATGGGTGAATGGTGATGGGTGAATGGTGATGGGTGAATGGTGATGGGTGAACGATGATGGGTGAATAATGGGTGAATGACGATAGTTAAATGATGATGGGTGAATGATGCTGGGTGAATGACGATAGGTGAATGATGATGGGTGAATGATGATGGGTGAATGATGCTGGGTGAATGATGATGGGTGAAAGATAATAGGTGAATGATGATGGGTGAATGATGATGGGTGAATGATGATGGGTGAATGATGATAGGTGAATGATGATGGGTGAATGGTGATGGGTGAATGATGATGGGTAAATGATGATAGGTGAATGACGATAGGTGAATGACTATAGGTGAATGGTGATGGGTGAATGATGATGGGTGAATGATGATGGGTAAATGGTGATGGGTGAATGGTGATGGGTGAACGGTGATGGGTGAATGATGATAGTTGAATGATGATGGGTGAATGATGATGGGTGAATGATGATGGGTGAATGATGATAGGTGAATGACGATAGTTGAATGATTATGGGTGAATGACGATAGGTGAATGATGATGGGTGAATGATGATGGGTGAATGGTGATGGGTGAATGATGATGGGTGAATGGTGATGGGTGAATGATAGGTGAATGATGATGGGTGAATGACGATAGGTGAATGATGATGGGTGAATGATGATGGGTGAATGGTGATGGGTGAATGATGATGGGTGAATGATGATGGGTGAATGACGATAGGTGAATGATGATGGGTGAATGATGATGGGTGAATGATGATGGGTGAATGATGACGGGTGAATGATGATAGGTGAATGATGATGGGTGAATAATGATGGGTGAATAATGCAAATGGATTCAACACATTTGCTATGAATATAAATCAAACATATGTATGTGTGGCTCTGTGATTTTGGATCTTACGGCCTCTAGCCACTTCCTGCAGTAAGGTCCAGAATCACAGACAGCACACTGCTGTGAAATATATCACCTGTGTACAGTGCAGGTGTACGTGCTGTGTGGTGTTAGGGACACAAGAGATCTCACCTCGTGTAATGGGTCACGCTACAGAACTTACACGTGTGTCTGTTGTCCAGGTGTACTGGCTGTGTTAGGGGCACAAGAGATCTCACCTCGTGTAATGGGTTATGCTACAGAACTTACACGTGTGTCTGTTGTCCAGGTGTACTGGCTGTGTGGTGTTAGGGACACAAGAGACCTCACCTGGTGTAATGGGTCATGCTACAGAACTTACACGTGTGTCTGATGTCCACAATAGTAATTCAACGTGTACTTAACCCCTTCACGACATTGACCCCCCCTCCCCCTCCCCCTCCCCCCCCCCCCCCCCCCACTGACCGGACCCTCCAGACGACAAGAACCACTGGCAAAGCCAAACTCGGAATACAACTTGTAATATTCAACATGTGACACTTTATGTGTTTGATTGTGTTACGGGATTTGGAAAGATAAATAACAGTCATATTTTTATATCACTACTTTTTCCTTGTGAATTGAGAGACCATTTTGTCAGATTTCCTATCGCACAAATGTATTACATGCAATGTAGACTGTAGACACACACTGTAGACTGTAGACACACACTGTAGACTGTAGACACACACTGTAGACTGTATACACACACTGCCTGCTTATTCTTTTCCACTTCAAACTTCCTTCAGCCTGTTGTCACCGGTACGGCAAACAGACCTGAAGAGGGGTATACATGCACTGCGTGCACTGCGTACAGAGTGACGTCAGCAAGACACATAGATCCTCATGAGCCCCGCAACTGCGAGGGCTGATGAGGATCTATGTCTCTTGCGTGGGACTAGGCTGATGAGGATCTATGTCTCTTGCGACTGATTAGGCTGATGAGGATCTATGTATCATGCGTGGGACTAGGCTGATGAGGATCTATGTATCATGCGTGGGACTAGGCTGATGAGGATCTATGTATCATGGGACTAGGTTGATGAGGATCTATGTATCATGCGTGGGACTAAGCTGATGAGGATCTATGTATCATGCGTGGGACTAGGCTGATGAGGATCTATGTCTCTTGCGACTGATTAGGCTGATGAGGATCTATGTATCATGCGTGGGACTAGGCTGATGAGGATCTATGTATCATGCGTGGGACTAGGCTGATGAGGATCTATGTATCATGCATGGGACTAGGCTGATGAGGATCTATGTATCATGCGTTGGACTAGGCTGATGAGGATCTATGTATCATGCGTGGGACTAGGCTGATGAGGATCTATGTATCATGGGACTAGGTTGATGAGGATCTATGTATCATGCGTGGGACTAGGCTGATGAGGATCTATGTATCATGCATGGGACTAGGCTGATGAGGATCTATGTAACATGCGTGGGACTAGGCTGATGCGGATCTATGTATCATGGGACTAGGTTGATGAGGATCTATGTATCATGCGTGGGACTAGGCTGATGAGGATCTATGTCTCTTGCGTGGGACTAGGCTGATGAGATCTATGTATCATGCGTGGGACTAAGCTGATGAGGATCTATGTATCATGCGTGGGACTAGGCTGATGAGGATCTATGTATCATGCGTGGGACTAGGCTGATGAGGATCTATGTATCATGGGACTAGGCTGATGAGGATCTATGTATCATGGGACTAGGCTGATGAGGATCTATGTATCATGGGACTAGGCTGATGAGGATCTATGTATCATGCGTGGGACTAAGCTGATGAGGATCTATGTATCATGCGTGGGACTAGGCTGATGAGGATCTATGTATCATGCGTGGGACTAGGCTGATGAGGATCTATGTATCATGCGTGGGACTAGGCTGATGAGGATCTATGTATCATGCGTGGGACTAGGCTGATGAGGATCTATGTATCATGCGTGGGACTAGGCTGATGAGGATCTATGTCTCTTGCGTGGGACTAGGCTGATGAGGATCTATGTATCATGCGTGGGACTAAGCTGATGAGGATCTATGTATCATGCGTGGGACTAGGCTGATGAGGATCTATGTATCATGCGTGGGACTAGGCTGATGAGGATCTATGTATCATGCGTGGGACTAGGCTGATGAGATCTATGTATCATGCGTGGGACTAAGCTGATGAGGATCTATGTATCATGCGTGGGACTAGGCTGATGAGATCTATGTATCATGCGTGGGACTAGGCTGATGAGGATCTATGTATCATGCATGGGACTAGGCTGATGAGGATCTATGTATCATGCGTGGAACTAGGCTGATGAGGATCTATGTATCATGCGTGGGACTAAGCTGATGAGGATCTATGTATCATGCATGGGACTAGGCTGATGAGGATCTATTTATCATGCATGGGACTAGGCTGATGAGGATCTATGTATCATGCGTGGGACTAGGCTGATGAGGATCTATGTATCATGTGTGAGACTAGGCTGATGAGGATCTATGTATAATGTGTGGGACTAGGCTGATGAGGATCTATTTATCATGCGTGGGACTAGGCTGATGAGGATCTATGTATCATGGGACTAGGCTGATGAGGATCTATGTATCATGCATGGGAATAGGCTGATGAGGATCTATGTATCATGCATGGGACTAGGCTGATGAGGATCTATGTATCATGCATGGGACTAGGCTGATGAGGATCTATGTATCATGCGTGGGACTAGGCTGATGAGGATCTATTTATCATGGGACTAGGCTGATGAGGATCTATGTATCATGCGTAAGACTAGGCTGATGAGGATCTATGTATCATGCGAGGGACTCTGCTGATGAGGATCTATGTATCATGCGTGGGACTAGGCTGATGAGGATCTATGTATCATGCGTGGGACTAGGCTGATGAGGATCTATGTATCATGCATGGAACTAGGCTGATGAGGATCTATGTATCATGGGACTAGGCTGATGAGGATCTATGTAACATGCGTGGGACTAGGCTGATGAGGATCTATGTAACATGCGTGGGACTAGGCTGATGAGGATCTATGTATCATGCGTGGGACTAGGCTGATGAGGATCTATGTAACATGCGTGGGACTAGGCTGATGAGGATCTATGTATCATGCGTGGGACTAGGCTGATGAGGATCTATGTAACATGCGTGGGACTAGGCTGATGCGGATCTATGTATCATGCGTGGAACTAGGCTGATGAGGATCTATGTATCATGTGTGAGACTAGGCTGATGAGGATCTATGTATCATGTGTGGGACTAGGCTGATGAGGATCTATTTATCATGCGTGGGACTAGGCTGATGAGGATCTATGTATCATGGGACTAGGCTGATGAGGATCTATGTATCATGCGTGGGACTAGGCTGATGAGGATCTATGTATCATGCATGGGACTAGGCTGATGAGGATCTATGTATCATGCGTGGGACTAGGCTGATGAGGATCTATGTATCATGGGACTAGGTTGATGAGGATCTATGTATCATGCGTGAGACTAGGCTGATGAGGATCTATGTCTCTTGCGTGGGACTAGGCTGATGAGGATCTATGTATCATGCGTGAGACTAGGCTGATGAGGATCTATGTATCATGGGACTATGCTGATGAGGATCTTTGTATCATGCGTGAGACTAGGCTGATGATGATCTTTGTATCATGGGACTATGCTCATGAGGATTTATGTATCATGGGACTAGGCTGATGAGGATCTATGTATCATGCGTGGGACTAGGCTGATGAGGATCTATGTATCATGCATGGGACTAGGTTGATGAGGATCTATTTATCATGGGACTAGGCTGATGAGGATCTATGTATCATGCGTGGGACTAGGCTGATGAGGATCTATTTATCATGCGTGTGACTAGGCTGATGAGGATCTATGTATCATGGGACTATGCTGATGAGGATCTTTGTATCATGCGTGAGACTAGGCTGATGAGGATCTATGTATCATGGGACTATGCTGATGAGGATCTTTGTATCATGGGACTATGCTCATGAGGATTTATGTATCATGGGACTAGGCTGATGAGGATCTATGTATCATGCGTGGGACTAGGCTGATGAGGATCTATGTATCATGCGTGGGACTAGGCTGATGAGGATCTATTTATCATGGGACTAGGCTGATGAGGATCTATGTATCATGCGTGGGACTAGGCTGATGAGGATCTATGTATCATGCGTGGGACTAGGCTGATGAGGATCTATGTATCATGCGTGGGACTAGGCTGATGAGGATCTATGTATCATGCGTGGGACTAGGCTGATGAGGATCTATTTATCATGGGACTAGGCTGATGAGGATCTATGTATCATGCGTGGGACTAGGCTGATGAGGATCTATGTATCATGCGTGGGACTAGGCTGATGAGGATCTATGTATCATGCGTGGGACTAAGCTCTCTTTTTCTCGGCGTTGAACTGCTATGACACGTCAGTAAAGAGCAGAAAATATGTTCTGTCCTTTTAAGGTGGCCTGTACCCAAGATAAGAATATCATCACTTGCCTGTACCCAAGATAAGAATCATCACTTGCCTGTGCCCAAGATAAGAAGTATCATGACTAAGACGGAGTCTATCTTTATGTGTACATTGTCAGTCTAGGCAGAACTTTTATCAGTTATAAGGTCGTCGGGTTGGATCAATTTGTTTTGTTGGGAACCTGTTGAGACCAGCACCAGTCCTGGTTTGGTGTCACCTCTCTAACATAACTCATTCTCCCCCAGACACACCACAGGAAGATAAGGATCGACCATGATAGTTCAAGGGTGATGCCAGAATACCTTGGCGCCTATGGGCTGACTGACTGACTGACCGCCTATGGGCGCCAAGCTATTCTGGCATCACCCTTGAACTATCATGGTCGATCTGTGTCCTCCACTGCAATGCAGTCTTTAGAGGATAACGGCAAAATTTAAGGATTTCGGTGTTGGGGTATATAGAGATAACAGCCGGGAAAATATGACGACGATCCAGTTGCAATAGACATAGATCCTCATGAAACAGAGCACTTGGGGGGCTCATGAGGATCTATGACTCTTGATGATACCACTTGGTGTTTACGTTTCCCAAGCGGCTAGTGTTGCCTGGTGAGAGGTGCGACTGCAGGGGCTCATGAGGATCTATGCCTCTTGATGATACCACTTGGTGTTTACGTTTCCCAAGCGGCTGGTGTTGTCTGGTGAGAGGTGCGACTGCAGGGGCTCATGAGGATCTATGCCTCTTGTGGCTGGTGCATGATGGGTAGAGGACTGCTGTGGGCTTGCTGTGTAAGATGCTATACAGGCGAAAGCTACACTATCTATCCCCAGTGAGCATTACGTGTGGACTTGCTGTGTAAGATGCTGTACAGGCGAAAGCTACAATATCTACCCCCAGTGAGCATTACGTGTGGACTTGCTGTGTAAGATGCTGTACAGGCGAAAGATACACTATCTATCCCCAGTGAGCATTACGTGAGGACTTGCTGTGTAAGATGCTGTACAGGCGAAAGCTGCACTATCTATCCCCAGTGAGCATTACGTCTTCGGGCATACGACGGCCGCAATGGGCCCGCGCACATCCGTGTTAGTGTAGTCCACATCCGTGCGCGGCCCCACTGGGTCCGTCCTGGGCCCGATGACAATTGCTAACTGGGCCTGATTGTGGCAACATTATCACGTGAGACACACGACTGTAGACAGATCTGGTGCGGATAGAGTAAACATGGGGGACTGTCGGCTGTGTTATGTACTGGGCCTGGCAACATTATCACGTGAGACACACGACTGTAGACAGATCTGGTGCGGATAGAGAGAACATGGGGGACTGTCGGCTGTGTTATGTACTGGGCCTGATTGTGGCAACATTATCAAGTGAGACACACGACTGTAGACAGATCTGGTGCGGATAGAGAGAACATGGGGGACTGTCGACTGTGTTATGTACTGGGCCTGGCAACATTATCACGTGAGGCACACGACTGTAGACAGATCTGGTGCGGATAGAGAGAACATGGGGGACTGTCGGCTGTGTTATGTACTGCCAATGGGATTACAGTTTTGTTGACAGAGACACAGTGCACGAATGGTGGAGTATATTATGATGCACAGTGTGTGTTCGTGAGTTTGAGAGAGAGAGAGAGAGAGAGAGAGAGAGAGAGAGAGAGAGAGAGAGAGAGAGAGAGAGAGAGAGAGAGAGAGAGAGAGAGAAATGAAATGAAATGAAACTTTATTTCTCAACGGATGAAGTAATTAGCACGTGTGCCATTTTTCATACTTGCCGTTGCTACTCTACAAACACATGATAATAATTGTAATACTAATAGTACCAAATTACACAAAGAAAAATTAGGAGACATTACACATGAAAAGACATTAAACAAAATTCATTCATTCATTCGGTCATACAAAAACAAACGAAAACATAAAGTACATGAAACGCGCGCACACACATACACGCTCGCGCGCACACACAGACACGCGCTAATGATAACTTGACCTATATACGAAGCAAATCATTTGGATCAATAGTGAAAATTCACTTCAGGCAGTGTAACGCACGCAGACTTGCCCACAGTCGTACGCACAGACTCTCACGCAACAGACGCATACACCGCCACTGACTCAGACGGGCGCATTCATGCGGTAAAACACAACACACGGGCTCCGGCCCTTTCTAAAGTAACCTTTATACACTATAAAAGAAAAGAAAACGCTTTAAAGACTATCAAACTATATATACAAGGCTCTCTATCACACACTCAAATCACAGTATCTTTGCCAGGCTAGGTTTTAGTCTCTCAATGTCTCCAACCTGTTTGATGTTGTTGCCTGGTTACGTTGGTCCTTCTCACGTCTAGGCGTGAAAGTCCTTCGTCGTACGCGTATTGCCGTCCTGTCTCTTTGGGCACGGACGTCCTCGTTCTCGTACGGTACACTCAGTTCTTGCTTGGACTTGGGTGTCTTGGTTCCCAGTCAGACTCACTCTTAGCTGGAGGGATGACCTCACGTAGGTCCCACCCCTACGGACGGCCAAAGCAACAATAACTAAGTCATTAGTACATGTAGTAACTACTTAATACATGTATTATCCCAACCAATCAGAGTTCACAAATCGACCCCGTGACCGACATAGTACATGTAATAAGTCAATGTACCAGCCAATCCAAACCGCGTAGTATTAGAACGTGTAATAAGTCACTTTTTACATGTTCTATTATGAACAGCCAATCAGATAAGCGCTTACAGATAACCGCAGCGGTTACACCCTCATCAAGCATATTCCGCGGGGTACTGCTAAAACCCGGAATAACCTGTCCTAAGCTTTAAAAGAACATATCCATACTATTATTGCGTACCTAAACACAAAATAATAATGTGTTAGAAGTTTGGTTTACATTAAAGTTGATTTAGTTGTACTAGTAAGCCGTTTCAACTGCCGTTGACACGTCGATTACTTCCCTTGTTACACGATCGCGCTGTTCCAAAACAGTCGAAATAACTTCTCCTAAGCCCAAATAACCACATATTATTAAGTACTTAGTCGTAATATTCCTATATTTGAAGTTGAAGGTGCCGCAAAAATTGTTTATTTAGCGTTAGAAAGCTTCGAAGGGCTTGTTCTTTGAGCCTCTTGATCTATGCCTATCTTCACCCTAAGTGCATTCGCCCAGACCGTTCGTCCCAATCACATTTCGTCCCATGATGTTTCATCCCCTATGCTATTTATTGGAACACATTACGCTATGAACGGACCACGATAATCAGTTGACATTCAAAGAGAAGATAACTGGGCCGTTTCTGAGATCAAATATTTAAAGGAAACGTTTCTGAGTTCGTATTTTTGAAGCAACCCTTAATTTATGTTTAAATATTTTGTGGCAATGGATTAAATTATTATACTCTGTGTGAATTAAATGTATTATACTCTTTTTATTTTAAATTTCTTTGCTTTGTTGTTTTTTTAAGTCCCCTCTATTTATGGAAGGGACTTTTTAGGATTGGTTGCAGTTTGGCAAATTTAATAGCATATCCATGATGTCAAAGGTGGGCACTGAGGCCCAAACCTCTGACAAATGAATAAGATAAAAATTACGTCATGTCTAGTATGTCACAAAAGGCGGTATGTGTGTGTGCGTGTGTGTGTATGTATGTAGACATGAGAATCTCAGATATTGCTGTCCTGGTCGTACAAGCTCACTTGAAACTTGGTGAAATACTTTATTTAAGGGATGGTTAAGAGAGCCTCCGAGCATTTTGAACTGGATGTCTCATTGAAGACATAAAAACCGTTTAGAGAAAGTCGGTTCACCCAGATTAGAGTCCGTAATTTTTGTCATATTTACTTGAAATGTAGGACATAGCTAGTTTGAAGAAAGAAAGAGAGAGAGAGACAATGACAATGATTCTTTATTTTACAACGGTGAAAGTTTTGGTGAAACCATTTTCCGAACTTGCTGTTGCTAATCTACTTTACATATAATGCACAAATCACAAAATATTATCTTTAAATTGGGAAAAATAAAATATAAAAAGAACCAAAAATTGAAATATAAACTTTTAAGAAATAAATCATTGAAGAAGTGGAAATAAACATAGAAAATCTCACACATACACACACTTGTGAAGGTGTACATATCCATACATACATTCATAGACACAAGCACAAACACACACGTGCGCACACACATACACACTCAATACGTACAGTATTAGCATCTTGTATTAACTGAAGCTATAACTGAATTGAAGAGTTAGAAAGGGGAAAATCGTACACTACAAGTGCGCCATCCCACACTGTAGAAGCATAATCTATATGTGACCTGATGTGGGCATTGAAGAACAGTTTTCGTGTTTCTGCATTAGCTATATGTTTTAACTTGGATAAAATAAACAGTTTCTTTGATATTGTCTTACATAATAATATTACTAAGATGGCATTGCCATTGAAACTGGTTATCTACAGTAACACCGAGAAGACTATGTTCCGTTACCTGGCTGATAGATTTGCCTTGAAGGGACAAGCTGAGTGAGAGCCGAGCTGATACTTTTAGCGGGTACTTACAACCATACATTTAGTCTTTGCAAGGTTTAAGATCATGGAATTGTTACTGCACCAGCTGTTAATGTCCTGTAGTGTGTTTTGTAGGCGTGTGTCAATTACTTACAAATCCTTATCGGGAGTGTGTATCGCCCCAGCCAGCACACCAATATAGGTCCAATATTGGCTTAGATATTGGGCCGATATATGGGTGTCGATATTGGTCCAATATTGGAAGTGCAAATTTGCCCGATGTTGGCCCAATATCGGGTAAATGTTGGCTGCCAAGCTGGATCCATCCTAGGGCCAATATAGTAAATGTTGGCTGCCAATATAGTGCCAAGCTGGAACCATCCTAGAACCAGTATGGTGGCAAGCTGGATCCATCCTAGGACCAGTATGGTGAATATTGGCTGCCAATATAGTGCCAAGCTGGATCCATCCTAGGACCAGTATGGTGAATATTGGCTGCCAACATAGTGCCAAGCTTAATCCATTCTGGTGCCAACATGTAGCAAATATTCTGCCAACCTTTTTCCAAACTGTATAGTATTGTCCCAGATTTGGATATTGGTAATTTAATCCAGCTTTCAGTCATCTGAGGAAAAAGACCATCATCCAAACATATATAAATCTGATAGTTAGCTTCATTATGAGCCAACACTAGGCCTGGACAATTGCCATTTTCTTTTTGCATGGCAAGATCAAATCAAACGTTCATCAAAATATGTAACACCTACCTCAAAACACAACTTAAAAAGAAAGACCTGAACTCATAGATTCACAGTGATGCACAAGTTTAATCCGATTCTCAGTTTTAAAAATAGAAAACACTCTAACTATACCGATAGTAATTATAAGCATGCAATATGAATAATTAAGGACAATGATTATCTCAGCTAACCATTTTCATCTGATAATTTCTGCCTGAAATAATTTGACTATGATAGCTCAAGAAAAGTGCCAGAACAGCTTTGTGCACAGTTCTGGCACCACCCTTGAACTAAAATGATTGATGTATATCTCCTTACCCATAACATAGCTTTCACAGGGCAATCTGAAGTTAAAACAAATCATCCTCAGGCAGGATTCAACTGATTAATTAACCCCCACCCACCCACCCACCCACCCACACAAACCTGTCTGTAACAATACACAAAATGTACAACAAACCATGCCCACAATTAGCAAAAACAATTGATCTGATACATGACATACAAAAACCATCTCTGAATATACACACAGATGTTGAGGTACTGGCAATGGGATCTGTACACATAACAGATTTTGTATACAGCGCATTCTTAAACTGCGCCCATGACTAACTTTCTTACAGATTAACAGAATATACTGACAATTCGATTGGAGACAAAATTTCCTCCTAAACATACAGGATTTGGCACAAACAACATTGGTTATGAAAAGAAAAGAATTTCATATGACATGTCCTTATTAACCCTTTTCATCCTGATACACTAGGACAATAAGCAAATCTGACAAAATCAGCATCAGGATGTAATGGGTTAAAAAGAGTGTCAAATTCATGTACATAATACTGCTCAATTGGCATCGGTACAATAAAAACAATGTAACCATGAAACCATAATATTAATAATAAATGTAAATATGCAGGCAACCATGACCTGGCATATTGATTCTAGCAACACAGAATTTTAAAAAAGTATTTAAAAATTGCTTCCAGTGACATATAATACTGACTAGAGTGCTGGAAGGGCGCTTACCAAAAAATAACCCAAAACCCCCCCAAAAAAAACAACAACAGAAATTGGCACAATAGTTAAAACAAAATAGAAATGCCAATAATACCGGTTATTATATAGGCGCTTTTCCCTATTCTGGGAATCGGCTCAAAGCGCAGCAAACTGAACCCAACACGCACGCTCACGTGACACACACTGAAGACAAACACAGTACAAGACAAACACAGGATATTCACGTGGTGCGAGGGGTCAGCTCAACTACTGAGGTTTTGGAAATTTTGATCGCTTGTATTTGAAATTTTATAAAGTGACCTGAAACCGGTACCATAGGGGAGGGGGAGGAAGAGCCGGAGTACCCGGAGAAAGAACCCCCAACGATCCGCCCGAATTAACGGCGACACTTACTACAGGAGAAAAGTCCGACGACGGAACCCATAATCGAACCTCGCACCTTTAGCATTGGTGGCAGGCGCCTTAACCACTGCGCCATGGACCGCCCCCAATGGATGGGTGGAGTATGTGGGGGGGGGGGGGGGGGGGGTTGGTACAACGACAATTATCTTTATAATCATGCATGCTGCCAATTAGCATTTGTATAACTTGCAACTAACAACAGGTTTGCTCTACAGTGCTTGAAAGCCCCAAACTATCTGCCATCACTTTTCAAACATAAACACTTGTGCAACAGATGGTTACATTAACATGTGCATGTCTTATTAAAATGTTATCTGCATCAACAAAAAACCCACGAGGCAAGCTTAATTGCTCACACAGACTATACTAGTAAAAATAAACAATAATATGTAAGCAGCAGCATCAGCGAACATATCGCATGCAACACTATCATCACTAATTGCGTCACAATAGTGTCACAGGATTGGAGTTCTTGTTCATTTTATCTCCTTCTGACATGCAAGGGGAAGTGTTGCAAACCATATTATCAATCACTAATATTTGCATTTGCAACTGGGAATGGTTGATACCCATCTCTTGGTCGACTCAAAACAGTTCAGACTAAACCTTGTATTTGTGCGATCCATTCACCATGTCGAAACAAAATCTGTAACGTTATCAAATTACACAAAATTCAGAAAACTGTAAAGAAAGTACATGTTTATTTCACAAAAATACGCAGTTAATGTCTCAAAGCTATATTTCCTATTGCTGTTACTAAAGGTAACAGGTAAGCTTAAAAATAAAACAACAAAATACACAATCTACTGCAATGAATAACCTGGAGTCAAACACTAGGATGATTTCATCCCGAAGTCTTCTATATACGGTACCAGTATGAAATCAGGTCTGGGTCACAGTACCAGAAAACACTCAATTGAACCCAAATAAGCATGAGAAATAGGAAAGTAAATATTTTTCATCTTGCACTAGTATGACTATGGTGCACAGGTATAGTCTGTCTGGGGACTGATGTATGGACAGAGACTAGAGCCTAAGTCCGAAACTATCTTCATACGCCTAAGACTAACATGTTAGTAAGACATGCATGAACTGAGACTAGGCCAAGTCTGAAACTATCTCAGGGACTAAACAGCCCAAATTTAAGCCCACGATTTACTAGGTGTAAAGCGTCTATGACTAAAAGCGAACTAATCAAAATGGCAGCCGCTGTCTACATGATGTTCCGCCTATCTTGACGAAATCTACGCTGAAATCGAGTATTTAGAGACCGTCGACACACACTAGATGAGTTTGATGATATAAAGCTTTACAAAAAGTTTCGTTTCAAGCGCCGTGAAATTTATTTTTCTTGTACTTTTTGTTCTGTGATTTTTGATCTTGTAAAGCGCTTAGAGCACCATTCATTTGGAGGTCAAGTGCTATATAAATGTACAATATTATTATTATTAATATTATTAAAACCAAAATCGATGAGTACAGTTTACAGGCAGAGTGAAGATGGAAGATAGTGGCCGTCAAAACACGTTCAGGGCGAATGCTGTTCCCAGCGGCGCATGCTCAGTGGCATTTGGAACTGGATATTCCCAAGTTAAAATTAGCACCTGACGCAAGTCGCAGACTAACCATATCTAGTCTCGGACTTGATAGTCTGTCTCAAGTCTCAGTTCATGCATCAGAAATGTATGCCTCAGTTAGTCACTACGTAACTAGTTTCCGACTAGGGCTACGCCGGGGACTTGTCTAGTCTCTGTCCATACATCAGACCCCTGGGTACTAGCTGTCTACTTTTCTTTTACTGGCATGCTGTTTCCTTTTTCACATCCTGGGAAAGTCTTGGTGCTGTTTGGAAGTTAAGCAATGTAACAACCACCCAAATGTTTTCACCGTTTTCCTCATGTATCATGTTTTCAGTCACTGTGTACTCTTGTTGCATCAATTACATGCCACAGGAGCACTATCATACTGATAGTAACTTACTAGCACTAACCATGTGCAGATGCTGATTAGCTCTTCATAGAGACTACTTTAAACTGCATGCACACATCGGTAAGCATCACCCCTGAACAGACAGTTTGCGTGGGAAAATCTGTGCATCAAGTCAGAGCATAGATAAAATACATGGTCCACATCTTTGAAAAGTTTGTATTTAACCCACAAAGTAGCATACAGTTACACTGAATGATGCCTTGCTTTGGGAAGTACATACCCAGTTGTCAAGAATTCTTTACTGCGTATTTATGAAGTCCTTACTAAAACTTTAGTAGCAGGCACACATGATTAATTTTATCAAGTGGAAATGTGACTGGCCCATGGGCATGTAATCGTATTAATGTAAATGCCACTGAAAGCATTGTGCAACTGGAAACAAAGTGTGCCCAAACACATTATTACCAATGCAGATATTTAACTGTCGGCAATGAATCTCAGGACATCCTCATAAAGCCGCACTCCTGACACAAATTCCTCATGCTGTCCAGCCGTAGTTCTGGAGGACAACGGGTCGACAGTAGCCTTGAGAAGCTGAAGTTTGCCATTCATCAAAGGGCACGAGATTCATTCAACTTCTCTTGCCTGACCTGTGGGTGCTGGCTGCTGCCTTTCATCATCTGCAGCAATGGTAGCCTCAAGCCGACGTCCTTCAAATATGTCTCTCACAGCTTCATTAAGAAAGAAACAACAGATTTTGTAAAAGGACACAAAAATAAATAAAAGAGAAATTAACAACTTGCACAGTTCACATGTATGACTAAACTGCATAAACTGCTGGCGTTGCCGAATCACTATCACTTTCGAATCACGAATCATGCGTGATTTTCAATGATGGAATGATGAAGAAAAAGCAAAAAAAGCTCAAATGCTATGGTTTCGACAAGCCGCTGTCATATATACTATCACCCTCTGACTTTTTTACACCGCCGAGTAGTGCCCAAGAAGATACTACACTGTGTGCAGCACTTCGACACTTTCAGAGGTTTTGGTTGCGTGTTCTAATAGCTTCAGCAAGAAGAAGGCACGTGGTCGACATGCATGCATGTGTGTGTATGTGTGTGTGTGCCCTGCACGCATGCATGTGCTCACTGTTGTGTGTAAAAGAGATTACCAATCACTCAGGGAGAGGGAGTTAGGCTTTGAATGATTAATTCACCAGTTATTTAATTTTAAACTAAACAACATGGAAATGATGAAATTTGTCTTAAATAAATTTTCTGACCCGTTATTATACTCAGATGGGGGTCTGTGTGCACACCTGGGGGCATACAGACACTTGAAGCAGTTGTAAAAACAAGAGCCCCGACAACAATAATATTTTGTGACCTTTTGGCCACTGAAATGAGCCACAGTTTAAGTGCCTTAAGCCATTTTACCGCATGGCTGCATTTCCACATTTTGAATGGGACTATGGACTATGTACCAGTTGCAGGAGCTGAATCGACCATGATATCTGACACCAAGCTAATCTGGCACTACCCCTGAATTGTCATTGTCAAACTCTAGTGCGTCAGGGCTAAATGGGTAAAGTAAAGGGATGGCTTTGTGTCAGTGAAAATGTATTCTGGAAATGAGTCAATAATGCGATACTTAATGTTTATCAGCTACTCACTTTGCAACATACCTTAGCTTTGAATTCAGAGTTGCGACTGAAACTCCAAGTATTTCAGCCATTTCTGTTGTCCTGAAATGCACGTCCTGCATCAACTGCAGCTGTTCCACAGGTATGTGGTATCGAGGAGCGTGGGCCTCACCCCTGGAAACACGCTGAGCTCTTTAAGTACTGTGGGCTGCCAACAAAAAATGAATTATTAATCCATTGCGATTCTACAAAGTGGCCCAGCAATGACTTCAGTGAAGACAGCACATTCCCTGAGGCACTGTCTATCACATATGTTGTGTACAATGATGTATGTAGTGTATTATTACTACATGTGTAAATGTACAATGAAAATGTTCCCACCTGTCCTCTACACTTTTCAGTTATGGAAAGTGTACTTTTTTTCTAAGAAATTTATTTGCAAAGTGTACTGAAAGTTTCACTAGTGAAACAGAAACAACCCGTCATAGACTAAGAGCTGCGTTATATCTTTTCTCAGTCTTGTACAAGACATGGGCTCCAGTCTAACTATGTGTTCTCACTTTTTGCAGGATTCAAAAAGAGGTACAATGGGACAAACAATGTCACTAAGTCAGTAAAATACAACTTACTTGGCGCATGGGATTCTGGCATTTTCAGGACTCCTCCAACATCTGCGTCACCTGATCTTTCAGTGACGCTGCCGTTTCCACTGGAAGAGTACGGCCAGACACTTGCGCAATGCTCCACTGTAGTGATTCCAGGCTGCAATTACAGAAAGACATCTCTGCATGTATATGATCTAAGTTCCTCAGCATCCCTATCAACAAATGCCAAATTACTCAATACTCTTATTAGAATGCTGACCAAGCCTGACTAATAGACACATAACAAAACCAAAGAGATGAAAACAGTACCGGTATAATGGGAATTCAATACAACCAGTGAATATATACTCTAAACAATTGGTCAGCTCAGTCTGCTAGCCTGCAACTAATTTAAATTATTAATAATTCTCCAAAAGCATGCTAAAGGTGCAGGACTAAGCTCACTCATGCAACTGCCCTTTGCCTGCTCTTTGTCTTCACTGTGAAAGATGTCACCGGAGCCAATAATTTTTTGGAGCTTACTTTTGGCATGCTGCATTTCAAAGCCACATTGCCTACATGGCCAATTGAGTGAAAATTGGCAGATCGTTGAGAGTATTTTTTCCTTTGTCGACTTATCGCTGGCACTAGTTCAAGTCCCAAATTCAAGAATCAACGTTTGATTCTCTGCTGAAGCAATCATATATCATGTTTAGAGGCCATACTATCAATATTATTAAATTCATTGTGACTTTAGGACACTGCAATGCAATAAGACTGTCTTTATGTATTAACATGAGCTAAGGATTCCTTTTTTTAATAGAAAAAAAATAAGAGTCTCAAAAACGTTTATATATTTTAAGATCAGAAACGGTCCTGTTATGTTCTCTTTGAATGTCAAATGATTATCTTGGTCCGTTAATAGCATAATGTGTTTAATTAAATAGCAACGGGGATGAAACGTCATGGGACGAAATGTGCTTGGGCCGAACGGTCTGGGCGAATGCGCGTAGGGTGAAGACAGGCATAGATCAAGAGACTCAGAACGAACCCTTCGAAGCATTATAACGCTAAATAAGCAACTTTTACGGCACCTACAACCTCAAATATAAGAATATTTCGACTTTAGGTACTTAATAGTATGTGTTTATTTTTAGGAGAGGTTATTCCGACTGTTTTCAGACAGCGCGATCTTGTAGCAAGGGAAGTAATCGACGCGACAACGCAGTGGAAAACGGCTTACTAGTACAACTAAATCATGGTATTATTAATGTAAACCAAACATTTAAACATGATTATTTTGTGTTTAGGTACGCAATAATAGTTACAGATATGGTTATTTTAGCTTAGGACAGGTTATTCCGGGTTTTAGTAGGTCCCAGTTTCACAGAGTCGATCCTATTAGAAATTTGGAGTCCGTTGACGCTTTCTACGGTATTAACTGTATATTTGGAGGGATAAATGCATGAATATTTTACATACCTTAATATTACAGCAGGCGGATCCACACCAGATATCAGCGAGTTGCCACAATGTGTCAATCTTTGTAGCGCACGGCGAAGAAATGTCTGTCCTTCCGCCATGTTTATCGCACACAACACATTTTGCAAACTGTAAGCGCTGCTTCGATTGGCTGATTGAATAGTACATGTATTAAGTATTTATTGCATCTACTGCTGACTTAATACATGTTAAAAGTCTGTCACGTGTGTCGATATCTGGACTATTCATTGGCTGCCTTAATACATGTATTAACTACTTAATACATGTACTAATGACTTACTTCACGGTGTTTTGGCCAACCGTACACCCCTGCGACTCGACGTCTCGGCGTCCGTCTTCCACTCTCGTTACAAGAACTCTGCATAGACAAAAGTCCCAACGTAACACTTGCTAAACACACAACATATTGGATAAATGAGAAACGTCCCGTAACCTGGCTGATACAAATAACTCACACGTTCATTCACACACACACACGTGCTTCATAAACTATTTTCGTATCACCCCCATATCTGTCACTATCTTGAAACAGACTATAGCCTAACTGACACTCTTGCTATACATTACTCTATACCCTGGAAAAGACTATGCTTAACCAACCACGTACTATCTTCATATCGGTTTAGACATACACACTTCATATTCCTTTAGTCATCTAACTCGGTAAACAACTGTATACAAAAACACCGGTTACTTCACCGAATTCTAAACATACTATAACTAAACCAAACCGGAACACCGCTACACAACCACATTAATCTTACCACGCATACTGTCTTTAACTAAACAACTATCAATACTACGTTTATAGAAACATACCTGAAATATAGGCTTCAGAGTCAGGGAATGCGGGCTAGGTAACTCGAACACAACCGTTCCATACGACAAGACAGCCCGCAATAACCAAACTAGACCTCTGACAGTCATAGCTTCCGCCTAGAACTCACTAAACAGAACTCACTAAAAAGACCCGTGCTAACCATGTCCTACAAATTTCACGTGCGTCTAAAGCCACACGGACTTTCGGCACAAACAAACCGTTAACAAAAACCGTACCGTACTAATCCTATTGTGCGAGCACTATGAACAAGCATAGAGCTTCATCACAGGCAGCAAAAATTATTTGGATTATAATAGAGACTTGAATTATGTAATTAGGCGATTATTATTAGTATGGACAAACCATACGGCAGCATGCACTGAGTATACGATAAGTACATGTTTGATACGGATACTTGTGGTAGATTATGTATCAGCAGACAAGTACTTGAGGAGGCATTCCTTGAAAGAGGAGAGGGAGGTAGCGTGTGTTATACATGTAGGCAGCTTGTTCCAGAAAGATACGCCTGAGAAAGATACACTGGTTTTAAATAGATTTATCCTGGGGCGAGGTGTAATAAAGTTTCGTCTTGAAGTAGAATAACCTGAACTTGCCTTGGTAAAGAGCTTACAAAGATATTCTGGGTGAATCTCATTCCAGATTTTATACATAAACACACCCTTGTTTAAGAGGTGATGCTTGCTAAGAGGTAGCATTTTCAGTTTTTTAAGTCTTTCGTCAGTTGTCAGGGCTGAATCAGGCAGGATATGTTTCGCTGCTCTCCGATGCAGGGAGTTAAGCCTCTTCAAGTGTATGTCACCGCTGACATCCCATATCGTGGACGCATAATCGATGTGGGATTTGACATGTGCATTGTAAAATAACTTGCGGGCATCAACATTGATAAAGTACTTCAACTTTGAAAGCATAAAAACATTTCTAGAAACAGTTTTACATACAGCATTTATGTGCGATTGCCACTTCATCTGGCCATCAACAACTACACCAAGTAATCGGTGTTCCGTGACCTGTGTAACGATGTCGTTATGGATATTCAGGCTGAGTGTAAGTGGCTTGAGCTGGTGCTTCTGACGGGTTGCTATCGTCATGCATTCCGTTTTGGAAGGATTTAAAATCATTTCATTGTTTGAACACCAAGTGGAAATTTCGCTCAAACCCTGCTGTAAACGGCTATTTAAAGAATCAATACTCTTGTCCGGGGTGTGAATTGTGGCATCATCAACGAATAGATCACATGAAATTTTGTTGCTAGTCAAATGTAGCGGCAGGTCATTTATAAAAAGGCAAAACAGAAGAGGCCCTAGGACTGAACCCTGGGGAACTCCCCGTGTTACTAATCCGCTTGAGGAGTATGATCCATTGACCATGACGCGCTGCTGTCTGTCGGTAAGATATGAGGCGAAAAGTGGAGTTGTGCCATGGTGGTAAAGAGATTTCTGGCTGTAGTTATTTGAGGAAGAAATGCATTTATTGCCAAACGAACTACCGAAATACACATTTAGCTTGGAAAGTAGAAGCTTATGGTCCACAAGATCAAAGGCTTTTCGTAAGTCAATAAATACAGCGCCAGTAATTTCGCCCTGATTTATTGAGCGTAGCCACACATCAGTTAGACGCGCTAGGGCCGTGTGACAGCTGTGCTTTGGTCTGAATCCCGACTGAAGGGGATGGATTAATGTATGATTTTCTAAATATTCCAAGAGATGTTTATGGATATGCCGTTCCAGTGGTTTACTAAGGATGGACAATAGTGAGATGGGGCGATAGTTATTAACATCAGTCATATCTCTTGTTTTCGGGAGGGGTATAACCTTGGCCTTTTTAAGTTCCTTTGGGAAAATATTCGTTTGAATGCACAGTGAAGTTATAAATATAGGTTATTGTTTCAATAACATAAGGAATAGCTAATTTAAGTATTTTGGGGCTGATTTCATCTGGCCCTGACGATTTCTTATTCTTCATTGAACTAATTGCCCTACCGACTTCGTGCACTGCCAGTGGTGGAATCACGAAAGGATCAGATCCTGCAGTTCGCGTTCTACAAAAATCAACTAGTCTGTCTGAGCAAGAGTAGGGCTGAGAACTTGCTTCTGAAGGGACAAGAGACTCGGCAACTGAGAGGAAATGGTCGTTAAACATGTCTGCAGTCAGATGAGAAGGGATTAAAGGAGATTTGTTACACTTGCCTCCAGTCACTACGGCCATAGCGCGCCAGAGCGTGGACATGTCTTTGTCTTGTTTAATCAAGCGATCAATGAAAGATTTTTTAGCCTGTCGCACAAGAGATTTTATGCGATTACGCTCACGCTTAAATTCAGTGAAGCGCTTCTGCTGTCTCAGATCATCTCTCACCCTCATGGCTTGAATGATGTCTTGAGTAAGCCACGGCGGGAGTGATGCGTGTTTGACGCGTCTCCTCCGCAGGGGCGCATGTTTATTTAAGATCTTAAGAAAGATGGTATACCAAACAGACAGAGCGCTGTCAGGGTCAGATTTACTAAATACTTCATCAAAAGGTGCGCTGTTAAGATCAAACAGAAACTCGCTATCATTAAAACTTTTAAAGGAGCGATAGGTGATATATGTATGACATTCTTTCTTTGCTTTAGGGAGTTTAGTAGACCACGTACAGCGGATGGGAAAGTGGTCGCTGATACTAAGGTTACCGACAGACACATTATGAACAGACTCTGGCTTGGTTGTGTATATATGATCTATGAGTGTGGATGTTGTTTGTGTGATCCGTGTGGGTTAAGTGATTAACTGTTGCAGACCCAACAACGTTAACGTAGAGTCCCACGCATGGTGAGGCTTTAGCATGTCTATGTTAAAGTCTCCCATGAGGATGACATTGGAGTTGGGATTACAAGCTTTATCACACATACTAAGGAAATCATCATACCATTCAAAGTTCGCAGCAGGGTTGCGGTACAGAAAGCCGATAAGAAATGATGGAGATTGGGGGGCCTTCAGCTCAAGCCACATAGAGAGAGAGAGAGAGAGAGAGAGAGAGAGAGAGAGAGAGAGAGAGAGAGAGAGAGAGAGAGAGAGAGAGAGAGAGAGAGAGAGAGAGAGAGAGAGAGTAAACAAACCAGTAATTGTGTATGCCTAGGCCATCAGAACTTGTACATACATGTTTTGTTTTCTAAGAGAGACTGGCTGTTTTTATTCGTGGTACAGCGTCATATTGAAGTTACTGATTCAATAAAAATACCATTAACAATTTGTGTATGTATCGTTTTATTGTACACCTGCTGATTACAAGACATTGGATGAGTTCGTTAGCCAGCTTTGTATCCTTTCAACTTCTTTAATAAAAATTAATTCTTTTCAGAAAACAATTAAAACAATAACAAATCTTGACTTCTATAGATAGTCAAACAGTGGCGGTGACGTAAAAGAGGCAGATCCTTCACCACGCAGACATTGACATAATACTGTAAATATGACGTCATTCTCTCTATCGCACGTCGCGCTATCTCTTTCTCACAGACATGCACGCATCTCCAAGAGGCATAAATCCTCATGAGCCCGGAAAGCGCATGAGGATCTATGTCTCTTGGAGATATTTGGAGCGCGCGCGCATACACACACTAACACGCACACACGCACGCACACACACACACACACACACACACACACACACACACACACACACACACACACACATCGTCACGCTTTCAGAAGAGCATTCAGGTGACCCGATATAGTTAGTTTGGAGAAAGACATTGGATGAGTTCCTTAACCAGCTTTGTACCCTTTCAGCTTCTTCAGTAAAAATTAATTCTTTGGAGAAACAAAAATAAAACAGTAAAAAATCTTGACATCTGGAGAAAGTCAGACAGTGGCGGTGACGTAAAAGAGGCAAGACATTTTCTAAATATGACGTAATTCTCTCTCTCTCTAGCTTGCTCGTTCTTTCTCTCACATATAGGCGTGCATCTCCAAAAGGCATAGATGCTCATGTGCCTGGATGGCTCATGAACATCTATGCCTCTTGTGGGTGTTTGGAGCGCGGGCATGCACACACACACACACACACACACACACACACACACACACACACACACACACACACACACACACACACACACACACACACATCGACGCGCTTTCAGAAGAGCATGCAGGTGTACTTAATATAGCATGTACCTAGGTCAAGTCAACCTGCTTTCACACAAATTATAGCAAGATTGAAATTGTACCGTGAAATTCTAGTTTTGTCTCCGTTTTCCAATGTCTTGAAGCAAAAGCGAAACTCATATCACGTTAAATATAAAATTACGTAAAAACGAAAAAATACGTCATGACAAATGACGTATGACAAACCAATGACGTGTATGCACTGAGCGCCGAATTCAATATGGCGCGAGGCTTTTTCAAAAGTAGATATTACATTATCAGAATGAAGTCAAAGACAAAAGGTAGAGACCCTTTACAGCGAAGACAGCTCTCATATAGAAGGGACTTTGTGGGTTATGGTTCATCCCATCTTGTTTGTGTTTATTGAGATTCAACACATGACGTTCTTTACTTGTGTAAAGGGAAACCACTGTGAGCAAAAGGCCATCGGGCCGATGTCAGTTTTAGCTGGAACTCACACGGACGTGCGCGGGCCAACTGACGCCGGCCCAATGATTCTGTACTCACTGGGTGCGCATGCACAAGTTTTTGCAGAGTTTGTAAATTGAGATTAGGTGCTGCTACATTGTCCAGTCTTTTTGTTCACTTTTATATCAAGTGTTGTACCAATATTAATAATAATAACAATAACAATAATACTGACGGCGGTCAGCGAGTGTAAACCAAGGGGAATTACTCAAGACTGGACCAACTTGAGGACCAAGTGTTAGCTCCCTTGGTCTGCTCTCGGCTGTATAGTCCGTTGGAGCAGTTTGCCTCGTGTTTTTTTTTTTTTTTTTTTTTTTTTTTTTTTTTTTTTTTTTTTTACAATTACACTTCGAACAAGACATATTTCAGGACAATGCTAAGAACAAAATGTGATCACAAAACTTGACCTTAATTTATTAAAAAAAAATTAGTTGACTTTAAGCCCAACGGTTTAGCCACTACCCTCAAGAGATCATGGAGATGACCTACATAAAGTTGAAATATATCCCCTATTAAGGCCTCAGTAACCTCTGCACTCCATCATTGACGCTGAAACTGTGGATGAAATCCTCATCTTGTTTTTTTTTTTTTTTTTTAATTATGCTTTTCGCCTGTGAAGATGTGTACATTATGTATGCAGATGTTTCACGGTTCGTAGAGAAACTGTTTGGATGGACCCCGCCTCCTCTCCCGATCTTGCACCCCATTTCGATTCCTCCCTTCGAAAACTTCTAGACACCCATGCCCCTGTCACCACCTGCTCCATACCCAACCGACCCCCCTCCCCCTGGCTCACTGACGACATAGCGGAGGCCAAGCGCGAGCGCCGACAAGCGGAACGCCGCTGGCGCTCATCTGACCTCACCGTTCACAGACAAATCTTCCAAACAACTAGATCCAAAGTCTGCAGAATGATCTCCGACTCCGAACGTAAACACATTCAAAACAAAATCCTGGAATCCACGTCTTCCAAAACCCTCTACGCTATCATGAACACACTCCTAGGCACTTCTAAATACTCCCCTCTCCCCAACACACACAGCAAAGAAGAACTCACGTCCGCTTTTTCCACCTATTTTTCTGACAAAATCCAAACTCTTCGCAACACACTCGACACTCTGCCTTCTCCGCCTTGCCCTCCCGACCCCCCCCCCCCCACCCCCTTTTCCAGCACTCTCCTCTCGTCCTTCCGACCCGTCTCTCAGGATGAAGTCCTCAAGACCATAAAGTCCATGCCTTTCAAAACCTGCGAACTCGACCCCCTCCCAGCTTCTCTCTACCGGGACGGCCTTCCATAACTTCTGCCCTTCATTACCGACATCATCAACACATCTCTAGAGAACGGCTCCGTCCCCGATAACTTCAAGTCCGCCATCGTCCTTCCTCTCCTCAAAAACCGCAACCTCGACCCAAACGAACTCAAGAACTATCGCCCAGTCTCCAATCTCTCTTTCCTGTCCAAGCTTCTTGAGAAGGTTGTTCTCAACCAGCTCAACCTCCACCTCGCCGACAACAACCTCCTCAGTCCCTTCCAGTCCGCCTATCGCAAACATCACAGCACTGAAACAGCCCTTCTACATATCCTAAACGAAATGCTTCTCTCCACCGACTCGGGCAACATCTCCCTTCTTACGCTACTCGACCTCTCTGCCGCCTTCGACACTATAGACCACTATATCCTTCTCCACCGCCTTCACCACTCCTTTGGCATCACTGACTCAGCTCACTCCTGGTTTCTCTCCTACCTCTCCGACAGACAGCAGTCCGTCACCATCGACGGCGTCTCCTCCAACCCAGTCACGCTCTCCTGCAGAGTTCCACGGGGGGTCTGTCTTGGGCCCGGTCCTTTTCACACTCTACACCTCTACTCTGTCCAACATCATCCAGTCCCACCACATACACCACCACGTCTACGCTGACGACTCACAACCAATCGACAAAGACAAACACGACATCACTCAGTCTCTACTGACTCGCACGGCTGACCGCTACGAAGACGTGAAAAACTGGATGACAGCAAACAAGCTTAAACTGAACGACGACAAAACGGAAGCCATGCTGGTAGGCACTCGCCAGAAACTTTCCCAGCTCCCTCCCTCTCTCCACCCTCAACTCGACAGCGCCCCCATCTCCCTCTCTGACTCGGCCAAAAACCTCGGCGTTATCCTCGATTCCTCTCTCCATGACCAGCTTCGTCTCCGTCAAGGCCCAGGCATGCTATTTCCACCTCCGCCGCATCAGTCAGATCAGAAAATACCTCACTACCGAAGCTGCAACCAATTTTGCTGTCTCTCTCATCTTATCTCGCATCGGCTACTGCAACTCTCTCCTTTCCGGCCTCCCTCACTCCACCACTTTCACTCTCCAGCGCGTCCAGAGCAATGCTGCCCGCCTCGTCCTCAGAAAGAAAAAAATCCGACCACATCACTCCCCTGCTCAAACTCCTTCACTGGCTCCCCATCGCCCAACGCATCCAATACAAGATTCTGTCTCTCTGCTACAAATCCCCGAACAACTACGCTCCTGCCTATTTCTCCAACTTACTTCACCCCTACACTCCTCCCAGCTCCCTCCGCTCCGCCTCCGACCCTCTCCGCCTCCACATCCCCCGCACCAAACTCAACACTTTCGGCCCCCGCTCCTTCTCTGTATACGGTCCATCCACCTGGAACACTCTCCCACTCTCTCTCCGTCAGAAACACTCTCTCTTCTCCTTCCAGTCCGCCGTCAAAACTCACCTCTTTCAACAGTTTTAGCACTATATCACCACACTCCCCACCCCAAGCTGGCTGTCGTAATTTATTTCACTATTTGTGGTACGTGAGTCGTTGTCTAAAGCGTGTGCATGCGTGCGCGAGTTGTGAGTGAGCGCTTAGAGTTATAATTATTATAAGATAAGCGCATTATAAATACCGTAATTATTATTTTTATTATGATGGTTCAGTTCCTGGGTGACCATCCTGTGTTCCACTGAAGAACTTGCTTGTTTCCGTGCCTCTTGGCTAAATTACTACAGTTAACCCCTTTGTACCTGCAGCCAACGGGACTGTAAACACAACAACACACACTGTAAACATAACAACACACACTGTAAACAGAACATCTCACACTGTAAACAGAACAACACACACTCTGTAAAAAGAACAACACAAACACACTGTCAACAGTTGCACACACTGTAAACAGAGCAACACACGCATTGTAAACAGATAAACACACACTGTAAACAGAACAACACACGGACTGTAAGCAAATCAACACATACACTGTAAGCAGACTTCCACACTGTAAACAGTACCATGACTGCATGCACAATTTTGTTAAAGTGATACAGATATTGATGTGAACTTGTCTACAATTTGGTCTGTGGTGACAATGTGTGCATAATTCTGTCTGTGGTGACAATGTGTGTTATAATTCTGTCTGTGGTGACAATGTGTGTATAATTCTGTCCGTGTGACAATGTGTGTATAATTCTGTTCGTGGTGACAATGTGTGTATAATTCTGTCTGTGGTGACAATGTGTGTATAATTCTGTCTGTGGTGACAATGTGTGTATAATTCTGTCTGTGGTGACAATGTGTGTATAATTCTGTCTGTGGTGACAATGTGTGTATAATTCTGTCTGTGGTGACAATGTGTGTATAATTCTGTCTGTGGTGACAATGTGTGTATAATTCTGTCCGTGGTGACAATGTGTGTATAATTCTGTCTGTTGTGACAAAGTGTGTATAATTCTGTCCGTGGTGACAATGTGCGTATAATTATGTCCGTGGTGACAATGTGTGTATAATTCTGTCCGTGGTGACAATGTGTGTATAATTCTGTCTGTGGTGACAATGTGTGTATAATTCTGTCCGTAGTTGTGACAATGTGTGTATAATTCTGTCTGTCGTGACAATGTGTGTCTATTTCTGTCCGTAGTGGTGACAATGTGTGTATAATTCTGTCCGTGGTGACAATGTGAATATGATTCTGTCCGTGGTGACAATGTGTGTATAATTCTGTCCGTGGGGACAATGTGTGTATAATTCTGTCCGTGGTGACAATGTGTGTATAATTCTGTCTGTGGTGACAATGTGTGTATAATTCTGTCCGTAGTTGTGACAATGTGTGTATAATTCTGTCTGTCGTGACAATGTGTGTATATTTCTGTCCGTAGTGGTGACAATGTGTGTATAATTCTGTCCGTGGTGACAATGTGAATATGATTCTGTCCGTGGTGACAATGTGTGTATAATTCTGTCCGTGGTGACAATGTGTGTATAATTCTGTCCGTGGTGACAATGTGTGTATAATTCTGTCCGTAGTGGTGACAATGTGTAGACAACTGTGTATAATTTTGTGCTGACTATGTGTGTATAATCCTGTGTAAACGATGTGTGTATATCCATTGCACAAAAGGCCTTCGGGCCGACATCGCCGCCGTTGGCCCGCGCACAACCGTGAGATGGTCAACGGCGACCGACGTCGGTCCGATGGCCTTTGTATACTGTGTGGACAATGTGTGCACGTAATGAACAGTGTGCTGGATGCTACCCTGGTTATCACTGCTGTACTGTGTGGACAATGTGTGCACGTAATGAACAGTGTGCTGGATGCTACCCTGGTTATCACTGTTGTACTGTGTGGACAATGTGTGTATGTAACTTACAGTGGCTGGATGCTCCTGGTTATCACTGCTGTACTGTGTTGACAATGTGTGCACGTAATGAACAGTGTGCTGGATGCTACCCTGGTTATCACTGCTGTACTGTGTGGACAATGTGTGCACGTAATGAACAGTGTGCTGGATGCTACCCTGGTTATCACTGTTGTACTGTGTGGACAATGTGTGTATGTAACTTACAGTGGCTGGATGCTACCCTGGTTATCACTGCTGTACTGTGTTGACAATGTGTGCACGTAATGAACAGTGTGCTGGATGCTACCCTGGTTATCACTGCTGTACTGTGTTGACAATGTGTGCATGTAATGAACAGTGTGCTGGATGCTACCCTGGTTATCACTGCTGTACTGTGTTGACAATGTGTGCACGTAATGAACAGTGTGCTGGATGCTACCCTGGTTATCACTGCTGTACTGAGTGGACAATGTGTGTATGTAATGAACAGTGTGCTGGATGCTACCCTGGTTATCACTGCTGTACTGTGTTGACAATATGTGTATGTAATGAACAGTGTCCTGGATGCTACCCTGGCTATCACTGCTGTACTGTGTGGACAATGTGTGCACGTAATGAACAGTGTGCTGGATGCTAACCTGGTTATCACTGCTGTACTGTGTGGACAATGTGTGTATGTAATGAACAGTGTGCTGGATGCTATCCTGGTTATCACTGCTGTACTGTGTTGACAATGTGTGTATGTAATGAACAGTGTGCTGGATGCTATCCTGGTTATCACTGCTGTACTGTGTTGACAACGTGTGCATGTAATGAACAGTGTGCTGGATGCTACCCTGGTTATCACTGCTGTCTCTCTCTTGGCTTGACTTCGCGAACGAAGATTCTACAGGGGTTGTCCCCGACGTCTGCAGGCTTGTTCGTGGCTGCGGAGGCCAATCCGGGACAGGCAGGTTCGACCGCAGTGGCTGCAGGGGAAGGTCTGGTCAGGGTTCTGAGTTGCGGCAACGTTTTTTTTTTTTTTTTTTTTTTTTTTTTTTCCTGAGCCGCTTGTCTTTAAGGCCAGCTCTGCGAGAGCCCTCAAAGGAGACAGCTGCCTTGTAAATGGTGGAGCGCCAGGTGTCACGGTCTGCAGCAAGGGAAGACCACTGGCGGTGGTCGATTTGGCAGGCACTAAGTGACTTCTTGAGACAGTCTTTGTATCTCTTCTTTGGTGCCCCTCTGTCTCTGTGTCCAGTGGCGAGCTCGCCGAACAGGGTGATCTTGGGTAGGCGATGATCCTCCATCCTGCAGACGTGCCCAGCCCAGCGGAGCTGTGTCCGCAGCAGCAATGCCTCGATGCTCAGTTTCTGCCTGTTCAAGGACCTCGACGTTTGTGACATAGTTACTTAAGTGAATGCCCAGGATTGTACGCAGGCAGCGCTGGTGGAAGCGTTCGAGGAGTCGTAGTTGGCTGCGGTAGAGGGCCCAGGACTCGGAACCATACAGCAGGGTGGTGAGGACGACAGCTCTGTACACGCTGATCTTGTTGCCTGTTTTCAGCTGTTGATTGTGCCACACCCGCTTGTATAGACGCCCGAAAGCGCTGTTTGCTTTTGCCAGCCTGCTGTCCAGCTCCTTGTCCAGCTTGGCGTCTGACGTGATGATGCAGCCAAGGTAGGTAAACTGGTGCACTGACTTCAGTTCAGACTCGCCGATGGTGATATGGGGAGGGCGATGCTCTACCTTGGGTGCCGGCTGATGGAGAACCTCTGTCCTTTTCAGACTGACCTCGAGTCCAAAGATCTGGGCAGTGTCTGCGAAGCAGGATGTGATGCGCTGCAGGGCCCTCTCTGTGTGTGCAACGAGGGCAGCGTCGTCAGCAAAGAGCAGCTCACGAATCAGTTGGTCTAGGGTTTTGGTGTGGGCCTGCAGTCGTCTGAGGTTGAACAGGCTGCCATCGAGACGATACCTGATGTACACTGCATCGTCATCGTCGAGGTACACTGTGGCCTGCTTCAACATCATGCTAAAGAAGATGGTGAAGAGGGTTGGTGCCAGCACACAGCCTTGCTTCACACCGTTGAGAATGGGGAATGGTTCTGAGAGGTCATTGTTGAGTCTGACCTGGCCTTGCTGGTCCTCGTGTAGCTGTACGATCATGCTGAGGAACTTTGGGGGTCAGCCAAGTCGCTCCAGGATCTGCCACATGCCTGCTGTACTGTGTTGACAATGTGTGCATGTAATGAACAGTGTGCTGGATGCTACCCTGGCTATCACTGCTGTACTGTGTTGACAATGTGTGTATGTAATGAACAGTGTGCTGGATGCTACCCTGGTTATCACTGCTGTACTGTGTTGACATGTGTGTATGTAATGAACAGTGTGCTGGATGCTACCCTGTCTATCACTGCTGTACTGTGTTGACAATGTGTGTATGTAATGAACAGTGTGCTGGATGCTACCCTGGCTATCACTGCTGTACTGTGTTGACAATGTGTGTATGTAATGAACAGTGTGCTGGATGCTACCCTGGTTATCACTGCTGTACTGTGCAAAATACCCCGGCTTTCTATAAACACATAAACAGTGCATGCTCAGTGTCTGATTCGCCTTGATGTGTGTCGGCTTCGCTGTCAAGTCAATAATTTTTATTGATGTTGGCACTTCGGCCATTTTCACATGGAGAGCGTATACATATATCAGCTCAATACAACAAGAACATAACCTGGGGTATATTTAAATTCTAAGTTGAAATGACAGTTTTCATAAAAAGACAGTATCACGTGGCACAAAAGTAATCAATCAATCATTGGAACATATCGTTGTTTCTCTTTTTCGTATCTCGAAACATTTTAAAAGAAACCATGCGAACTGTCTCGTTCTAGATGCATTTTCACAGGATAACAACTGAGTGAGTAAAACACTTTCACGGTTGTTATCTACAGTTGCCCAAAATCCGGACGCAAGTCTATATACTTCGGACAGTGAAACACAACGTGAGCTTCGTCTTCAATAGTTTGTTACCAAAAGGGACAGTCGTTCATTCCATCAGTAACGCTTCGAATAAAACGACTGTGTGTCTGGATATCACTTACTCCGAGCCTAAAGCGCACCAGGGCATCTCTGAAACATTTTATTCGAATATCTTTAAAATACGATTCATGCTCCAGAATGCACTTATACGTTCTGTACAGCCGAAACCGCTGACTGACCCTGAGGCCGGCGAACCACTCTTGACGAACAACATCGACAAGTCTCTGTTTAAACTCAGACAAAAAGCGTATTTCATTCCCTACTCCTTGGTTCTTCCAAACAAAGTTAAACCCTGTATTCTCTAGGGTGGCTCGTACTTTTGATACCCAATTTAGCTTTCCATTGTTATATAAATTTGACAGCAACAGATATGCTTGCTTTGGTATACGATCGGTATCCATCTTAATAATCTTAATCCAGAAACGTATAGTTTTCATACAACAATTCACCAACAGTGGGTACCTTCCAAGCTCGCCGTATACCATGTCAGTGGGGGTTCGGACAGGGACAGAAAGAATATTTTTACAGGCATACAGGTGTACTTTCTCAGTGGGATTATCGTCATGGAGGAGGCCCCATATTTCAGAAGCATACAAGAGTGTTGGTTGTACGACTGAATCAAAGAGTTTGAAAAGGTTTCTTTTGTCATTCCATCAATGCGCCGAAGGGCTCTGACAATATCGGTGGTCGCTCTCTTTCCCTTAACGGCTAGCTGTTTTGCGCTCTGGAAGGTACTCAATGTGGTTGTGAAAGTAAAACCTAAATAAACGTAACTGTTTACTACTTCAAGTTGTTCGCTTCCAATAAACCATTTTTCACATCTGCTCAGGAAACCACCTTTCCTGAATACCATGACTTTAGTTTTGTCACAGTTGATTTGCAGGCCTAGTTTACAACATGTACTAACAAGACAATTAATCTGATTTTGCAGACCAGATGGTGAACATGAAAGTAACACTAAATCGTCGGCAAAAAGTAAAACAAACAATTCCGGTAGTTCTGACCACAATTGAATGCCATGTTTTCCATCTATAGATAATTGTTCAGCTAGCTCGTTGATAACGAGCGAGACAAATGTCGAACTGGCCACGCAACCTTGTCTTAAACCCTGGGGACAGTCAAAACAGTCAGTAAGACCATCTCGTATACGTACACGTGCTTTCAAAGAATCGTACATGGCCATAACAGCTTTAATAAAGGTGCCTGAAGCGCCTGATTTCATTACAGCTCTCAAAAGTGTTGAATGTCTCGCTGAATCATAGGCATGCTTCAGATCCACAAAACAAGCATACAGCTTTGCAGGTTTACTCAAGTATTTCTGGGTAACAGCGTACAGTGAGAATAATTATATGGTATGTTGTACTATAGCCTTTTCTGAATCCTGCCTGTATTTCAGAGATCTTATGGTTGTCCTCAAGCCAGCAGTACAGTCGGTCATTAAGGACGGATGCATAACACTTCCCAATCAGGCTAAGGAGGGAGATTCCCCTGTAGTTCTGAGGGGACTCGCGATCGCCTTTTTTTGTGAATGGGTATTATTATAGCCTCCTTCCACATACTTGGGTATGTACCATTTTTAAATAAAGTGTTAAAGTATGTTGTGAGAAAACTGATCAATAATTCTGACGCTGATTTAAGCCTCTCTGCTGATATGTCGTCCGAAACGCTGGCTTTACCGACATTTAAGCGTCTCAATGCTGATCGCACCTCCTCTTCGGTAATTGGTTCATCGAGCTCCTCTATCCCGGGTAAGGCGCCAATTTCGGGGGTTTCCGATACATCTAACGGGGTTTCATCACACTGGAACACCTCTTTGAAATGGTTAAACCATTCATCGTTCGTAATTGCCTGACTAGCTGCTTGTTTATATTTTATTTTATCTAAGCAGGTATTTATTTCTTTCCAAAACACTTTTGAGTTAGTTATTTGATTTGCTAACAGTTGCTTTTGCTTTTTGGTGAGCCCGTTTTATGTCTGTGAGTAACCTCCAATACTGGTGCCTGACCTCCAATACTAGCGCCTGACCTCCAATACTGGCGCCTGACCTCCAATACTGGCGCCTGATCTCCAATACTGGCGCCTGACCTCCACAAAATGCTGACGATTGTGATCAGTTCTCTTCCGACGGAAGGCGCGCAGTGTGGACTTCGTCTTCTTTTAAGTTGTGCGCACTCAGAGTCAAACCATTCGTTCTGTCTTTTGGGATCCCTGTTAACACTTTGTTTTTCATGCAGTCTGCAGCCGACTGTAAACATTCCACAAACAAACCGAGCGCCTGGTTAAAGTCACATTCTATTTCCGCTGTAGCTCGTGCAAGTTTCGAAAGGGATTCCCCGGAATTTAGTGTATCTAAATATAGTGGTACTTTTTCCCCGTCCCAGACTATTTTCTCCACACACTCTTTCCTTTCACGTGGGCGCTCTCTCGGCTAGAAATAGTCGATGAGGTTGCTTCCCATTTGAGAAATGAATGTCATTCTGCCCTCGGCGTTGAGAAAGTCGGCTCCATTTAATATTGAACAGTCAAACATCTGACAAAATCAACTAACTTTCTACCAAATGAGTTTACCACGTCATCCTCGGATGATCTTTCATAGATTTCTACTCTACTGTTATTGTTTCTGTCTGTATGAACATAACAACTATTTAAACAAGCAGTCCGTTCATTGAAATCTCCGCGTATAAATACACGGAAGACATCTCGTACTTCCCATATGTCTGACAAGCACTGTTCAACTAAGTCTATACCATCCATTGAGTCTTGTGTGTTATAGTGTGTGGATCCGTATGGAGGTACGTAAATAAAAAAGAACATAACAATGTCTCTGTCCACATTGAGTAACTGTTTCTTCATATGTAACACCACCGTATGGTCACGTGCAACATCAATCTGCTGGAAAAACGAGCAGAGAGATTTTCGCACCAGGACTATAACTCCCCCTGAACACCGACCATGATCGCTGAGTTTCTTTGCAGGGGCAAAGTAAACACTGAAATCTGAGAAAACTTTTAGTTCTATGTTGTATTCTACAAACGTTTCTGTAAAACAAACAACATCACAAGATGTTATGTATTCTACAAAATCAGTGTTTACTAGTTTTAAAAGCAGGCCACCAATATTCCAGTTTAGTATTTTCAGCCCACATTGTGACTCAGTGTCCACTTTTGCCCCTGGTAGTGTCTGTGGTAGTGTCAATGGCGTCAGTATTGTCAGTATTGTCAGCATTGTCAGCATTGTCAGTATTGTCAGCATTGTCAGCATTGTCAGCATTGTCAGCATTGTCAGTATTGTCAGTATTGTCAGCATTGTCACATACAGAAACATGGCTCAGGCCGAGACCCTAACTGCTGGCGGTGATTGGACGGTCCTGTGGTCGGCCGCTACCCACTGTGGACTTGAAGCGTGCAGAATTCATTCTGTCGGAAATTAGGGGTTAGTCTTTGAGTGGGGTGGTAGTGATAGGGACTGTGGATGGAGACGGGTAGCAGGTCGGTTGGTCGGGACCTTTCGGGCGTTACGTTGGCCACGCGACGTATCGAGCTTGTCTTTACTGTTCACGTGCAGCTGTCGGGTGTTTTCCTGACCCAGTAGCGGCTGCTGTGTTGACATGGGTGGTATGTGGCGTGCCTGAGGCACGGGAATTCCTGACGTCAACTTGGGTTCCCCTACTGACGTCAGTACGTTGGTATCCCTCTAAACCCGCTGTCGTTTCGGATTCTGCTGCTGTCGTTCCACCCACAGTAGTATCACTGGTGATAGCGTTACTCCCGTCACCAGCGTGGTTGTCTTTGCCGTCGCTGTATGTGCCACGACCGCTCTGTGTGACCCATAAACCGATCCAGACGGGTGACTGGTCTCTCGATACAGGCGGTGACTGAGAACCATCGTTGCCGCCACGGTTATTGGGTGTAGACTTGTTGCTGGCCCTGCTGGTACCTGTATTCCTGTGTTCGGGTCTGCCTAGTCTGGTACCGCGACCCGCCTGGCTTAGTCCATCACCTGACAGGTCTGGGATCGGCGGGGAGGCAGCGACACTGGCGTATGATGGTGCGGGTGTGGGGTTTTTGTCACTAACAGGCTGATCCCTAGATGTATAGCTGGGGGGACTGTTGTCTCCATGATTAACGTCCGGCAAACAGTCCTTTACCTGGGCACTAAGAGTTGGGTCATGGTACAGGTGACCTGCAGGCTGTTCCCATATGTCTTCGTTCTGACCCGTTTCATCGTGGTCACTATCGTCAATGTTTTCTTCCTCTGCCCTCACTCTCAGTTTCCCATTCACAAAGCAGCCTCGTTGTCCGTGACTTTTTAGCTGTCTGATTGTCTGTCTTTGTCTTCGTGTAAGATCGGCGGATAATTTCATTTTGTTTTGTCTCATCAGTTCTTTACCTTCTTTATTTCTTATAATCAGCATAGTGTCAGCCCACTTTTGCAACTTTATGATGAGTGGCCGTGGTCGTCGAGACTGGGTGTGGCCCACCCTGTGCGCTCTCTCTATGTCGTCTCTGTGCCAATCCTTCTCAGGAAAGTATCGCTTCAGGGTTTGCGTTGCTTTATTTGCACTCTCTTCGTAAGTCTCGCCCTCATCCTCAGGTAGGCCGTACAACATAACGTTGTTCCGTCTTGAGTATCTTTCCAACCTGTCGACTTCGTCCTCTGGCTCCTTTACCCTAGCTGCTAAAGCATCATGATTGTCTGACACTTGTTTAATTTTCTCTGTATTGTCACTAGCTACAGCTTGACGAAAACGACGTAGAGATCCAGGAACTTCTAGCAAAAAAAAAAAAGAGCCGCCCACCAGGCCCACCTAGCCCAGCCTTCCTGCCCTGTGAAGAAGTCTGCCTTCCGCCTCATCTGCAGCAGTCTCCAGCTCAAACTTAGAGAGCTCCAGAACGAGTGGTGGTCCAGACTCGCACAGAGGACCCAGCTCTGCGCTGACAACGGTGACTACAGGGGCTTCTACGAAGCACTGAAAGCAGTGTATGGCCCTAGGCACCTGGTACAAAGTCCCCTGCGAAGCGCTGATGGACAGGCACTCCTCACAGATAATGCCTCTATCTTGAACCGCTGGTCGGAATACTTTCAGGACCTCTTCGGCGATGAGCGCACTGTTCAAGAAACAGTCATCCTTCAAATCCCACACCTTCCACTAAAGGTTGAATTGGACGAACCGCCCACCGCCGAAGAGACCCTCACAGCCATCCACCAGCTCAAGAGTGGCAAAGCAGCAGGCATTGACGGAATCCCGCCAGAGATCTGGAAACATGGAGGCCCAGCACTGCACAAGCTCCACGACCTCTTTCTCTGCTGCTGGGAAAAAGGAACACTACCAAAGGATCTCCGTGATGCAGTCATCATCACCCTGTACAAGAACAAAGGAGAGAAGTCTGCCTGCTCTAATTATCGTGGAATTACCCTGCTGTCCATTGCCGGCAAAATTCTCGCAAGGTTGCTCCTGAATCGGCTGGTACCTGCCATCGCTGAAGACCACTTTCCAGAAGGCCAGTGTGGCTTCAGAGCCAACAGGAGTACCACCGACATGGTCTTTGTGCTGAGACAGCTTCAGGAGAAGTGCCGCGAGCAGAACAAAGGGCTGTACGTAACGTTTGTCGACCTAACAAAAGCGTTTGACACTGTGAGCAGGCAAGGTATGTGGCGGATCCTGGAGCGACTAGGCTGTCCCCCAAAGTTCCTCAACATGATTGTCCAGCTCCACGAGGACCAGCAAGGCCAGGTCAGACTAAACAGTGACCTCTCAGAACCATTCCCCATTCGCAACGGCGTGAAGCAAGGCTGCGTGCTGGCACCGACCCTCTTCACCATCTTCTTCAGCATGATGTTGAAGCAGGCCACAGTGGACCTCGATGATGACGATGCAGTGTACATCAGGTATCGTCTCGATGGCAGCCTGTTCAACCTCAGACGACTGCAGGCCCACACGAAAACCCTAGACCAACTGATTCGTGAGCTGCTCTTTGCTGATGACGCTGCCCTCGTTGCACACACAGAGAGAGCCTTGCAGCGCATTACGTCCTGCTTCGCAGATGCCGCCCAGCTCTTTGGACTTGAGGTCAGTCTGAAAAAGACAGAGGTCCTTCATCAGCCGGCACCCAAGGAAGAGCATCGCCCTCCCCACATCACCATCGGCGAGTCCGAACTGAAGTCTGTACACCAGTTTACCTACCTTGGCTGCATCATCACGTCAGACGCCAAGCTGGACAAGGAGCTGGACAACAGGCTGGCAAAAGCGAACAGTGCTTTCGGGCGACTATTCAAGCGGGTGTGGCACAATCAACAGCTGAAAAAGGCACCAAGATCAGCGTGTACAGAGCTGTCGTCCTCACCACCTTGCTGTACGGTTCCGAGTCCTGGGCCCTCTACCGCAGCCAACTACGACTCCTCGAACGCTTTCACCAGCGCTGCCTGCGTACCATCCTTGGCATTCACTGGAGTGACTATGTCACCAACGTCGAGGTCCTTGAACAGGCGGAAACTGTGAGCATCGAGGCTTTGCTGCTGCGGACACAGCTTCGCTGGGCGGGGCACGTCTCCAGGATGGAGGATCATCGCCTACCCAAGATCACTCTGTTCGGCGAGCTCGCCACTGGACACCGAGACAGAGGGGCACCAAAGAAGAGATACAAAGACGGTCTCAAGAAGTCACTTAGTGCCTGCCAAATCGACCACCGCCAGTGGTCTTCGCTTGCTGCGGACCGTGACACCTGGCGCTCCACCATTCACAAGGCAGCCGTCTCCTTTGAGGACTCTCGCAGAGCTAACCTTAAGGACAAGCGGCTCAGAAGAAAAAACAGAGCTGTCGTAACTCAGAACCCTGACCAGACCTTCCCCTGCAGCCACTGCGGTCGTACCTGCCTGTCCCGGATTGGCCTCCGCAGCCACGAAAATGCCTGCAGACGACGTGGGCAAGCCCTATAGAATCTTCGTTCGCGAAGTCAAGCCAAGAAAGTAAAAATTTATTCTTTTGAGAGAAAAAAAAAAAAAGAGTAAAAAATCTTGACATCTGGAGAAAGTCAGACGGTGGCGGTGACGTAAAAGAGGCAACTCCTTCACCACGCAGACTTTTTCTAAATATGACGTAATTCTCTCTCTCTCTTGCTTGCTCATTTGCGCGCATCTCCAACAGGCATAGATTATCTTGTGCCCGGAGTTGTCATAAACATCTAGGCCTCTTGTGAGTGTTTGGAGCGCGGGCATGCACGCCGCACACACACACACACACACACACACACACACACACACACACACACACACACATCGACGCGCTTTCATAAGAGCATGCAGGTGTACTTAATATAGCATGTACCTAGGTAAAGTCAACCTGCTTTCACACAAATTATAGCAAGACTGAAATTGTACCGTGAAATTCTAGTTTTGTCACCGTTTTCCAATGTCTTGAAGCAAAAGCGAAACTCATATCACGTTAAATATAAAATTACGTAAAAACGAAAAAATACTTCATGACAAATGTTTGACAAACCAATGACGCGTATGCACTGCGCGCCGAGTTCACTATGGCGCGAGGCTTTTTCAAAAGTAGATATTACAACATCAGAATCAAGTCAAAGACAAAAGGTAGAGACCCTTTACAGCGAAGACAGCTCTCATATAGAAGGGACTTTGTGGGCTATGGTTCATCCCATCTTGTTTGTGTTTATTGGGATTCAACACATGACGTTCTTTACTTGTGTAAAGGGAAACCACTGTGAGCACCAACTCTTGTCTGTCCGCTTCATGTTCCTCTTTATTTGTGTTTATTCAGATTCAACACATGACGTTCTTTACTTGTGTAAAGGGAAACCACTGTGAGCACCAAGTCTTGTCTGTCCGCTTCATGTTCCTGTTTATTTGTGTTTTATTGAGATTCAACACATGACGTTCTTTACTTGTGTAAAGGGAAACCACTGTGAGCACCAAGTCTTGTCTGTCCGCTTCATGTTCCTGTTTATTTGTGTTTATTGAGATTCAACACATGACGTTCTTTACTTGTGTAAAGAGAAACCACTGTGAGCAAAAGGCCATCGGGCCGATGTCAGTTTTAGCTGGAACTCACACGCCGAACGTGCGCGGGCCAGTTGAAGCCGGCCCAATGATTCTGTACTCACTGGGTGCCGCGGATGCACAAGTTTTTGCAGAGTCTGTAAATTGAGATTAGGTGCTCCTACAATGTCCAGTCTTTTTGTTAACTTTTATATCAAGTATTGTACGAATATTAATAATAATAAAGATAACAAAAATACTGACTGCGGTCAGCGAGTATAAACCAAGGGGAATCACCCAAGACTGGACCAACTTGAGGACGAAGTGTTAGCTCCCTTGGACTCCTTTTCGGCTGCACAGTCCGTTCCAGCAAAGCTTGCCTCGTCTTGTTTTCCAATTAACTTTTGAACAAGACATTTCAGGACAACGCTAAGAACAAAATGTGATCACAAAACTTTGTCCTAATTTATTAAATAAAAATTAGACTTTAAGCCCAATCGGCCACTACCCTCGAGGGATCATGGAGATGACCTATATAAGTTGAAATATATACCCTAGTCAGGCCTCAGTATCCACTCACCTGCATGACTGACGCTGAAACTGTGGCAAGTTATGCAAAGATCAGACGCACTGTAAACAGAACAACACACACACTGTAAATAAAACAACACGCACAGTGTAAACAGAACAACACACACTGTAAACAGAGCAACACACGCAATGTAAACAGAAGAACACACACTCTAAACAGAGCAACATACATACTGTAAACAGACCAACACACACGCTGTAAACAGAACAACACGGACTGTAAGCAAATCAACGCATACACTGTAAGCAGAACCACACACACACTGTAAACAGAACAACACACACACCGTAAACACAACAACACATACACTGTAAGCAGACTTACACACAGGCTGTAAACAGTACCATGGTTGCATGCACAATTTCATTAGTGTTATGTGATACATATACTGATGTTGAATTGTGTACAGTTCTGTATGTGGTGACAATCTGTGTACAGTTCTGTCTGTTGTGACAATGCATGTACAGTTCTGTCTGTGGCGACAATGTATGTACAGTTCTGTCTGTGGTGACTATGTGTGTACAGTTCTGTCTGTGGTGACAATCTGTGTACAGTTCTGTCTGTGGTGACAATGCATGTACAGTTCTGTCTGTGGTGACAATGTATGTACAGTTCTGTCTGTGGTAACAATGCGTGTACAGTTCGGTCTGTGGTGCCAATGTATGTACAGTTCTGTCTGTGGTGACAATGCATGTACAGTTCTGTCTGTGGTGACAATGTATGTACAGTTCTGTCTGTGGTAACAATGTGTGTACAGTTCTGTCTGTGGTGACAATGTATCTACAGTTCTGTCTGTGGTAACAATGTGTGTACAGTTCTGTCTGTGGTAACAATGTGTGTACAGTTCTGTCTGTGGAAACAATGTGTGTACAGTTCTGTCTGTGGTAACAATGTGTGTACAGTTCTGTCTGTGGTGACAATGTATGTACAGTTCTGTCTGTGGTGACAATGTGTGTTCAGTTCTGTCTGTGGTGACAATGTGTGTACAGTTCTGTTTGTGGTGACAATATGTATACAGATCTGTCTGTGGTGACATTGTGTGTACAGTTCTGTCTGTGGTGACACTGTGTGTACAGTTCTGTCTGTAGTTGACAATGTGTGTACAGTTCTGTATGTGGTGACAATATATGTACAGTTCTGTCTGTGGTGACATGTTGACAATGTGTGTATAATTCTGTGTTGACAGATGTGTATAATTTTGTGTTGACTACGTGTGTATAATACTGTGTTCACGATGTATATTCAAAGCGCAAACGGCCATCGGGCCAAAGGAGGTACGATGGCCTTTGCGAAATGTGTTGACAATGTGTGTATGTAATTTACAGTGGCTGTATTCTACCCTGGCTATCACTGCTGTACTGTGTTGACAATATATGTATGTAATGAACAGTGTGCTGGATGCTACCCTGGCTATCACCGCTGTACTGTGTTGACAATGTGTGTATGTAATGAACAGTGTGCTGGATGCTACCCTGGCTATCACTGCTGCACTGTGTTGACAATGTGTGTATGTAATGAACAGTGTGTTGGATGCTACCCTGGCTATCACTGCTGTACTGTGTTGACAATGTATGTAATGAACAGTGTGCTGGATGCTACCCTGGCTATCACTGCTGTACTGTGTGCACAATGTGTGTATGTAATGAACAGTGTGCTGGATGCTAACCTGGCTATCACCGCTGTACTGTGTTGACAATGTGTGTATGTAATGAACAGTGTGCTGGATGCTACCCTGGCTATCACTGCTGTACTGTGTGGACAATGTGTGTAGGTAATGAACAGTGTGCTGGATGCTACCCTGGCTATCACTGCTGTACTATGCAAAATACCCCGGCTTTCTATAAACACATGAACAGAGCCGTGTGTTTGTGTGTGTGTGTGTGTGTGTGTGTGTGTGTGTGTGTGTGTGTGTGTGTGTGTGTGTGTGTGTGTGTGTGTAGACGAAAGAGCTAAAACGGGTGACTGTCTTTACCATCCTTATGGAAACTGGGTATGTGTATAATTCTGGGTTTCCAAGTCAGACACCCATTTTTTCTGAGGGTTGTTTCTGCATTGTCTTGCGGTAAAGATTCATAAAAAGTAAAAAAAATCCGTTTTTCTCATTTTGGCGTTAACACATGCACTTTTGTGTTTAACAGACACGCCGGTAGTGTGTTTGAAAACTTGTCCCTCCCAGCAATGTGTGTGTGTGTGTTGTGAGACAGAACCCTGAAAATGAGCGTGTATGTATTACATCACCCTTCTCAGCTAGCTATAAATAACTTCATAGCTGATATGGGTCAGGGGGGATATTTTGTTGTTTTAGGGAGTAAATTGTTTATGTTTCTACAGAATTAGGTTTGTTATTTGAGGGTGTGGTTGTTTTGTTAAAAAAAGTGTTGAGTTGTAATGTACTTCCGGGGTGATGTGGAGAAAGGTCATGTCTAATGGCAGATTTGAGATTCATGTATACGTTCACCAGGGACTTAGCCTATACGTTTTCTACGTTTGTTTCCATGTCAGATGAAGAATATTTGATCTGAAACGTCGTTCTTTGTTTCTATTTTAAAGGGTTTTTCGCCACTATCTTCTGTTTTAGTTTGACTTAGCCTATAATTATATTCGTGCGCCGGTTGCTAAGAAGTGAAGTGATTGTATGAGTGCGCATTGTAAGAGAGGACGTTTAGACTTTGGGTGAGGCTGCTGTTGTCTTTTGTCCTGCCCGACCTTTTGGTTGAACCTGTTGCTTTATTTTGTAGGTTTGTCGATGTTATCAATGCCGCATCTCCTTTTGGATTGTATGCACAAATTGATTGAATGGAAATGACGTCACAGAGTCAGCGTCGTTTCATGCGTCGTCTGCACCAGTCAGTCGTTTGGTGCAGTTAAAAGAGTGCAGGCTTGGATGGGCCATTTTCTGATGTAATAGTAAAGTATTATTTGTGTGAATGCTGTCCGTTTGAAGGAAGGTTGATTGATTGTACATTGCTTAACGTCCCGACAGCAACAAGACTTTCTCAGGACGTGCCTGCACTGCTAGTGACAAAAACTCAACAGAATATTGAATGTATGTCGCCAGCCGGTCCAATACGTTAAATAAAACCTACGACATGGGGCCTAAATAAAGCTAAGACCATTTAGCAACACACATCGAATATCAAGAGCCACAGGCAGCGCAGACAGTAGGGAGAGTTTAAAAAAGGAAAATGCAGGTGAATGGACCAAGGGTAGACAGAAACACATGCCCCCGGAATATAGAGAAAAAACCCACCCTGTGGGGCTGACCAGGGTGCCCCTGGGAACTAAAAAGTCCCCCAGGGCAGACCCGGTTGGGGGTGTTTGAAGGAAGGACTGGAAAGTCGAGTGTTGAGGGCAGACCGGTTGGGGGTGTTTCAGGGAAGGACTGGAAAGTCGAGTGTTGAGCGAAGCCCGAGAGAAGGCGAGGATGGGAAAAATATCCAGCACTATACGTTGGAATAGATGCATATCAGTTACGACATGCTTGTAAATTAAAACACTTTTAACCCCACCCGGGTCTGCCCTGGGGGACTTGGGTGGGGTTAACTACTTTTTATTTCCCAGGGGCACCCTGGTCAGCCCCACAGGGTGGGTTTTTCTCTCTATTCTGGGGCATGTGTCTCTGTCCGCCCTTTGTCCATTCACCTGTATTTGACTTTTTAAAACTCTCCCTACTGTCTGCACTGCCTGTAGCTCTTGATATTGGATGTGTGTTGCTAAATGGTCTTAGCTTTATGTAGGCCCCATGTGTTAGGTTTATTTAATGTATTTGACCGGCTGGCGATATACATTCAATGTTCTGTTTAGTTGTTGTTTTTTCACAAGCAGTGCAGGCACGTCCTGAGAAAGCCTTGTTGCTGTCGGGACGTTAAGTAATGTACAATAAAACACTTTTAACATTAAGAAAAGTTGAGTTAAAAGAGGTTTTAAAACAGTTTTCATAAAAACTTTTGCCCGACACGCTTCTAAAAACAACATTTTCTTAGTTTTAAACCTTGTACCGCGCCATAAACGCCGCGATTGCTTTTCAGTCTTAGCTGTCTTATAGTGTGGAATGTGGGACTTTGCCAACTGGATCCATCTGGTGCACTCCAAATGAGTATTTGTGAGTGGTTTGACGTGCAACTCAGTGTGCGCCTCTGAAATGACCTACTGATTCCACTGATAATGAAACTCTTTCATTCATAAGAGTGCATTGAGCAGCTCTATAAACCAAAAGTGATGACCCCCTCTCCCCCCCCCCCCGCCCCCGCCCCCCACACACACACACTTCTCCCCCCCCCCCCCCACCCCCTTACAACCCCACTCAAACAATCATAATAGTAAAATCAACCAAAGGTATCTTTAGTGAGGTATTTTCACTGTAATCCCAGTTTTGTGTGAGAGGCACCCACTTTTGGGGTAAACACCCATTTTTTTTCCATCCAGTGGCTCTGTTTCTAGAAAATGTCTATTTTATTTTAAGTTGTAGAGCTTAGTTATAAGGTGAGTTCTAAACATTGGCATCAACTCCAGAGCCCTAGAATAAATAGAAATATGGGAACCCATTTTCACATAAAATGGTAGGTCACCCAGTCTGAGGGTTTTGTGTTCATGTGTGTGTGTGTGTGTGTGTGTGTGTGTGTGTGTGTGTGTGTGTGTGTGTGTGTGTGTGTGAGATATTTAAGTGTGTGTGTGTGTGTGTGTGTGTGTGTGTGTGTGTGTGTGTGTGTGTGTGTGTGTGTGTGTGTGTGTGTGTGTGTGTGCTTACGTGCGTGCGACGGGCGGGACTGCGTGCGTGCGTGTGGTTTTACAGAGTGTCAATTCATTCATCACATCCCACACTCAGTACACCCCTGGGCACACACGATTTAAGGGACGCAACTTCAACAGTTTTGAACACTGAGTCTTGTGTCCGGCACAGTACTCTCCCTTGCAAGACATAGCTGGTGTACTGGCAGCCGTTTGACATCGGAGCGCACAATGCTTTTCACAAATATCTCCGCAAAGAACCACTTTTCTGTACCAAGCTTAGAACAAAGAACCACTTTTCTGTACCAAGATTAGAACAAAAAACCACTTTTCTGTACCAAGCTTAGAACAAAGAACCACTTTTCTGTACCAAGCTTAGAACAAAGAACCACTTTTCTGTACCAAGCTTTGAACAAAGAGCCACTTTTCTGTACCAAGCGAAGAACAAAGAACCACTTTTCTGTACCAAGCTTAGAACAAAGAACCTCTTTTCTGTACCAAGCTTAGAACATAGAACCACTTTTCTGTACCAAGCTTAGAACAAAGAACCATTTTTCTGTACCAATTCCAAGCTTAGAACAAAGAACCACTTTTCTGTACCAAGCTTAGAACAAAGAACCACTTTTCTGTACCAAGCTTAGAATATAGAACCACTTTTCTGTACCAAGCTTAGAACAAAGAACCACTTTTCTGCACCAAGCTTAGAATATAGAACCACTTTTCTGTACCAAGCTTAGAACAAAGAACCACTTTTCTGTACGAAGCTTGTAGAACAAAGAACCACTTTTCTGTACCAAGTTTAGAACTAATATCGTTCAGTGTCAGGTGACCTAATAGATCTACTTACAGGAAACTCCAGCAATGTGTCAGCTTTGCTGTACAGTGGCAAAATCTCGGATTATATTTTCATGAAATGCGGCCGACTTAGTTTACATCCCTGAATGTGCCCCAGTTATATCAAGCCAGTATAAGGAAGATCCATTTTCACGTGAATTGCCCAAGTTTTCAAACCTTAATCAAGGTAGGAATACATGAAGCCTGCATGCATGATATTGAAATCTGCCGGGGCTCTATTAAGGGTATTACAATGGCTTGTTCTAGTCCTTACACCAAATTGTTACAACTGTACAGCAAAGTCGGCAAATAATAGGAGTTCTGTAAAATAAAAATCCATATTAGTACAACTGGCAATACATGATATTTGTTCCTAACTTGGTGTAGGAAAGTGTGTCATTGCAGAGATATTGGGTCACCTGGCACAACATGATATTTCTACCTAACGTGGTGTAGGAAAGTGTTTCATTGCGGAGATATTGGGTCAACTGGCACTACATGATATTTGTTCCTAACGTGGTGTAGGAAAGTGTGTCATTGCGGAGATATTGGGTCACCTGGCACTACATGATATTTGTTCCTAACGTGGTGTAGGAAAGAGTGTCATTGCGGATATATTGGGTCACCTGGCACTACATGATATTTGTTCCTAACGTGGTGTAGGAAAGTGGGTCATTGCGGAGATATTGGGTCACCTGGCACTACATGATATTTGTTCCTAAACGTGGTGTAGGAAAGTGTGTCATGACGGAGATATTGGGTCACCTGGCACTACATGATATTTGTTCCTAACGTGGTATAGGAAAGTGTGTCATGACGGAGATATTGGGTCACCTGGCACTACATGATATTTGTTCCTAACGTGGTGTAGGAAAGTGTGTCATTGCGGTGATATTGGGTCACGTGGCACTACATGATATTTGTTCCTAACGTGGTATAGGAAAGTGTTTCATTGTGGAGATATTGGGTCACTTGGCACTACATGATATTTGTTCCTAACGTGGTGTAGGAAAGTGTGTCATTGCGGTGATATTGGGTCACGTGGCACTACATGATATTTGTTCCTAACGTGGTGTACGAAAGTGTGTCATTGTGGAGATATTGGGTCACCTGGCACTACATGATATTTGTTCCTAACGTGGTATAGGAAAGTGTGTCATGGCGGAGATATTTGGTCATCACCTGGCACTACATGATATTTGTTCCTAACGTGGTATAGGAAAGTGTGTCATGGCGGAGATATTGGGTCACCTGGCACTACATGATATTTGTTGCTAACGTCGTGTAGGAAAGTGTGTCATGGCGGAGATATTGGGTCACCTGGCACTACATGATATTTGTTTCTAACTTCGTGTAGGAAAGTGTGTCATGGCGGAGATATTGGGTCACCTGGCACTACATGATATTTGTTCCTAACGTCGTGTAGGAAAGTGTGTCATTGTGGAGATATTGGGTCACCTGGCACTACGTGATATTTGTTCCTAACGTGGTATAGGAAAGTGGGTCATTGCGGAGATATTTGGGGAAAACGTGCGCTCCGATGTCACACGGCCTGTACCTGACATGCGTGACGTCACACACATAAATACCACATGATGCTGGACATTTAGATAGGTCCCTCAGTAACACGTGCACCTGTATATGGCGGTAAGAACACACACACACACACACACACACACACACACACACACACACACACACCACACACACACACACACACACACACACACACACACACACACACACACACCACACACACACACACACACACACACACACACACACACACACACACACACACACACACACACACACACACACACACACACACAAATGCTCTCTTTGTGTCACTCTCCAAACAAAACGCACCACTCCGTTTTCTCAGATTTTTGTGAAGCCGAATCTGATTACTATCCCATAATAGTCTTCTGTACAATACTGTACAACATGCACGTGATGAATTCGTGATCACTACAGTGACAAACACATTGTTTTCATTAATTTTCTGATGATGACATCACCGTGCTCAATTAGACTGTTAGCCCAGACACTGTCGGCAACCAGACATACTGTCTCCTACCTCCTTAACAATGCGCAAAAGGCCATTGGGCCGACTGTCAGTACCAGTGAAGGGGTTACCATAACTACACGTCTTTCCCGACCGGCTGTGTGGTCAGTACCAGTCAAGGGGTTAAACCATGGCCCATTCACCACAGGCAAACCCCGTCCTAATAAAGCACTCACACAGGGATCAGGCCAGCCACAGGCACGGATCCCCATGGCACATTCACCACCGGCAAATTCCGTCCTAATAAAGCACTAACACAGGGATCAGGCCAGCCACAGGCACGGATCCCCATGGCACATTCACCACCGGCAAACCCCGTCCTGATAAAGCACTCACACATGGATCAGGCCAGCCAGAGGCACGGATCCCCATTGCACATTCACCACCGGCAAATCCCGTCCTGATGAAGCACTCACACAGGAATCAGGCCAGCCACAGGCAGGGATCCCCATGACACATTCACCACCGGCAAACCCCGTCCTGATAAAGCACTCAGACAGGGATCAGGCCAGCCAAAGGCACAGATCCCCATGGCACATTCAAGACCGGCAAACCCCGTCCTGATAAAGCACTCAGACAGGGATCAGGCCAGCCACAGGCACGGATCCCCATCAGCACACGCAGTTGTCGGGGCTGATAAGGATCTATGCATCTTTCATAAAGTGCTGTTGGCTGCACTCTGGCAGTGAAGGGGTTAAGCGGACTAAATAAGATCATTGTTACTTGGACTGAAAACTAAACATCTTATTCTCTGTCAGCACATGTTTCTAATGTGTTTGGAAAACCAAGTGCACAAAGCGTATACACAGGTGATAATATCGATCTGTTACTGAGCCCTAGGACAGACATTCCCACATGTGGATGTTTTCTGTCTGTTACTGAGCCCTAGGGCTGACATTCCCACATGTGGATGTTTTGTGTTACTGAGCCCTAGTGCTGACATTCCCACATGTGGATGTTTTCTGTTACTGAGCCCTAGGATTGACATTGCCATATGTGGATGATTTCTGTCTGTTACTGAGCCCTAGGGCTGACATTCCCACATGTGGATGTTTTCTGTTTGTTACTGAGCCCTAGGGCTGACATTCCCACATGTGTATGTTTTCTGTAGCTGAGCCCTAGGGCTGACATTCCCACATGTGGATGTTTTCTGTTACTGAGCCCTAGGGCTGACATTCCCACATGTGGATGTTTTCTGTCACTGAGCCCTAGAGTTGACATTCCCACATGTGGATGTTTTCTGTCTGTTCCTGAGCCCTAGGGTTGACATTCCCACATGTGGATGTTTTGTGTTACTGAGCCCTAGAGTTGACATTCCCACATGTGCATGTTTTCTGTCTGTTACTGAGCCCTAGGGCTGACATTACCACAAGTGGATGTTTTCTGTCTGTTACTGGGCCCTAGGGCTGACATTCCAACATGTGGATGTTTTATGTCTGTCACTGAGCCCTAGGTCTGACATTTCAACATGTGGATGTTTTATGTCTGTTACTGAGCCCTAGGGCTGACATTCCCGAATGTGGATGTTTTCTGTTGCTGAGCCCTAGGGCTGACATTCCCACATGTGGATGTTTTCTGTTACTGAGCCCTAGGGTTGACATTCCCACATGTGGATGTTTTCTGTCTGTTACTGAGCCCTAGGGCTGACATTTCAACATGTGGATGTTTTCTGTCTGTTAATGAGCCCTAGGGTTGACATTCCCACATGTGGATGTTTTCTGTTGCTGAGCCCTAGGGTTGACATTCCCACATGTGGATGTTTTCTTTTACTGAGCCCTAGGGTTGACATTCCCACATGTGGATGTTTTCTGTTACTGAGCCCTAGGGTTGACATTCCCACATGTCGATGTTTTCTGTTACTGAGCCCTAGGGTTGACATTCCCACATGTGGATGTTTCTGTTACTGAGCCCTAGGGTTGACATTACCACATGTGGATGTTTTCTGTCTGTTACTGAGCCCTAGGGCTGACATTCCTACATGTGGATGTTTTCTGTTACTGAGCCCTAGGGTTGACATTCCCACATGTGGATGTTTTCTGTCTGTTACTGAGCCCTAGGGCTGACATTCCCACATGTGGATGTTTTCTGTTACTGAGCCCTAGGGCTGACATTCCCACATGAGGATGTTTTCTGTCTGTTACTGAACCCTAGGGCTGATATTAACACATGTGGATGTTTTCTGTCTGTTACTGAGCCCTAGGACTGACATTCCCACATGTGGATGTTTTTTGTTACTGAGCCCTAGGGTTGACATTCCCACATGTGGATGTTTTCTGTCTGTTACTGAACCCTAGGGCTGACATTAACACATGTGGATGCTTTCTGTCTGTTACTGAGCCCTAGGGCTGACATTACCACATGTGGATGTTTTCTGTCTGTTACTGAGCCCTAGGGTTGACATTCCCACATGTGGATGTTTTCTGTTACTGAGCCCTAGGGCTGACATTCCCACATGTGGATGTTTTTTGTTACTGAGCCCTAGGGCTGACATTCCCACATGTGGATGTTTTCTGTCTGTTACTTAGCCCTAGGGCTGACATTAACTCATGAGGATGTTTTCTGTCTGTTACTGAACCCTAGGGCTGACATTAACACATGTGGATGTTTTCTGTCTGTTACTGAACCCTAGTGCTGACATTAACACATGTGGATGTTTTCTGTCTGTTACTGAGCCCTAGGGTTGACATTCCCACATGTGGATGTTTTATGTCTGTTACTGAGACCTAGGGCTGACATTCCCACATGTGGATGTTTTTTGTTACTGAGCCCTAGGGCTGACATTCCCACATGTGGATGTTTTGTGTTACTGAGCCCTAGGGTTGACATTTCCACATGTGGATGTTTTCTGTTACTGAGCCCTAGGGCTGACATTCCCACATGTGGATGTTTTCTGTCTGTTACTGAGCCCTAGGGTTGACATTCCCACATGTGGATGTTTTCTGTCTGTTACTGAGCCCTAGGGCTGACATTCCCACATGTGGATGTTTTCTGTCTGTTACTGAGCCCTAGGGTTGACATTCCCACATGTGGATGTTTTCTGTTACTGAGCCCTAGGGCTGACATTCCCACATGTGGATGTTTTTTGTTACTGAGCCCTAGGGCTGACATTCCCACATGTGGATGTTTTCTGTCAGTTACTAAGCCCTAGGGCTGACATTAACTCATGAGGATGTTTTCTGTCTGTTACTGAACCCTAGGGCTGACATTAACACATGTGGATGTTTTCTGTCTGTTACTGAACCCTAGGGCTGACATTAACACATGTGGATGTTTTCTGTCTGTTACTGAGCCCTAGGGTTGACATTCCCACATGTGGATGTTTTATGTCTGTTACTGAGACCTAGGGCTGACATTCCCACATGTGGATGTTTTTTGTTACTGAGCCCTAGGGCTGACATTCCCACATGTGGATGTTTTGTGTTACTGAGCCCTAGGGTTGACATTTCCACATGTGGATGTTTTCTGTTACTGAGCCCTAGGGCTGACATTCCCACATGTGGATGTTTTCTGTCTGTTACTGAGCCCTAGGGTTGACATTCCCACATGTGGATGTTTTCTGTCTGTTACTGAGCCCTAGGGCTGACATTCCCACATGTGGATGTTTTCTGTCTGTTACTGAGCCCTAGGGTTGACATTCCCACATGTGGATGTTTTCTGTCTGTTACTGAGCCCTAGGGTTGACATTCCAACATGTGGATGTTTTCTGTCTGTTCCTGAGCCCTAGGGCTGACATTAACACATGTGGATGTTTTCTACTACTTTACAGTTCAGAAGACAGATCGACCATGCTAGTGCAAGGGTAGTGTCAGAATAGTTTGGTGCCTAGTAACGTCAGGTTATTCAGGCACCACCCTTGAACTAGCATGGCTGTTGTTGTTTTTTTCTGTTGTGAGTCAGAACTGGAGGGGTTAAAAATCCACAAGAATTAAAAGAATGCGTGTTTGCTGTGATATACAACTCACGCCATCAAATGTAAACTCGATGCGACAGTCACGTCTGCGTTTCAAAGCCCAAAACGATCACAATACAGACATGTTTTTTTCCATCTTAGATGTTCATTGTTTGCTGAAAACGGCCATACCGAATCAACTCATGACATTCTTGAAATCTGTTAAAGAAAAGGTCTGAATACAGTCTACACCATGCTTGATTCATGGCTGCTGAACCTTAATCCCTTCATCCCCGACGCCCAACAGCAGGTGATGGGTCGCCCATTATAATTCAAGGGTAGTGCCAAAATAGCTTGGCGCCTGTCGGCGCCAAGCTAATCTGGCACTACCCTTATATTATAAAGGTCGATTCATCTCCTGCAACTGGTGCATAGTCTTTAAATGACACCTCCAATATTTAGAAAATACTGTCGTAGGGCTGAATGAGTTAAAAGTTCAGACAACGTCTAAGTAAACATTACATGATGAGTATATTTTAGACATAAACAGTTCACTCACAGCCTACACAATACATGCTGTTTATATGTTGAAATAGAAATTCTACACAGAGTCTACACAATACAGGATTCTTATATGTGGAAATATAAGTCGATTCACAATCTAAATAGTGCTTAGACACCAGGGTTGGAGTGAAATATTCACCCAGTATGTTATTTGGTGAAACCCCGGAATGCGAGGCTCACAGAGCATTCCGATTCCACCAAATAACATACGAGGTGAAGAATTTGTCTGTAATCCACGAGAGCCCTGTTGCTAAGCAGTGTATACCACGTGACTCTTCTACTTGCTATTTTTGGGGACATGTTTATGTCTGACGCCTCTACAATTACAACTGTGCTTCAGATGCCAGCAAGTCCGATAATTATCTCGCATACCAATAATTCTCCAGAAAACATCCAATAACCTGTTTCTGCCACGAAATTCCTTCAAATCATGGAAAACACTTGCACAAAACTCCTGTGCCTTCGCCCGCCGTGAGATGGCCTTAGTCGCCTGCTCGGCGTTAAACCCAAATAACTAAACTAAACCTGTGCCTTCGCCCGCCGTGAGATGGCCTTAGTCGCCTGCTCGACGTTAAACCCCAATAACTAAACTAAACCTGTGCCTTCGCCCGCCGTGAGATGGCCTTAGTCCCCTGCTCGGCGTTAAATAAAATAACTAAACTAAACATGTGCCTTCGCCCGCCGTGAGATGGCCTTAGTCGCCTGCTCGGCGTTAAACCCCAATAACTAAACTAAAACTGTGCCTTCGCCCGCCGTGAGATGGCCTTAGTCGCCTGCTCGGCGTTAAACCCAATAACTAAACTAATTCTGTGCCTTCGCCCGCCGTGAGATGGCCTTAGTCGCCTGCTCGGCGTTAAACCCAGTAACTAAACTAAACCTGTACCTTCGCCCGCCGTGAGATGGCCTGAGTCGCCTGCTCAGCGTTAAACCCAATAACTAAACTAAACCTGGGCCTTCGCCCGCCGTCAGATGGCCTTAGTCGCCTGCTCGGCTTTAAACCCAATAACTAAACTAAACCTGGGCCTTCGCAAGATGCCGAAACTGCTTTCTATTACTAGTGACAAAAAGAGGCCTATACCTGACATCACACTCTAATTTAAAGTCATAACTACGCACTTCCCTGCTACATACACGCGTCATTCTAAAAGGAACAAGTCTTGTTACGTCAAACGTTCACTTCAGCATGTACAAAATTGATGACGTCACGTCTGCATTACTGCGCGCGATAGTCGGTCATGGTCGCTATGCTCAGAAATCGTTGTTAGGCAGATCTAATATTGGTAAAACCAGCTGACGTCATTTGTGCCAAGAAAAAGGGAAGTAAAAAATATATTCTTACATCGGTGTTTGTGTGATACTGGGAATCTCACTCTCGTGGACTATAAACCTTATCCTACACTATACTCGCTTTCGGTCGTAGGATAAGGTTTTAAAACCACTCGAGTGAGAATCTCAGTATCACCTGAACACCGATGTACGACTCTATTATTATATACATGTTAGGCCCACCAGGCCGGTATACAACGTATCATAAAAGTCCACACCAGGCCGGTATACAACGTTTCATAAAGTCCACACCAGGCCGGTATACAACGTATCATAAAAGACCACACCAGGCCGGTATACAACGTATCATAAAAGTCAACACCAGGCCGGTATACAACGTATCATAAAAGACCACACCAGGCCTGTATACAACGTATCATAAAAGTCCACACCAGGCCGGTATACAACGTATCATAAAAGACCAAACCAGGCCTGTATACAACGAATCAACAAAATTCACACCATGCCGGTATACAACGTATCATAAAAATCCACACCATGCCGGTATACAACGTATCATAAAAGTCCACACGAGGCCGGTATACAACGTATCATAAAAGCCCACACGAGGCCGGTATACAACGTATCATAAAAGTCCACACTAGGCCAGTATACAACGTATCATAAAAGTCCACACGAGGCCTACACAATACACGCTTCATATTCTCATTTTCAAAGCCCATAACAACCGCACGCATTTCACATCTGTTGTAAACAGGTCCTCACACAGTGTAAACAGGAAGGCTTCATATTCATCTGTTGTAAACAGGTCCTCACACAGTGTAAACAGGAAGGCGTCATATTCATCTGTTGTAAACAGGTCCTCACACAGTGTAAACAGGAAGGCGTCATATTCATCTGTTGTAAACAGGTCCTCACACAGTTTAAACAGGAAGGCGTCATATTCAACTGTAGTAAAACTGTTGCCGCTAGGGTTTCACGTGAAAGAAAAACAGAAGATAGTGGTAGAAAACCCTTTAAAATAGAAACAAATAACGACGTTTCGGATCAAAGATCCTTCCTCAGGTGACATGGAAACAAACGTAAAACCATATTCAACTGTTGTAAACAGGTCCTCACACAGTGTAAACAGGAAGGCGTCAATTTCAACTGTTGTAAACAGGTCCTCACACAGTTTAAACAGGAAGGCGTCATATTCAACTGTTGTAAACAGGTCCTCACACAGTTTAAACAGGAAGGCGTCATATTCAACTGTTGTAAACAGGTCCTCACACAGTTTAAACAGGAAGGCGTCATATTTATCTGTTGTAAACAGGTCCTCACACAGTGTAAACAGGAAGGCGTCATATTCAACTGTTGTGAACAGGTCCTCACACAGTGTAAACAGGAAGGCGTCATATTCAACTGTTGTAAACAGGTCCTCACACAGTGTAAACAGGAAGGCGTCATATTCATCTGTTGTAAACAGGTCCTCACACAGTGTAAACAGGAAGGCGTCATATTCAACACGCCATTTCCGAAAATCAGAAGTAGGTCAAAGTTGCACGTATTTCGACAACAAACAGTGGATTAAAAGACCGGACAAACATGCCATATCGTGTGTTTGTCCGTGCTCTATCAATCCACTGTTTTCGTTGAAACATGCACTGTTTTAACCTACTTCTGACTGCCGAACAACGTGTATGGGTACACACTGGATGTCTCCTCCCCCCCCCCCCCCCTCCCAGTCCAATAATCCAGTTCAGCTGTTAAACATGCCGGCCTTTCACATCCACACTTGATGTCTGCCCCCCAGTCCAATAAACAAGTCCAGCTGTTAAACATGCCGGCCTTTCACATCCACACTGGATGTCAGAGAAAGAGAATATGAGAGGAAAAGAGAATTTTATGCCGACTTCATATTAATTTTTCTCTATTTTTGCTTACAAAACGCATATGACCTCGCCTCTCGTTTTTCTCAAATCCCTTTTATTTTTCTCTGTAAATTAGATATATAAAGAGAGAACTGAATCTTCATTAACACAATGACTGAGAATTTAGGGGGTTAACTCAGTCATAGTGTTAATAATACTTTAAATCTCTCCCCCATAAACCAATACACCTGGTCAAACCAGTGCTGGTAACCCGAAGCGATCACATACACAAACACCTCATGTCTAAGCTTGACTGCTTCTGAAAGACCTCCACCTCAATTCAGGTATGTTATGAATAGACTTGTTCTGAAAAGAAAAATTCAAAGGGCCTGCAATTATTTCACATTTTCATGTCGGGACTAGCTTGCTTTTTGAAACCTGAATCAATTTTTTTTTCAATCAGATCGATTTGCACCACACCTGTCACGATATTCAAGGAGGAATTTTTATTTTTTTTTAATTATGTGTACACCCGTTTGATTTTTTTCCATTAAATGTAAATGGCCAACACCCGCACACACAACCAATCCCCCTATGAGCTACTTGCACAGAGAGAGAGAGAGAGAGAGAGAGAGAGAGAGAGAGAGAGAGAGAGAGAGAGAGAGAGAGAGAGAGAGAGAGAGAGACCCACTCTGCCAACACAGACATAGACTGGTGTCTATGTCAAGACTCCACTCATGTGAAACTTATACGTTTTAAATCAGCCTCCTCTCAACGAGTAAGTTGCAGGGGTCTTAATCTGTGTGGCACATGTCATTTTGTAAGCCAGCCCACCTGTTTACCCACCTGTGTTGTCTAATCGTTGCCACGCACCGCACAGTTGAATGCTCCTTTGTGGCACGTCGCTATTCAATGTGAGAGGGGACACTTTTATGAATAAGCCGGCTCTAAGGCTTTTGAAAAGGCTATTACTGAGAGGTGTCATACACTCAAGCGAACAGCATGTTTGGAAGTTGACTTAATATACTCATAACTGGTTCCCGAGAAATCAAACGGTGGTCATACTCTGCACTATACAGGCAGCTGGAAAACAGTTGGATAAGAAACTAACAAGTAATATCTTACACACACACACACACACACAAACAGACAGGCACACAAACAAACAAACACATAAACAAACACACAAACAAACAGGCACACACGCACAAACAAACAAACAGACGCGCGCACACACACACACACACACACACACACACACACACACACACACACACACACACATACACTCATGTAAATGCAATTCACCATAAGCCTTAGTCTAATTTGCCTGGTGTTGTCACAGCTGAACGCCTTTTGTGAGCCGATACACCGCTATTCAATAGAGGGGACACAAGACGCAATGCGACTGTGCTTTTTGAAAGGCCTTTCACAGCTCTTCTTCTCTTCTTGGCTTGACTTCGCGAACGAAGATTCTATAGGGCTTGCCCACGTTGTCTGCAGGCATTTTCGTGGCTGCGGAGGCCAATCCGGGACAGGCAGGTTCGACCGCAGTGGCTGCAGGGGAAGGTCTGTTTAGGGTTCTGAGTTACGACAACTCTGTTTTTTCTTCTGAGCCGCTTGTCCTTAAGGTTAGCTCTGCGAGAGTCCTCAAAGGAGACGGCTGCCTTGTGAATGGTGGAGCGCCAGGTGTCACGGTTCGCAGGAAGCGAAGACCACTGCCGGTGGTCGATTTGGCAGGCACTAAGTGACTTCTTGAGACCGTCTTTGTATCTCTTCTTTGGTGCCCCTCTGTCTCGGTGTCCAGTGGCGAGCTCGCCGAACAGAGTGATCTTGAGTAGGCGATGATACTCCATCCTGGAGATGTGCCCCGCCAAGCGAAGCTGTGTCCGCAGCAGCAAAGCCTCGATCCTCACAGTTTCCGCCTGTTCAAGGACCTCGACGTTGGTGACATAGTAACTCCAGTGAATGCTGAGGATGGTACGCAGGCAGCGCTGGTGAAAGAGTTCGAGAAGTCGTAGTTGGCTGCGGTAGAGGGCACAGGACTCGGAACCGTACAGCAGGGTGGTGAGGACGACAGCTCTGTACACGCTGATCTTGGTGCCTTTTTTCAGCTGTTGATTGTGCCACACCCACTTGAATAGTCGCCCGAAAGCACTATTCACCTTTGCCAGCCTGTTGTCCAGCTCCTTGTCCAGCTTGGCGTCTGACGTGATGATGCAGCCAAGGTAGGTAAACTGGTGTACAGACTTCAGTTCGGACTCGCCGATGGAGATGTGGGGAGGGCAATGCTCTTCCTTGGGTGCCGGCTGATGAAGGACCTCTGTCTTTTTCAGACTGACCTCAAGTCCAAAGAGCTGGGCGGCATCTGCGAAGCAGGACGTAATGCGCTGCAAGGCTCTCTCTGTGTGTGCAACGAGGGCAGCGTCATCAGCAAAGAGCAGCTCACGAATCAGTTGGTCTAGGGTTTTCGTGTGGGCCTGCAGTCGTCTGAGGTTGAACAGGCTGCCATCGAGACGATACCTGATGTACACTGCGTCGTCATCGTTGAGGTCCACTGTGGCCTGCTTCAACATCATGCTGAAGAAGATGGTGAAGATGGTCGGTGCCAGCACTCAGCCTTGCTTCACGCCGTTGCGAATGGGGAATGGTTCTGAGAGGTCACTGTTTAGTTTGACCTAGCCTTGCTGGTCCTCGTGGAGCTGGACGATCATGTTGAGGAACTTTGGGGGACAGCCTAGTCGCTCCAGGATCTGCTACATACCTTGCCTGCTCACAGTGTCAAACGCTTTTGTTAGGTCGACAAACGTTACGTACAGCCCTTTTTTCTGCTCGCGGCACTTCTCCTGAAGCTGTCTCAGCACAAAGACCATGTCGGTGGTACTCCTGTTGGCTCTGAAGCCACACTGGCCCTCTGGAAGGTGGTCTTCAGCGATGGCAGGTACCAGCGGATTCAGGAGCAACCTTGCGAGAATTTTGCCGGCAATGGACAGCAGGGTAATTCCACGATAATTAGAGCAGGCAGACTTCTCTCCTTTGTTCTTGTACAGGGTGATGATGACTGCATCACGGAGATCTTTTGGTAGTGTTCCTTTTTCCCAGCAGCAGAGAAAGAGATCGTGGAGCTTGTTGTGCAGTGCAGGGCCTCCATGTTTCCAGATCTCTGGCGGGATTCCGTCAATGCCTGCTGCTTTGCCACTCTTGAGCTGGTGGATGGCTGTGAGGGTCTCTTCGGCGGTGGGCAGTTCGTCCAATTCAACCTTTAGTGGAAGGTGTGGGATTTGGAGGATGACTGTTTCTTGAACAGTGCGCTCAGCGCCGAAGAGGTCCTGAAAGTATTCTGACCAGCGGTTCAATATGTAGGTATTATCTGTGAGGAGTACCTGTCCATCAGCGCTTCGCAGGGGACTTTGTACCAGGTGCCTAGGGCCATACACTGCTTTCAGTGCTTAGTAGAAGCCCCTGTAGTCACCGTTGTCAGCGCAGAGCTGGGTCCTCTGTGCGAGTCTGGACCACCACTCGTTCTGGAGCTCTCTAAGCTTGAGCTGGAGACTGCTGCAGATGAGGCGGAAGGCAGACTTCTTCACAGGGCAGGAAGGCTGGGCTAGGTGGGCCTGGTGGGCGGATCTTTTTTTTTTTGCTAGAAGTTCCTGGATCGCTACGTCATTTTCGTCAAACCAGTCTTTGTTCCTCTTTCTAGGAAAGCCCAAGACTTCCACAGACGATTTTACAATAGCAGTTTTCAGTTGTTCCCAGAGTGTTTCAGGGGAGGAGTCTGCTGGATCAACTGTGTCTTTGAGCATGCGCTGTAAATCGGCCTGAAGGGCAGCTTTCTTGTCGTCACGCTGAAGGCTGGCAACATCAAGCTTTTTCTTGGGTTTCAGCTTGAGGTGGAGCCTGAGTTTGCAGCGAACAAGGCGGTGGTCAGTGTGGCACTCTGCGCTGGGCATCACTCTTGTGAGGACAACGTCACTGCGGTCCCTCTGACGCACTAGGACATAGTCGATAAGGTGCCAGTGCTTGGAGCGAGGATGCATCCAGGTGGTCTTTCGACTGTCCTTTTGCTGGAAAGTAGTGTTGGTGATGACAAGTTGCTGCTCCAACAGTAGGCGACCATTGTCATTGCAGTTCCCAACGCCATGCTTGCCGAGGACTCCTTTCCAGGCTTCAGAGTCCTGGCCCACTCTGGCGTTGAAGTCGCCAAGGATGATGACTTTGTCGTCTGCAGGGGTGCTCCGCAGGAGGCTGCGCAGGTGAGAGTAGAACTTGTCTTTTTCTGCAGGATCTGCCAGGAGGGTTGGGGAGTACACACTGAGAAGGGTGACGTATTGCTGGTGTCTCAGTGGGAGGCGCATGGACATGATGCGGTCGGAGTGACCCGTTGGTAGGTTTTCCAACTTAGTCGCAATGGGGGTCTTCACCATGAAGCCCACGCCTGAGAGCTTTCTTTCTGATGCAGGCCTGCCTGACCAGTAGAGGGTGTAGCCAGCGCCAAGTTCTTGGAGACTGCCTTCCTCCGGGAAGCGTACTTCGCTGAGCGCGGCGATGTCGATGTTTAACCTCCGCAATTCATGGGCAATGAGGGCGGAGCGACGTTCAGGGCGTCCGCTGTCTGCTGTGTCGAGCATGGTTCGGATGTTCCAGCATACTACGTTTAGTCCGGTCGTGGTCGTCATGAGTGTGGATCCATTGTTTTTTCTTGTTTTCTGACCGCATGAGAAGATGCCCGTTGACCGCGGCTAGCCAACTGGGGTTACGAGGGGATGAGCATTGGTTAGGCCACCTTTTCTAGGCCCCTCTCCGTGTGGAGCAAGCAGTGCTGTCCCTAGAGAAGGCTGCTTGGTCGTTCAGGGTGTGCCGAGTGACGTTGTCATCCCCAGGTCAACATCAGGCGACCAATATCCTGAACCGCCTGCATGCAGGTTTGAGACTGCGGCTTCCAGTGACATCTTTCACCTGCCGTTTTGCCCCTTGCCCATCGCTAAAGGACTTGGAAAGTTCAGTGTCATAGTCCGTGGACGTTTCCTAAAGCCTGCGCGATGGAGCTTTTTGGTGGAGTGCAGTGTGCGCAGTACTGGCCCCACCCTTTAAACCCTTGGTTCGTTTGCCATGACCTAGCAAGCTGGGACGGTGGCATCGAGGTCCTCGGGTCGTAGGTTTTATATCAGACTGTCCTTGTCTTAGTCTCTGGCTCAAAAGCCTTCCCCGGAGACACGGGGTCTTTGATGTCAGGGGTTTCCTCCCTTAGCCTTTCCGCAGCCAAGCGGCCAGGCCTGCAAGGCAGCAGGGGACTCGTGGGGGCCGGGGTCGTCTATGTCCCATGCAGATGTGAACATCTGCCCACTGCCCAGACGGTGACACTTACCAGAGGAGAAAAATCCAACGTCGGAACCCAGTATCGAACCTCGCACCTTTGGCATTGGAGGCAGACGCCTTAACCACTGCGCCACTTCCCCGTCACAGCTACAGCCTTTACAGATCACTGAGTGGTGTCAAAGATCAACAAGGGGACATATTACTTTTCAAAAGAGAGAGTGTCACAAGTGGTCTTATATACTCATAAGCCTTTCAACTACTAAGTGTTGCAATGTTTAATACACTCTGTGTATTCTGTGGGTGGGGTAGCTTGCTTGAAGGTAAGGTCATCATTTAATAAGGGTTTTACAAGATGACTTAATATACACAAAACCAGATTTACTGACACAGAGACAAATGTGTTTATAAAGTTTGTTTTACTTTTAAATTATTTATTTCATTATAAAATGAACCAAGAAGAAATTCTTTTGTTAAGTGATATAAGCGCTGTAGAGAACAGAGACTTTGACTCAAAACGGGAACGAATCATATCTGTAATTGTTTCAGGGAAGTCTAAGGCATATCTCGGAAAACAGTATTCAACTGATGATATTAATTCCCTCTCGGCTGATGAATTAATTAAACTTTATTCTAAATATGATAATTACATGGCTTCGCTAATGACCCGTGATTTGAGCAAATCATTTGTTTTATTATATACAAATGTAGTGAGTAACATTCTCTCCATTGTTGACACAGAAAGCCTGTTGCACGAGCTCGAGACTAATCTAATAATAACAAGTACAATAGGTAAATTAGCATGCCAGATGTTCTACAGGTTCGGAAATTTACTGGCGCCTTTGGTAACATTAATCGTAACTGGTAGTCATATAGATTTTTCCAAATTAAATTTGTTTGCTGATAAAAATGAACAATTCACAGACAACCCCACAGCCGACCCCGCAGATGAACCCCGACCCCAACCCTGTCCCGACAGTGACCAAAACTAAAAGTGCAGGCAGAATTCAGGCAGGGAAAAGGTTAGCTGAATGGAACAAGCAGAAAAAGTTACAGCTACAGGCGCAAACAGAAAAGACACATGTAACTGATCACCCGGCATCGGCCCCGAGTTATTATGACAGGACCGTCAGGACCATCAATACCCCTGTCACACCCCCATCAAAGTGAGAGACTAACAACCCAGTCTAACCCTGAACCTGAAACAGCAAAATATGTAGTTGCCGGATTTGTTGTCGGATTTGGTTTTGTAGCTTACCAATTATACCGAAAATACAAACCACAGACTCAAACAGTGGCCAAAAAATTAAACACTCCATCATCAAAAACAGAAGTCTCCACATTACCAACAACAACCAAACCTGTCGACCCATTTATCATGCACTAATAAATTTATTATTTTAATTTTTATTGCCTAAGAAATGAATGACTCAAAGAATTTAATGAACCTTGTCTATCACTCAGCCATAATCAGCGGACTAGCAGTAGCTTACTCTATGCTGGGAATAAGTCTGCTCAAAATGAGGTCTGTAGACTTGACCAGATTGGATCTGGAAGACAGTGCAAAATTAATTGCGATTGTCACAGCATCGATTGCAACGAAAGACTTTTTTTGTTAAGCAGGGAATTATTCCAGAAAATGTTTCTATGTAAATAAAATAAGTATGGCGACTTTAGCCGTAATAATTGGTGGAGCTATGGTTAACGCCCTAGCTTTCAGTGGGTCAAATTATCTCTTTTCAAAAGTGGGTAGAGAAGAGAGTGCACAAGAATTAAAGCGTCACAAGCAAGCGTCTGAAAAATTAGCACAAGCACAACAAGATTACAAGAAGCAATGAATAGAAAAACTTGATTTCATTAATGAAAAACTCAGGCTTGAAGGCCACGCACAGCATATGTTTTCTAATACAGACGAAGCAATTCATGAGTATTTTCTTGTCACTGGTAATGACATGTCTATCCCAAAACCATTAATGAAAGTGACTATTACAAACCAAGTATAGAACAAAGAAACGGAGAGATAATCTTTGTTTTAGTGGTAATGACATTCGTATTTTTTACAGGAATTTATATTGCTAGAAAAAAATGCACGTAGAAAATAAACTATCAAAAATATATTACTCCCCAATTAGGTATTGGAAAGGACAAACAGCTATTCAGAAATTACATGCCGCTGTGGGTGGAGATATATCACTCAATCAAATAAAACAATGGTTACAGAGACAGGCAATTTGGCAGGTTTATTTACCTGCGGCAAGAAAAATAACACTTCCTCATTTTGAAAACACAACACCAAACGACATGCATCAAATGGATCTTCTGTTCCTTCCGCATGACACAATAAGAAAAAAAACGATACAAATACACACTGACTGTCGTAGACATTGCTTCAAGGTATAAGGACGCTGAACCCATATCTGACAAAACTGCTACCACTGTTGCTACAACGTTAACAAAAATATATAGTCAAGACCCTTTAAAATACCCCAGGCTTGTACAGGTTGATGACGGATCTGAATTTAAGGGTGCAGTTAATCAGTTATTTGTGAAGCATGACGTACTAGTGCGGCGCGGCATTCCAGGCATGCACAGATCACAGGCCATAGTTGAAAATTTCAACAAAAAGTTATCAGAAAGACTTTTCAGTTACCAGTATGCTAAGGAACTCATGCATGACACGGGGAACACTGAGTGGGTTAAGAGATTACCATCTGTGATAAAAGCAATGAATAACGAAGGACATGTAAAACCCGCAGATGCTATTAAATTGAAAACAATTACAGAGCCAAAAACAACAGCCTCAACCCCAATGCCAGACACAAGTTTGTTTACAAAACAGGTAAGATATTTGTATCAACCTGGAAAGGCCGAAAACGACGTCAGGTGCAGAGCAACCGACCCCATCTGGTCCACGTCCATTCATAATATATAAAAAAAAAAATTCCCGGTCCTGTCACATCATTAATATATTATCTTTTTGACCCTGCCCCACAGAGGGCATTTGTTAGAGAAGAACTACAGATTATTCCCCCAGACACTGTTACTCACTTTAGACCAATTTGTCAATCAGTTCATCAATCAGTTCATCACAAATATCTTCAGATAACTTGAGCCTGTAGTGCCCAGGCGCATAAGCTTTTTCTTTACTGTGAAGCACACGGTTCGTGTCCACAACTGCAAGTGACTTCTTATGTGTTTGGATTATTTCAAGATTATGTTTGTTTGATCTCAGTGACTTGTTTGAATAATCAGGCATCAATGCCCCATCTAGCACTTGCTTATAATGTTCATGACGGATGTCTTTATTTTTAATCGCTGTTTTTTTTTTTTTTTTAATTCCTTTAGCTTTTGACTGACTACTTTCTGACCCAGTATAGAATACTTTTTTGATCTCAGTCCAACGTATTCAACTATTGGCACACCATTCACTTCGTCTTTAAACTTTCCAGGCACTTTCTTGTTTTGTGTGCTATATAATGGATGGTCTTTTGGGTAGTCAGACGTGTCATACATGTGTAACTCTGTTTTCATGTCTTCATAAAAGTCGTCAGTAGGAACATCTATGATCATAGAGTCAGTGTCAGTGTATAGCAGACGACACTCAGGATACTTTGGTTTGAAGTAATCATAATAAAATTCAAGCATCAACAGTTTTGATAACTCAAGAATTGACATACCAATAAATACTGGCTTGTCAAGTTTAACAATCTTTTTTTTTTTTTTAGTGACACTGCATACAATGATGAATGAAACTCTTTGTACCCTGTGTACTGTGGCTTACCTGCAAGTTTAAATTGCACCTGATTCAGTTGTGACCAGTTTCACATCTTTGCGGTGATGAGGATTTTCCATTGTCTTCCCAAAATAGGCATTGTTCATAAGCTTAAAGAAGTTTTTGTCAAATGCAGTGTTACCATCTCTCGCACGAAGGGTTGTGTTTTCATTATGTAATCTTTCATGAAAGCACTCTGTTCAAATTGAATGGTTTTGTGAACTTTCTTTAGTACTAACCCATGTCTTATGTAAAACTGCAACAAGGGATAATGGCAAATGTAATTGAATTTGTCACTCAGATTTGGTACAAGTTTAGTGTCTTCTTTTTTTCCAAGTCATACTCATTTTCTCAACAGCCAATGGATAATCATTATGGTAATCATGTAGATGGTGTGCGTACTCCAGGTCTACTTCAAAGATCCAACCCTTCGCGTCGTTTCGGTCAAGATTCATAATATTGTTTGTTAACTCTGTTATGTCATACTGTGACAAATCATACAGACAAAAGTGTTTCAAGGGCAATAATTCACACATTGCCCAGCCATACAAATTGTTAGCGTCTACGTACGTAATGAATGACCTTGACCTTGAGGGGTCAAAACCCTGGTCAAGGTCGTCCAGATATTTGTTGTTGGCTTTGGCGTAATTGTTCACTGCAATACTAATGCCACCCCTCAATCCACGTTCCACCATTTCACCCATCATACAATCAGACAACAGATCTATAAATATTTCACTGGATTTTAAAAAATGCATCCCATGTCATGCCAGGACTAGTTATGTAGCAAGCTGGGTCAAGACTGTAGTGCAACAAACCCTTTTCACGGTAACTTTCAAATACGTCTGCTAGCAAGCAAACGTCTGCTTTCAAGTACTGGTCATGATAGTCACCAATCGTTTGACACCCTAATTTACCCCATGCATCAAGTGCATGCTGGTAATCAGAGTCAGAAATACCTTTACCATTAAGTGTAGAATAATGTTTTTCTTTTGGTGGCAGTCTCCTTTCTTCAAACACAACCCACTCACTGATGTACTCGTACGGATACACACCTTTCTTAATCAAGTGTGGCTCAAAATATTTACTTGTTATTGGATACTCAGTCAGTCCGTCTTCCAGACTAGCAAGACCTAAAGACAAATGTTGCATAGAGTCATAAAACGCTAATTTGTCTAACCTAAAGGTCAAGTATTTCTCAGTTGTCTGTGCAATACAATTTATGTTTCTGTAAGACTCGTCTACAGCACGCATGATAATGTGTGAATCATAAACTTTGAGATTACGAAAAAAGATTGGTAACTTATGTCTTAGGATCTATTTTTAATAGCAAGTTACAATTGTTATGTGCAGCACCTCTGTAGCGTCTAGTTATGTGATCATGGTCACGAACTTTATCACCTCCTAAAGGTTGATCACAAATCCAACACATCACAGCAGTATCAAAATTTAGTTTGTCTTCTTCTGTCATCACCAAAGGCATCTGACATGTTGTGAGATACTGTACTAGCTGACTATAGAGATGTCTCATTTCTGTTAAAAACAGACATTCTGCATTTTCCCCTCTGTAGATAACAGGTTCTAAATGCTGTCCGTCTGACCTAACAATAATGTATCTGAAAGAACACACCACTTGGTCACTCAACTTTATAGTCTTTGGTAATGATTCGGGAACAGGTCCTTCATATGGTACAACCAGTGATTCAAAATCAGCATACACTACAAACGGCAGCCTTTGCTGATTCCCATAGTTCTTAAAACACACATGGCTACCAGGATCTGGGTACTTAAGTACAGTTTGTATGTCATCAGCTGACCTACAATGTAAAACATGTTTGTGCACTACTTTAATAGAGGAAAACCTTTGTAAACTTCTTTTACACACATCCTGTTTGCCATTGTGTTTTGTTGTATGATTATGAATTAGACATGACATTATTTCTGATAATTGTGTAGTGAAATTTATCATTATCACCGATTAGCAACATGTCAAAATGTTAATTTTCTGGCTGACCATAGGTTGGAGCAAGTGGTGATACTCTAATGGGTTGTAACTTGTCAACAGACTCATTATCCCACACAAACACATTAACAGATATGCCAGGATTTAATTTTTCAAACAAGTCTATGTCCTCTATTTTAACAGGAAAATCAACGCCACTGAAGTTGAGTTCGTTTACAAATTTGGTGTAGTTAGATACGCGATCAGGTCTTGATTTTACAAAGTGTAGTTTAGCAAGCACACACCACATGAAACAATAGTGGTCATTGTTCTGAATATTAACAACATCCTTTTTGTTTGCAACCTCTGTTGGCAGTGGTATCCATGATTTACCTAGTATAGGATGATACCTTGACTGTTTTAATTGTAGTTCATGTACATGACCTTCGTGCCAACCAGACCCCTTCATTTTTGCTTTGTCAATTGCTTCAAGAAAGTCAGGCAACAGTCTTTCTCTAAACACGTTCTCTAATTCTCTTCTTGTATTAACTGTGTGTTGTCTTGTTGATATATGATACAATCACTTCACCGTCTACTCTAGTAAATTCTATTTTTGCAACAACCTGAATCTTTACACTGCCTGTAAGAAGATTATCTTTACAACAGAAAAAGAGTTTTCTATCAATTCATAGACATTGTTACTATTAGATATAGGCAAGTCTGTTGTGTGAAACACGTTTCTTAAGCTTGATTGACTTGTTAAGCCTGATGAGCTTTGAGCATTGTCCGTCATTTTTATTTGTCCGACAAAATAAAAAATGGAGAAAAAAAATTACCACTGTCGCACCCTAAGTAATACTGTATTAGTTGTAGCTATGATAAACATGGGCAGAGGGCAGATGTCCACATCTGCACGGGACTTAGACGACCCCGCCCTCCACGAGTCCCCTGCTGCCTTGCAGGCCTGGCCGCCTGGCTGCGGAAAGGCTAAGGGAGGAAACCCCTGACATCAAAGCCCCCGTGTCTCCGGGGAAGGCTTTTGAGCCAGAGACTAGGACAAGGACAGTCTGATATAAAATGTACGACCCGAGGACCTCGATGCCATCGTCCCAGCTTGCTAGGCCATGGCAGACGAACCAAGGGTTTAAAGGGTGGGGCCAGTACTGCACACACTGCACTCCACCAAAAAGCTCCACCGAGCAGGCTTTAGGAAACGTCCACGGACCATGACACTGACCATTCCAAGTCCTGTAGCGACGGGCAAGGGGCAAAACGGCAGGTAAAAGATGTCACTGGAAGCCGCAGTCTCAAACCTGCATGCAGGCGGTTCAGGATATTGGTCGCCTGATGTTGACCTGGGGATGACAACATCACTCGGCACACCCTGAACGACCAAGCAGCCTACTCTAGGGACAGCACTGCTTGCTCCACACGGAGAGGGGCCTAGAAAAGGTGGCCTAACCAAAGCTCGTCCCCTCGCAACCCCAGCTGGCTAGCCGCGGTCAATGGGCATCTTTTTCTGCGGTCAAAAAACAAGAAAGAATAACGGATCCACTCTCATGACGACCACGACCGGACTCAACGTAGCATGCTGGAACATCCGAACCATGCTCGACAAAGCAGACAGCGGACGCCCTGAACGTCGCTCCGCCCTCATTGCCTATGAATTGCGGAGGTTAAACATCGACATCGCCGCGCTCAGTGAAGTACGTTTTCCGGATGAAGGCAGCCTCCAAGTAACTTGGCGCTGGGTACACCCTCTACTGGTCAGGCAGGCCTGAATCAGAAAGACGGCTCTCAGGCGTGGGTTTCATGGTCAAGACCTCCATTGCGACTAAGCTGGAAAACCTACCAACGGGTCACTCAGACCGCATCATGTCCATGCGCCTCCCACTGAGACACCAGCAACACGTCACACTTCTCAGTGTGTACTCCCCAACCCTCCTGGCAGAGCCTGCTGAAAAGGACAAGTTTTATACTGACCTGCGCAGCCTCATACAGAGCACCCCTGCAGACGACAAAGTCATCATCCTTGGCGACTTCAACGCCAGAGTGGGCCAGGACTCTGAAGCCTGGAAAGGAGTCCTCGGCAAGCATGGCGTTGGGAACTGCAATGACAATGGCCGCCTACTGTTGGAGTTCTGTGCAGAGCAGCAACTGGTCATCACCAACACTACTTTTCAGCAAAAGAACAGTCGAAAGACCACCTGGATGCATCCTCGCTCCAAACACTGGTACCATATCGACTATGTCCTAGTGCGTCAGAGGGACCGCAGTGACGTTGTCCTCACCAGAGTGATGCCCAGTGCAGAGTGCCACACTGACCACCGTCTTGTCCGCTGCAAACTCAGGCTCCACTTCAAGCCAAAACCCAAGAAATGGGGGCCCCACAAGAAAAAGCCTGATGTTGCCAGCCTTCAGCGTGATGACGTGAAAGCTGCCTTTCAGACAGATTTACAGCGCAGGCTCAAAGGCACAGCAGACCCAGCAGACTCCTCCCCTGAAACGCTTTGGGAACAACTGAAAACTGCTATTGCAAAATCCTCTGCAGAAGTATTGGGTTTCGCTAGAAAGAAGAACAAAGACTGGTTTGACGAGAACGATGTAGAGATCCAGGAACACCTAGCAAAAAAAAATAGAGCTGCCCATCAGGCCCACCTAGCCCAGCCTTTCTGCCCTGTGAAGAAGTCTGCCTTCCGCCTCGTCTGCAGCAGTCTCCAGCGCAACTCAGAGATCTCCAGAATGAGTGGTGGACCAGACATGGACAGAGGACCCAGCTTTGCGTTGACAATGATGACTACAGGGGCTTCTACGAAGCACTAAAAGCAGTTTATGGCCCCAGACACCTGGTACAAAGTCCCCTGCGAAGCGCGAATGGCCAGGCACTCCTCACAGATAATACCTCCATCTTGAACCGCTGGTCGGAGTACTTTCAGAGCCTCTTCAGCGCTGAGCGCACTGTTCAAGAAGCAGTCGTCCTACAAATCGCACAACTCCCAGTAAAGGTTGAATTGGACGAACCGCCCACCGCTGAAGAGACCCTCACAGCCATCCACCAGCTCAAGAGTGGTAAAGCAGCAGGCATTGATGGAATACTAACAGAGATCTGGAAACATGGAGGCACAGCACTGCACAACAAGCTCCATGACCTCTTTCTCTGCTGCTGGGAGGAAGGAACACTACCAAAGGATCTCCGTGATGCTGTCGTTATCACCCTGTACAAGAACAAAGGCGAGAAGTCAGACTGTTCCAACTATCGGGGAATTACCCTGGTGTCCATTGCTGGGAAAATTCTTGTAAGGCTGCTCCTGAATCGGCTGGTACCTGCCATCGCTGAAGACCACCTCCCAGAGGGCCAGTGTGGCTTCAGAGCAAACAGGAGCACCACCGACATGGCCTTTGTGCTGAGACAGCTTCAGGAGAAGTGCCGCGAGCAGAACAAAGGGCTGTACGTAACGTTTGTCGACCTAACAAAAGTGTTCGACACTGTGAGCAGGCAAGGCATGTGGCAGATCCTGGAGCGACTTGGCTGTCCCCCAAAGTTCCTCAGCATGATTGTCCAGCTACACGAGGACCAGCAAGGCCAGGTCAGACTCAACAATGTTCTCTCAGAACCATTCCCTGTTCTCAACGGCGTAAAGCAGGGCTGCGTGCTGGCATTGACCCTCTTCACCATCTTTTTTAGCATGATGTTGAAGCAGGCCACAGTAGACCTCGATGATGACGATGCAGTGTACATTAGGTATCGTCTCGATGGCAGCCTGTTCAACCTCGGACGACTGCAGGCCCACACGAAAACCCTAGACCAACTGATTCGTGAGCTGCTTTTTTATGATGACGCTGCCCTCGTTGCATACACAGAGAGAGCCCTGCAGCGCATCACGTCCTGCTTCGCAGTCGCTGCCCAGCTCTTTGGACTCGAGGTCTGTCTGAAAAAGACAGAGGTCCTCCATCAGCCGGCACCCAAGACAGTGTATCGCCCTCCTCACATCACCATTGGCGAGTCTGAACTAAAGTCAGTGCACCAGTTTACTTACCTTGGCTGCATTGTCACGTCGGACGCCAAGCTGGACAGGGAGCTTGACAGCAGGCTGGCAAAAGCGAACAGCGCTTTCGGGCGACTTTTCAAGCGGGTGTGGCACAATCAACAGCTGAAAACAGGCATTAAGATCAGCGTGTACAGAGCTGTGGTCCTCACCACCCTGCTGTATGGTTCCGAGTCCTGGGCCCTCTACCGCAGCCAACTACGACTCCTCGAACGTTTCCACCAGCGCTGCCTGCGTACCATCCTGGGCATTCACTGGAGTGACTATGTCACCAACGTCGAGGTCCTTGAACAGGCTGAAACTGTAAGCATCGAGGCCTTGCTGCTGCGGACACATCTCCGCTGGGCGGGGCATGTCTCCAGGATGGAGGATCATCGCCTACCAAAGATCACCCTTTTCAGCGAGCTTGCTACTGGACACCGTGACAGAGGGGCACCAAAGAAGAGATACAAAGACTTCTCAAGAAGTCACTTAGTGCCTGCCAAATCGACCACCACCAGTGGTCCTCGCTTGCTGTGGACCGTGACACCTGGCGCTCCACCATTTACAAGGCAGCTGTCTCCTTTGAGGACTCTCGCAGAGCTAGCCTGAAGGACAAGCGGCTCAGGAGAAAAAAACAGAGATGCCGCAACTCAGAACCCTGGACAGACCTTCCCCTGCAGCCACTGCGGTCGAACCTGCCTGTCCCGGATTGGCCTCCGCAGCCACGAACAAGCCTGCAGACGTCGTGGGCAACTCCTATAAAATCTTCATTCTCGAAGTCAAGCCAAGAGATATGATAAACAAGTCAACCACTTCCCTGGTGTGTGTCTTGAAGTCTTGTCCTGCAGGTGTAATAACACTTTATTTAATGTAACACTTTCAATATAACAATGTAGTTTTCTTAGCTGATCAAATATGTCTTTACACAGTGCCTCAAACCAGCGCAAGCGGTTATCATCATAAACTCTAAAAGCAGTTGTCTTAAGATCGACAGTCTCGTAATCATAATGTGGTGATCCATTAGAATATTCCAAAGTAACATTATATGACATGTATATCTTCATTGGTGCAAGCGGTGTTGTTGTGAGTTTAAAGCTGGGTTTAAACACGTGTTTTTAAGTCATAAAAACACTTAACATCTTTGAAGCACTCTGTAACATCAACTGTGTAGGTTTGTCCATCCATCCTTTTTTATGGTCAAAACAAAAGACTAAATTAATTTACCAACCCATACCCTGTGGGCTGATCTGTGTTTAAAATAAGCTTTAGATGCTTAGTTGATTTCAGTTTATTTTTCACAATGTCTCGTTCTTGTTTATTTGGTATCACATCGTTCTCTCTGAGACAGTCTTCAAAGCTGTCATGATCCTTACAGTAAAACAAACAGATAAACTTTAACTGTTCTCTAAAATCTTTCAGTACAGCATTATATTTTTGATTGAGAATCCATACACTAACATTTGCGTGTCTGCCACTGAAAGCAAGTTCTGCTAGAGTGTTTCTCTTTTTGACAATGTCTTTCTCTGCTGAGCAATCATCAACTATAAACAAAGTTGGTTGTCCTTCAAATTGCTTGTAAAAATATTGTAGGTAGTCGTTCAGTTTTTTTCTCAGGGTCGACTAAATAGATGTTGCTGTCAGTCCAAATGAATGTACGGTTGTGATAAGCTTTGTTGTGTTTGATTGTAGGACAAAATATTACAATGTTTTCAAAATGATGGATGTATCCTGCTTGTAAAAGGTTAAGTACAAATTCAGTTTTTCCACACCCTGTGGCACCACAAAATAAGCCACAGTGTGGGTTGAGTGCTACCAAGTTAATTTTAATACACAATATAATTTAATACAAGTGACCACTTAGTCTGCTTTCTGCAATATTGAGTTGTGCATTATAAATCAGATACAAATATATATTTATTGCTGCAGCAGTTTCAACATTTTTTGTATCTAAATTGTATCCCGTTACTGCCGTTTTTGACAGTACGACCTGACCCATGAAGATAGTCGTCGTCCGTACTACGAAGGTCTAACCAAAGAGCATATTTATTTGTCAGGTATTGTCCGATCCTAACGTCATACAGATGTAGATCTTTACACGCCATGTTTGCTGGTTTATCTCTAAGTCTCCCACCCGCAAAATACTTTGTGATCTCATCATAGTGTTGATAAGGCTGCATTCCAGAAGCGTACACTTGGTTTGGACAGCCTTCAAATGTACAAGACAAATGTGTAATCTTTGGATTGTAGAATTTTTCTGAAAAACGTTTGTATGGAGCCGCTGGTTCAACAAACAACATGAGTATACCTTTCAGTGACCTAGCAGGTGTGTTCAAGTTTATGTTCCACATCGGGTCGCTCATGTCTTTATGCATTAAACTATTTCTAATCACCCTGTCATAAAAAATTGGCAGTCTTGACTGGTACTGATTTTGAATGAGAGTAGCTAGATGAGCATGTGTGACAATTTCATATTCCAAGGAGATGTTAGAAATCTTATATGTTGCATTGAGATCAGATGATTTAATAACTTTGGAGTAGTCATTGAAGGTTAGTTCAAAGCTTAGACAGTCATTCAATGCTCCTTGGTAATAAGGTAAATGTGCTGTCAGGATTTCAAATTCAAGTGGGATGTAAAATCTGGTTCCATATGTTTCTGCTAATATAACGTCCTTGGCTGCTGACGTTGATTTATCTGCTGTGTCGATTCAAAGTTTAGTAATATTATCTGTCTGTATGCTTTGATAAATACGATCTTCTCTTTCTACTCTTGTAAGCCAAAGATCTTTGTAACAGTAAAACACATCAGCATCGTCAAGACTAAACACTTCCTGTCCTTCAAGTTTAACTTTAATAGTTCTAATAATTGCTCTGCCTAGATTGTTAACTTGTGTTCTGTTTACGTCTGCGTCTGATGATAGTTCAATATTAAATGCTAGGCGTGCAGTGCTAGGAACAATAACGTCACTGGGGCCTAGGTTTGGAAACTTGACTGTAAGAGTTTGGTTCTGATCTATGGTACTTGGATTGTTTGTAATGACGATTAATTGTCTTATGCCCTTAACAACAAGAGGCTCACGTAGTTTTCTATATGGGTCTAACTTTGATCCATAAGATGATGTCATTTTATTATGCAAAAATCAAAAATATTAAATTAATAAAAACAATGGCCACAGGAGGATTTAATCATGAAGATATTGAAATGGATGACATGAATGTCTCAGATACTAGTATCACAGACATGACTGGAATGACTGGAATGGTAACTAGTAGTATGTATCACAAACTGTTAAAAGACAAAGTAAACTCATTTTATGACAGTGTTGGTGCTCGCCCAGATGTAATAGATCCTAATCAGTTTGAATATGAAAAAGGACACTTATTTGTAAATACTGACAGAGGAAAAGTGTATCTAACCCATAAAAATAACCCTTCTATAGCTTTAAGTACAATTAAAGGAGAAGTCGGTGGTTAGGCAGCACTGCAGCGTTACCTTGGTGTTGGTACTAGTAAGAAGTTAACACCACAACTTGTTAGTGCCCTTCATGACACACAAACAAGATTACCAACGGGACAAGAAATTGAAATGGCAGCAGTAACAAGCCTGCCAGAAATAGCAAACACAGTAATACAAGAAACCTTATTTACTGAAGGACAAATAAATGATGCTATGAAAACAATAGACAACCCACCTTTGTCAATGCAAGAGATTATGGGCTTGGATAAATCTCTGCAGTCAATAAGGGGTGAAATGGTAAATAATGTTGCCAAACTAGGTGAGCTTGATAAACACATAGAACGTGAAAAAGAGAAACTGGCTACCGCAGACAATGGGAATCTTGACACAGAAATGAAAGAAAGAATACAACACAGATTAAATGATTTGTATGTAGAAAGATCAGGGCGATTAGAAACGATTAGTATTGGAAGAGAAAAACTTAAAACACAGGTCAACAGGATTAGAGAAACTATTCAGAAAATACTTCACGAAGACACAAAATTGGCTGAGAGACTTAAAACACTTTTTAGAGAACAGGGTATCACTATTGCAAGCTTAATTACTGCTCTTGGGTTTATTATCAGTACTGTTGTATTGGCTGTCTCTGGGGGACCTGGTGGTGGTAGTTGTAGCACTCCTCCACCGGGACCACCAGCCCCATCAGACTCAAAAGATTTACAGCCATGGGTAAAAAAAACAATTATCACATATATCAGACTTGCTTAAGAAATTGGCTCTGAAAGCAATGGACGCGTTGCCTGGTATAATAGGCACGATTGTCAGTTGGCTTATTAGTACAGCAGCAAAAGTAGTAGGGTTTATGGCAGAGCATGTGTGGGTCTTCCTGGTTACAGTAGGAGGGTTAATTACAGGATATTTAATGAAACAGGTAAAGAAGTAAAACACCTAATCCAGTAAGGCCTATTACCAATGCAGTTCTCTCTGACTCATGTGTGTCAGGGGTTGGTGTTGGTGTTGGATCCGGGGTCAGAGCTGGGACTGTTTCTGTCTGTAAGGGTGATGACCTTACTGGGGCTGGTGTTATTGATGGTTTTACTTTCTGTACATGCGTGGTTGTTGCCCCTAAGTTCACAGATTGATTGAGTCCTAATTTCTGATCATGACCAGCAACAATGATTTCATTATTATAATTTGTTATTGTTCCCATTTGGAGTTGAAGGTCAGATGGTAACATGTATAACCCAATGCCAACTACAAAGTCAACTTTTGATCTGGCATATCTGAGTATGTCTTAGTAGCGTTGTATGCTTGATGGGAGATCAACCACTGAATTTACTGAATCTTCCAGATTTGCAAGAAACTGTTTTTGAGATTCGAACTTTCCACTCCCATTCAAAATGTTTGATTTTGTTAATGACCTTGCTCCTAGTATGCACCATACATATGTTCTGATAGACTCATTTACGCGCTCGACTCCCGCTTGAGTAAACTCCTGTCTAAGACAAATGTGGTCCAAGCATTAGACTGTTTCTGTTCTATCAATCCTAACCAGACTTCTGATTTAGATGAGAATGAAGTGTAACCGGGGTAGTAATCTTGCGGGTATTGCCTGTGACTCATATCATAATACAATGTACCCATACCATTGTGATCATCTAGTTTTTGTGTGAAGTCATACCTGGGACTGATGTTAAATTCATTACAGATGCATTCAAATGCTTTCATATCCATGGGGTTGTTATACCTGTTGAAACTGGATTCAGTGGGTAGAGGGGTATGCAGTTCTGACAGTATTCTTCTAAGCTGGTAATACGTGTGGAAACGATAGACAGACCTAATCAGTTTGTTTGAGTGATTCAAGTGGTCTGTAAATGAAACACCACAGCCTGTAGTTGAACATAGAATAGCAAAGTTGAGTTGGTTTTGAAACATATGTAGTGGACTTGATGACCACTTTCTTGCAGTTGAGTTGTCTGTAATTGGTGGGTTTATGTAATAATCAAAAGGGTTGGGTACTTTCACTTGGAATAGATCTTGTTCCGACACAGCTATGTCAAGCTGATTTAGTTGAATTATTTTCTGCTCATAAGTAGGTGCGGCATTGTACTTGGCATCCATATTAAATTGAAATGCGTTTGTAGTGGTAATGGTTGGTGATTTAAATTCCATCCTTCTTTTTTATGAGATAATAAAAAAATTTATTACCTTAACAAATCTTGACACAAGCAAACCAGTGTGGTTAACTAATGGTATTGATAATCGTGATGGTAGCAAGGCTGTAGCTATCCATGAAATGTTCTACAGTGTAAAGTGGTTTAATGAAGAAGATGATATAAATTATAAAGTAATTTTTGGTGGTGTGACTGAAGCTTTACCACCTGGGTATTATGACTTTGTACTACAGCTGAATGGTTTCAAAGTAAATTTAATATTAAAGCAACTTTAAATCCAGCTAGCCTACTTGTTACATTAGAATATTCGAAACAAGACTGGTTAAAATGTCAATTAAATTTGCATATTTACTTGGTTATTATTTGGATGAAGATTTGTTTATAATGGATGGTGATGCTGTTTTTCTCTAATATGACATTGAAGACAAAAAAAACTTAAAGTAACTGGAACACGTCATGTCAATTTGGCAGTACACACAGTATTTAATGTGCATTTGAACGAACTGAACACGACTGAAAATGTACACAATGGAAAGCCATCAACTTTGTTAAGATGCTTGCCAACTGGAACTGCACCCTATTGTGAAAGTGTAGTTGTTAGATTTCCTAATTTGCAGTTTAAGAAATTAGGTTCTAGTTTCTTTGAGACACTGTGTATATCTGTAACTAATCAAGATGACAAACCAGTTGTGATGCATGATTTTAGTGTTGTGTTGGAAGTTAAATAATTTTATTTTTGTTAATAAAAATGAGCACTGGTCCAAAGTCGAGAATCATACCAGTTGCGTGTCCGGTAACAGAGTTGAAAGATTTGGCTGATGTACAGGATTTTGAGAAAGAGGGGGAGGTGGGGGAGGTGTATGGTTTTGTACTCGATACTTTCGGCATGTACAGATGGAAAGTGATAGATGACATAAAAGATGGTGAAAGACCGATTCCTAAACTTGGTCAGCTGCGTGATGTTACTGTTCCTGTTCCAGTAAATAACGTACCCTACAACTTAATACATGTGGGTAATAAATGGGTGGGACATAAGTTGGAATTTATTAGTCCTTATGTGTACACTGATGATGACGGTGCCTTAGTGTTTAGAAAAGTTGTTAACTCTGGGCCATTGATTGTAAGTCTTGTTCCAAGCTTTGCCCCAGACAACAATAGCAGAGATAAACTGAAGGTGCAAGAGTATGAGAGACGACGGTATTTTCTTACGCATAGAAAAAATAGAACAGATGCAAAAATTGTGTTGTACCATCAAACTTTACCATCGCAAGAGAAGCGACAATAGTATTTGAAATTATCATGAGATCTGTTTCTTCTGTCAAAGAGGCAAATATTGCACAGGGAATAAAGCTTACATGGGATGAAACATTGACAGAGTCAACAAAAGATTTTATTGCCATTAGAAAAAATTTAGATGTTTTGGAGGTTTCAAGCAGTGTTCCAGCTGTCAAGATATTGGTCGATAAACTAACTTTTGTTTTTCTAAATTTCATAAAACTAGAACACATTGATCTTTCGTTTTATTATGCCGGCAAATTGTACACTTTTGATGAGTTGCAAACTGTAATCACTGATTAAATAAAAAAAAATAGTTGTGAATAAAAAAAAATGGTGAACTTCTATCCACAACTACCGACGCTTGAGTCTGTGACAACTGAGACGTTTGATCCGCATGTGCCAATTGCATCAGATAAAACATTACAGACAGATGCATTCCATTTAATAAATATTGCAGAAGCAATTAAATATTTGGAGGGAGAGGAGGCAAAATATTCTAGATGCAAACGACGGTATAAGACCATTTTCAATTCGGTACAAAACAGTTCAATGATTACAGGCATGGTTTAAGCTGGTTGCTCTGTAGGAGGCATCATATTGTTATCAACCGGAATCGGTGCTTTAATTGGTGTTGGACTTGAAGGAGCTAGCATTGCCACAGGACTGGCATGCTTTGGTATAGAAGCCTTAAACAAGAGATTTCACACAAAATTACAAAAACATGAAGCGTTAAGTACTCTGGCTGTAGCAAAGCTCAGCAGTTTAAAACTGATTATAAGTAAGGCATTGGATGATAATTTTATTAGCGACAAAGAATTTAAGAGAGTGCATGATGATATGAACAATTACAAACAACTGAAATCTGAAATACAAAATAAAATGCATAGTCAATCTCCTGTAAATATTGAAGAACTGAAGGCCAGTTTTTTAGCAGAAGGAAAAAAGATCGGGGTTCAGGAAACCACACAGAAACTTCAAGGTCTACTTTCAATCAAATAAAGATCAGATTTGGTAATCATTTAATAATGTCATACACTTTACAGAGAGATGTCACACCACTTAATCGCTTAGGCCTGTATACGTAGACCCATCTGCGCCGCCTCCAGAATACTATTGAGAAAAAAGTTTTTCTGTTGCTTTTGTATCTTGTTAAAAAAAAGACTGAGTATAATGTGACTAGAGTCAAGTTGTTATTAAAAACTTGAAGTAATTAGGGCAAGTAATTAATAAGTTCTATGGTAAGTAATTAATAATTTCTTATTCAACTGACTTAAAGGTAACCTTAAAGTAAGTTGGAACTTATTCCACTTGGCAAGTAGTGCCAAGTGCTCAGGGTTTCTAAAAAAAACAACTGCCCTTTTGCCAGTGCAGTGCATACTCTAACTGCTTCAACTCACAAAAAGAACCTATCTTAAATAAAATTAAAACAAAACTTATCTTTGGGTTTAGGTGATGTTTCTAAACACATAAATCCTTGCTAGGAAAAACACTTCTTGTTTAATCACTCTTCATTTTCAAAATGATTGGAATAGCGTGTAGAGAGAGACAACTGTAGAATGAAAACAGCAGACAAAACCAGGCAGCCTAACACGCAGACAGAAAAAAAAACACCACTCATGCTGCTCACACCTGTGTATTCACAGAGCGGCAATCAATTACTGTGCCAACATCGAGTTAAAAGCCTTTGAAATGGACTGTAGCCCTGGCCAGCAATTTCTCAAAAAACCAACTACCCTTTTGTTAGTGCATACGCCACCCGTCATGATCAAACTGGTTTGATCATGCTGTTTCAAACAACGCAGAAATAACAGTCAACAGTAAACAACCCCTCAACCTAACATACAAGAAGGACCTTGACTTTGGTATCAGTTTCAGCCCACTTAATCAAATTTCAAATACAAACGATTTTGAATTTCCAAAATCTAAAGTAGCTCGCTTGAGCTTGCCCTTAGCACCACGTGAATGTTCTATGTTTATGTACAGTGTGTGAGTGAATGCGCGTGATTCACGTGAGCGTGCTTGTTGGGTTAAGATCGCGGCGGCGCTTTGAGCCGATTTTCAATTGGGATAAAGCGCCTATTTAATGCGCTTATTATTATTATTATTATTATTATTATTAAAGCTTTCTCTGTTTTCCAACAGGTTGCAAACTCATTTAGGCTCTGTGTCTGTGAAGACTTCATGGTGTTTACACATAGAGTGTGTTTTTTTTTTTTTAATCCCAGTCAACCCGTCCAAATCTTTCGTCAGTGCTTGTAATGTTGTCATAAGCACAGTCCTAAAACAGCGAGGGTAAAGGTATATAATCACTGACTTTATGACGGGCCTCTCTCTGTGTAAGAAAGGGGTGAGATTGGTTGTGTGTGTGGGTGTGTTGGCCATTTGAATTTGTTTGAAGAGTGTACACATAATTGAAAAAAAAATCTTGAATTTCGAGACAGGTGGGGTGCATACCGATCTGATTCAAAAGATTTTGATTTTGGTTTCAAAAAGCAATCTAGTCCCGACATAAAAATGTGAATAATTGCAAGCTCTTTGAATTTTTCTTTCAGAACAAGTCTATTCATAACATACCTGAATTGAGGTGGAGGTCTTTCAGAACCAGTCAAGCTTAGACATGAGGTGTTTGTGTATGTGATTGCTTGGGGTTACCAGCACTGGTTTTGACCAGGTGTATTGGCTTATGGGGGAGAGATTTAAAGTATTATTAACACTATGACTGAGTTAACCCCATAAATTCTCAGTCATTGTGTTAATGAAGATTCAGTTCTCTCTTTATATATCTAATTTACAGAGAAAAATAAAAGGGATTTGAGAAAAACGAGAGGCGAGGTCATATGCGTTTTGTAAGCAAAAATGGAGAAAATATGAAGTCGGCATAAAAATCTCTTTTCCTCTCATATTCTCTTTCTCTGATGTCTGCCGCCCAGTCCAATAAACCAGTCCAGCTGTTAAAAATGCCAGCCTTTCACATCCACCGCCAGCTGCCTCACATTCACACTGGTATTGTTACTTCACTTTTAGGCCGATAGTGTGGGATCATTGGATACAAACCACGATAATAATAAGAGAGGAAATGGAGACGTTGTTATGTTTCTAATGTGTGCTGGTATGTGATTTTGGACCTAACGGCTGAAAGCATGTGAGAGCCGTAAGGTGAAAAATCCTAGACCAGCACAAAACAAAAGCACAATTACAGGAGAGACAACAGAAATATACACTGTACACTGAATCCCTCGCCGCCATCTTGGATATCCCCATGCCATAAAACCCACCTAACAGACACAATGTAGAATGTACAATCAATACATCTAAAGTTGAAAATATAATGATAACCCAAAGAAATGCGACATTTCTCGAGAAGTTCGCATTTGTGTTGCTGTTCAGGATAGTAAATCTCTCCACACAAAATACAAACCAAATACAGCGAGGCAAAAGAAGAGGAGAACAAGCACAGCCAATAATCTAATCTTCAGTATAGTGAATCTCTCCACACAAAATACAAACCAAATACAGCGAGACAAAAGAAGAGGAGAACAATCACAGCCAATAATCTAATCTTCAGTATAGTGAATCTCTCCACACAAAATACAAACCCAGTACAGCGAGACAAAAGAAGAGGAGAACAATCACAGCCAATAATCTAATCTTCAGTATAGTGAATCTCTCCATACAAAATACAAACCCAATACAGCGAGACAAAAGAAGAGGAGAACAATCACAGCCAATAATCTAATCTTCAGTATAGTGAATCTCTCCACACTAAAATACAAACCCAATACAGCGAGACAAAAGAAGAGGAGAACCAGCACAGCCAATAATCTAATCTTCAGTATAGTGAATCTCTCCACACAAAATACAAACCCAATACAGCGATGCAAAAGAAGAGGAGAACAATCACAGCCAATAATCTAATCTTCAGTATAGTGAATCTCTCCACACAAAATACAAACCCAATACAGCGAGACAAAAGAAGAGGAGAACAATCACAGCCAATAATCTAATCTTCAGTATAGTGAATCTCTCCACACAAAATGCAAACCCAATACAGCGAGACAAAAGAAGAGGAGAACAATCACAGCCAATAATCTAATCTTCAGTATAGTGAATCTCTCCACACAAAATACAAACCCAATACAGCGAGACAAAAGAAGAGGAGAACAATCACAGCCAATAATCTAATCTTCAGTATAGTGAATCTCTCCACACAAAATACAAACCCAATACAGCGAGACAAAACAAGAGGAGAACAATAACAGCCAATAATCTAATCTTCAGTATAGTGAATCTCTCCACACATAATACAAGCCCAATACAGCGAGACAAAAGAAGAGGAGAACAATCACAGCCAATAATCTAATCTTCAGTATAGTGAATCTCTCCACACAAACTACAAACCCAATACAGCGAGACAAAAGAAGAGGAGAAAAATCACAGCCAATAATCTAATCTTCAGCAAACAATTCACACATTAACCATTACCCAGGTGTGGTGCTCTGTGATTTGGGAAATAATGACTCTAGGCCGTAAGATTCACAATCACAGACCAGCACACATAGCGCTGTTTCCAAGTTAAAGTGACAAGTTAAACTGGCGAGCCAAAATATGCCACAAGTTTGGAATTATCAGAAGACTGAAGTCTTTCCGATGATTAAAAAAAATGTCACTTTTTTAAAGGGGGGGGGGGAGAGGGGGGGTGCTCGTCAATATACCTTGGTCACATTATAACTACCAAGCACATATCCCCACGCAAAGAGTTGTCAACGTAAAGAGTTTCATCCCCATGTACAGGCGGTGACTAATATTCTGCGGCGGAGATCGCAGACACTACTCGCTGACAACAGGAAGACAACAAGTCGGACATTTCCGGTTTCACTAAACACAATTTCTTCGCGATATTTAGTTAAACATTGAAACACAATCAGTCGACGAATCTTAAGTCAGTTAATCTGACGGTTATTTTACATACTACATACAACGTGAAACAGTCACAGACATCTTGCTGTAAACAATTCGTTTGGTGGACCGGGGACATTCCCGCCGTTTGCAGTCAATAATAATGTATGGTCAGCTGTACATGAATGTATTTCTGCATCAAAAAGATTTCATTGATTTATCATTATAATTAGGATTCCCCCCCCCCCCCCATTATAATATATTTATTTTCTCATCTGTTTTCTTTGCGTTAACCCCTTCAGCCTTGACGCACTACAGCAGGAGATGGGTTACACCATGATCATTCAAGGGTAGTGCCGGATATGCTTGGCGCCAAGCTAATCTGGCACGGCCCTTGAATGATCATGGTCTATCTCCTGCAACTGTTGCATAGTCATTAGATGATCTCTCCAAAATTTGGGAATTACGGCCGTCGGTCTGAATCAGTTAATTTTATCGATTTATTTATTTACATTGTATTGTGAATTTGCTAACCACCCCGGGCACATGTACTTGATTCAATGCAACGTTCAGATCATCCTGTCAGCCTGTGGCTTGTGTTCATGTGATGACAATGTTCAGATCATCCTGTCAGCCTGTGGCTTATCTTCATGTGATGACAATGTTCAGATCATCCTGTCAGCCTGTGGCTTGTGTTCATGTGATGACAATGTCCAGATCATCCTGTCAGCCTGTGGCTTGTGTTCATGTGATATAAATGTTCTATTCTCTCATGTTTTGACAAAGCAATAAACTATTGAAACCATAATCGGGTTGTCGTTCATTATTCATGCGGATATGATTCATCATGAGTTCTTGTGAATATTTGCTGTCGTTTATCGCCGCGCCACCCTCCAACGCAGAATGACGTAGGCGGAACCCTGGGAGCTAGACCTTTATGGACGCTTGGTCTACGAACTGGCAAGGAGTGTGGACAATCGTGGACACGTGGGCAGCCTGATCAAGGGATGGTGGGGGGGGGGGGGGGAAATCACCAGGCAAGTCCACCCGTCTGTCCTGTCTGTGTCGGCAGCAGTGCTGGACACGGGGATCTGCTTGTAGGGAGACAACTTAAATCACATACCACGTGGTGTTTGTTCTACAGCTGTTGACATTGGGACACCTGCCATCTGTCACAGTAAGTGATGCTTGTTCTATAGCTGTTGACAGTGGGACAGCTGCCATCTGTCACAGTAAGTGATGCTTGTTCTACAGCTGTTGACAGTGGGACAGCTGCCATCTGTCACAGTAATTGTGGACTGACAGCGAGAAGTACACGGCCATTTTGTCCTGAATGGTGGCCAGGTGGAATGTATACCTGCTGGCCGGGTTGTTGGTTCTCGCTGATCTCCGTGGCCTGACCCTTCCAGACCCCGGGCCGGTGAGGTCCGTGAAGAGAATGTAGTCGTGCAAGTGGCTAAACCATGTCGGCAATCGAAGCGCCATCACTCTCTCCCTCCGCCTTCTGGGTTTGCACACGCCGATGTTGTGTGAGATGACCAGGCGGCACATTGACTCCAGTCTGCGAGGAGTGTTGACAATTGCGGACACGTAGGCAGCCTGGTCATCAGGGATGGAGGGAGGCGGAGCGTACTTATAATAAGAATCAGCAGCGCTTTGTTCGTCATTATAGTTGTCGTGATCAAACCACCTGTGTGCGATGTTGTGGAGCTCTCTGTTGGAGCAGGATCCGGACTCGTACAGCATCTCTGTGATCACCTTGTTACAGTGACGTATAGCGTGGTAAGTAGGTGAACAGAATGCGTCGTAGAAGTCGGGGCTGTACCAATGTAATCTCTTACCGGCCCGCTCCATCCGCTGATCAGTGATGCGTGGCTGGTGAGTACTGATGCCCAGCTGGATGCACTCCGCTAGAAGCTCCTGTGGACCTTCCTTGTTTTCCACAGCCAGACTCAGCACTGTGTCTCCAAGTCGCGTGACAGCCAGAGGGTCGCCTCCCCTTGCCACAGCGATGTGCATGTTGTCCAACACGCCGGCCTGACACAAAGCGTGGAGGGCAGTCTTCCCTTTCCCAGTAACTATCTGGCCAACGTTACGCCCCCAGAACATGGCGCTCTTGATGATCTCACCCTGGTTGTGCTCAATCATCTGCTGTAGTGGTGTGACGCCACGAGGATCAGGCTGGTTTACGTCACATTGGAACTCTACCAGCATCCTGACAGCGGTCCAGTTGGCCTCCCAACCATCTTTAACAGCCGTGTGCAGCACCGAGTATCCTTGACTGTCCAACAGATGCTGGTTAGCGACCCCATGCAACAGCAGTCCCTGCACTCCCTCCCAGTCCCCCTCCCTGGCCGCCCGGTGCAGCATCGTGTCACCTGCAGCGTCCCGCTTGTCCACGTCCGCACCGTGTTGGAGACAGTGTGTGAGAATGTCCCACTGGTGATGCTTGGCAGCGGCTGGCAGAGTCAGGTCACGGTGGGTGATTCCAGCGCTGTCCTTCTCCTCCACCAGCCGCTTGAGCGCCTGCCACACGCCCTGTCTGATTGCGTGCTGGAACACACGTTCTCGCTCTTCCACACACACCCGGCCTTCCATGATGCTGATGATATGCGCCACTACACTGCCCTCCCGCCTGTCCAGTGCCTCCCACATCACCTGCCGTCTCTCCTCGTCGTCCACACCGTGTTCCATCACTCTGGCCACGAGGGTCCACTGGCCAACATTCAGCAGCTGTGGCAGAGCGGCCCGCCGCAACTCCACACTGACACCGTGCTCACCACCATCAAAGTAACCGCCCTCTAGCAGAGCTCTCCCCACAGCCCACTGTCGGCGTCTCATGACCTCGGGGAAGAGCGAGTCCCGGTGGGCAGCGTCCATCCCGAGTCTCGCCAGCTGCACCACCACGTGCCACGCCTCCTTCTCTATCGCCGCGTCAAGAGCCAGGCTCAGTGTACTGGGCTCACATCTCACCCTGTGTAGCACGGCCCGCCACTTGTTCCGCTGTATTGCACCTTGCAGGTTGTCGGCTGTGTCTTCTATTTTCCACTCCAACCAGGCCAGCCATGATAATCTGTTCTGGTATCGCGCCACTGTCTCCTGCCTGAGCGGTCTCTCCCGACTGGGGCTGGCCGTCTCCAGCTGCTCTCTCACTGTGCGCACGTCCGCTCCCCGCTTGAAGAGCTCAAGGATTGTCTCCCCGTCACCGTGCTTGGCCACCTGGCGGTAAATGCGCTTCCTCTGGTCAGCGTTGTGGCCGAAGTCAGCCAGAGCAAGAACCACGTCCCAGCGGTCCTGATAGTAGGCTTGCATTAGCGCCCAGTTGCGCTCGTCATCGTACAGACTGTGGTCCGCCATGTGTCGGACTGTCGTCCACTCTCTCTGCTCCACAGCCGCCCTCAGCACTGAGCGGCGAACGTCCTCCCACACACGGCACAGGACTGCATTATTGATGACGTCCCATTTCTTGGCATGGAGCATCAGTCGGACAGCCGCGCTTTGCAGGGACGGCAGGAGGGGGATGGTAGACAAAACGACACACAACAGATCGCTACTTTCTTCTGTAAGGTCAAGGCTGCGACACAGACAGAAAAAGAGGTACACTAGCGCTTGCTCCGTGTCAGTGCTGTATTTGGTGTTCACGTACAGTTCAGCAAGCTGTTGTTGCCAGCCAGACACGACTGTCTGTAAGTTCTTTGTGGAGTGCTTTCGCGCTCTGTCTAACTCTGGGCACACAACAAAGTGGAGGACATCCAGGTACACAATTGCCAGTTTGTGTAAGTGGCAGTCTTCAGAAAAGTTTATCAGTTTGGAGAAAACGGTATTGTCCACCGGAAACGGTGTCATGGCGGCCACACTCCCACACACTATGTCTGACAACGTCTGACGCCTGTCTATGCGGTCTCGGATTGCTGTTATGACGCGTGTAAGTTCTCGCTCTGTTGAAACAGCCAGCACACAAAACAAAAGCTCATTGGATCTGTGTTTAACCAACCGTAGAAGAAACTGTTCCAGTCCGTGTCTATGCAGGTGTACAGCAGTGTGTAGACAATCTCTTCCAGCATGCCTCTCTGTCTGTGGACGCTGCCTAGAAACCTCCCACAGTCCTTTTCTCACGGTCTCATCTAGCATCAATTGAAGCTGGTCGAGAGTTAACCAAGGAAGTTTGTGCTGTTCCCGCCAAGATCCGTCAGCTCCTTCTCCGGCGTCAGGGACATCGAGAGGATCGTGGTCAGTGTGAGGGAGAATGTGCTGGATGATGTCCTCCTCGTCAGCCTGTTTACAGGCTTCCATAACCGCCATTCTATGTAACCAGTACGCAGACGCCATCAGCGTACCACGCTGTAGCAAGACGCCCACAACATACCATTGTTTCTGAGTAACGGCCTGCGTCAACAGAGATTCCAGCTGATCGTCATCACAGTGAGGGAGGATGTACTTTACAAGATCGTACTCATCAGCATGATCTCTGCCCTCTGTAACTGCCCATCTACGCAGACTGTCGTGAACACCAAGCTTCAGCAACCGGCCGACCTGATGCCACCAGCCCCGTATGACGGCGTCTGTCAACTCAAGATCCCGGCTCTGATCATAACGACAGGCAAGCAGTGTGTAGTCTTTCAGTGGTTCACCAGAAACGTTTATATAGCTCTCCTCTATCGCCCATCTACCCAGAGTGGCGTGAACTCCAAGCTGTAGCAACTGGCCGACATCGTTCCACTCGCCCAGTCCGACGGCGAGTGTCAAGTCAAAGTCCCGGCACTGCTCATCACGACAGGCAGGCAGTGTGTAGTCTGTCAGTGGTTTACCACAAACGTTTCTATAGCTCTCCTGTATCGCCCATCTACCCAGAGTGGCGTGAACGCCAAGCTGTAGCAACTGGCCGACATCTTCCCACTGGCCCTGTCTGACGGCGTGTGTCAACTCAAAGTCCCGGCGCTGATCATCACGACAGGCAGGCAGTGTGTAGTCTGTCAGTGGTTCACCACAAACGCTTCTATAGCTCTCCTCTATCGCCCATCTACCCAGAGTGGCGTGAACTCCGCGCTCTATCAACTGGCCGACATCTTTCCACTCGCGCCGCATGACGGCGCGTGTCAAGTTAAATTCCCGGCACTGATCATAACGGTACTCAGGCAGTGTGTAATCTGTCAGTGGTTCACCACAAACGCTTCTATAGCTCTCCTCTATCGCCCATCTACCCAGAGTGGCGTGAACTCCGCGCTCTATCAACTGGCCGACATCTTTCCACTCGCGCCGCATGACGGCGCGTGTCAAGTTAAATTCCCGGCGCTGATCATAACGGTAGGCAGGCAGTGTGTAGTCTGTCAGTGGTTTACCACAAACGCTTCTATAGCTCTCCTGTATCGCCCATCTACCCAGAGTGGCGTGAACTCCAAGCTGTAGCAACTGGCCAACATCTTTCCACTCGCGACACATGACGGCGCGTGTCAAGTCAAAGTCCCGGCGCTGACCATCGTAATTGACAGGCAGTGTGTAGTCTGTCAGTGGTTTACCACAAACGCTTCTATAGCTCTCCTCTATCGCCCATCTAGCCAGAGTGGCGTGAACTCCACACTCTAGCAACGTGCCGACATCTTTCCACTCTCCACGTCTGAAGGCGCATGTGAACTCAAAGTCCCGGCGCTGATCATCACGACATGCAGGCAGTGTGTAGTCTGTCAGTGGTTCACCACTAACGCTTCTACAGCTGTCCTCTATCGCCTGTCTGACCAGATCATCGTCTACAGGGCGGTCTAGCAGCTTTCTGACGGTCACCCATAGATGTCTCCTCACAGCTTCCTCGAACACGACACCAAGCTGGTCGTCACCACAGTAAGGGACGATGCAATCTAGAAGATCGACATCATCAGCACGACCACTGCCCTCTGTAACTGCCCATCTGCGCAGAGCGTCGTCAACTCCACGCTCTAGCAACTGGCCGACATCATTCCACTGGCCCCGTCTGACGGCGTCTGTCAAGTCAAAGTCCCGGCGCTGATCGTCACGACAGGCAGGCAGTGTGTAGTCTGTCAGTGGTTCACCACAAACGCTTCTACAGCTCTCCTCTATCGCCTGTCTGACCAGATCATCGTCTACAGGGCGGTCTAGCAGCTTTCTGACGGTCCGCCATAGATGTCTCCTCACAGCGTCCTCGAACACGACACCAAGCTGGTCGTCACTACAGTAAGCTATCACGCCGCTCGTGTTCTCATTTTCAGGCGTGACGTGCTGCAGGGCTTCTTCCACCGCCCATCTCCGTTGGGCATCCCCCATCCCGTTACGTAAGAAACAAGAGACAGTCCGCCATTGCCGCTCTCGCACTGATAACGTGAACATGGAAAGCAGCTGATCGGCAGAAAACACAGGTACAAGGCACTGCTCTAATAGTTCATCTGTACAATACACGTACACGCGGTCTAAAGCTCCAACAACCCACAGAAACAATGACAAATCCAGTCCACGCTGAAAAAGCTTGCCCACAAGACGTGATATGTCCCAGTTCCATGTTATACTGCTGAACACCGCCTCCAGCTCCCCCTCAGTGTGTAAGTGCGGGATGATGTGCTGTAGCACGGCCTCTTCCCCAGCAAGTCTACAGGCCTGTGTAATGGCCCACATCCGCTGTGTGTTACCAGCTCTACTCTGTACTATCTGTGTTTGACCCGATCCACGCTGTAATAGCTGTGTGTGACCCGCTCCACTCTGTAATGTCTGTGTGTGACCCGCTCCACTCTGTAATATCTGTGTGTGACCCGCTCCACTCTGTAACATCTGTGTGTGACCCGCTCCACTCTGTAATATCTGTGTGTGACCCGCTCCACTCTGTAATATCTGTGTGTGATCCGCTCCACTCTGTGATATCTGTGTGTGACCCGCTCCACTCTGTAATATCTGTGTGTGACCCGCTCCACTCTGTAATATATGTGTGTGACCCGCTCCACTCTGTAATATCTGTGTGTGACCCGCTCCACTCTGTAATATCTGTGTGTGACCCGCTCCACTCTGTAATATCTGTGTGTGACCCGCTCCACTCTGTAATATCTGTGTGTGACCCGCTCCACTCGGTAATATCTGTGTGTGACCCGCTCCACTATGTAATATCTGTGTGTGACCCGCTCCACTCTGTGATATATGTGTGCGACCACTCTGTAATATATGTGTGTGACCACTCTGTAATATATGTGTGTGACCACGCTGTAATATCTCACCTATTTTACTCCAGTCTCGCCGCTTCACAGCGTCAGTCAGGGCATCGCCGTCATTATTGTAATCTCCCTTGTCATCGCTCTTGTCCGCTAGCACATCAATATACGCGTTACACAGACTTGTACACGATTGGCTCGAGCTTCTTCTACGATCCTTATAAAGGCAGTTTCCCATTGTCGTGATCTCATTGTGTGTAGAACCCGAACAAAGGCAGTTTCCCATTGTCGGGATCTCACTGTGTGTAGAACCCGAACAAAGGCAGTTTCCCATTGTCGGGATCTCACTGTGTGTAGAACCCGAACAGCGGCAGAGTGTCCTAGTGTTGTGATCTCATTGTGTGTATGGCAGAGTGTCCTAGTGACGTGATCTCATTGTGTGTCGAACCCGAACAGTGGCAGAGTATCCTAGTGACGTGATCTCATTGTGTGTAGAACCCGAACAGTGGCAGAGTTTCCTAGTGTCGTGATCTCATTGTGTGTAGAACCCGAACAGTGGCAGAGTTTCCTAGTGACGTGATCTCATTGTGTGTAGAACCCGAACAGTGGCAGAGTGTCCTAGTGACGTGATCTTATTGTGTGTAGAACCCGAACATGGCATGGAGATCAGTACGGATAAAAGCAAAGTAATGATGAACACCGCAAGCGACAGCAGCAGCAACATCCACATGAACGGCCAGAAGCTAGAAGAGGTCAATAGCTTCAAGTACTTGAGAGCCACCTTGTCCAAAGACGGTAGTTGCATAGCAGATATCCGTATTAGGATAGGTACAGCAATATCCGCAATGGCCAGGCTGGACAGGATCTGGCGAAGTAACTTCATCAGCTTCATCATCAAGTACAGGCTTTACAAGTCCCTCGTAGTGTCTATTCTACTCTTCGGCTGTGAGACTTGGACACTGCTTGCAGACTCAGAAAAGAAAATCCAGGCCTTTGAGAACAAGTGCCTGAGGATGTTGCTCCGCATCTCGTACCGCGAGCACAAGACCAACGAATATGTACGGAGCATTGTCACTTCCCTGGTGGGCCAACATGAACCCCTTCTGGCAACCGTGAAACGGCGCAAGCTTGCTTGGTTTGTCCACGTGACCCGACACAACACCCTGTCCAAGACTATCCTCCAAGGCACTCTCGAAGGAAGTCGCCGGCGAGGTCGTCAGAGAAAGAGTTGGGTCGCAAACATAAAAGAATGGACCGAACTCGAGATGCCAGACTTGCTGGCCACCGCCCAAAATAGAACTCAGTGGAGAGCACTGTCTGTTGCTGCTGCCTTTCAGTCCCCCCAACGCCCAGTTCGGGCAAGGGACTGATGATGATGATGATGAGAACCCGAACAGTGGCAGAGTGTCCTAGTGAAGTGATCTGATTGTGTGTAGAACCCGAACAGTGGCAGAGTGTCCTAGTGACTGTTGTGATCTCATTGTGTGTAGAACCCGAACAGTGGCAGAGTGTCCTAGTGACAGTCGTGATCTCATTGTGTGTAGAACCCGAACAGTGGTAGAGTGTCCTAGTGACGTGATCTCATTGTGTGTAGAACCCAAACAGTGACAGAGTTTCCTAGTGTCGTGATCTCATTGTGTGTAGAACCCGAACAGTGACAGAGTGTCCTAGTGACGTGATCTCATTGTGTGTAGAACCCGAACAGTGACAGAGTGTCCTAGTGTCGTGATCTCAGTGTGTGTAGAACCTGAACAGTGGCAGAGTGTCCTAGTGTCGTGATCTCAGTGTGTGTAGAACCCGAACATTGGCAGACTGTCCTAGTGACGGGATCTCATTGTGTGTAGAACCCGAACAGTGGCAGAGTGTCCTAGTGTCGTGATCTCAGTGTGTGTAGAACCCGAACAGAGCCATAGTGTCTTACGTCTGGTCTTCATCAACAGCTGGAAAGAGAAAATAACCGTCATTATCATCATCAGCAGCAGGATCCTCGCGTGAACCATCTGCGTAATCATCACGGTTTTCATGCTCGCTATTTTCATCATCACCATCATCACCTGACATCACCGTCATCACCACCATTACCGTTAGACGCACTTTTATTATGTTAATTACCACCGTCAGTAAGAACAGCATCTGCATAATCAACATCATTATAATCGTCATTATTGACGTTGTCATCATCACTGTCCTGTCGTCATCGTTGTTTGCGTCATCGTTGTGATCGTCAGCACTCTCGTTAATGTAAGCATATTACAGTCATCATCATTTTACCTAACTGCAGCACAAGAGGTTAATGTGCCCACCTTCCTTGCAGTATTGATCCATTCGAGACGTGCCGCCTTTGGATACGTAAAGAAGTACCCAACGGAGAAAGAAACACGCTTAGAAAAGACGGGTACAACACAATTTATTAATATTTCGGGTAAATACCCTTTGTCAAAATAGACAAACAAACAAACATAGAGATTAGCCGCTACTTATCTTCAATGGCAGAAGGAATGTGGCAACTGAAGGAGGTGACGTAAAATAAAAGAAAAGGAAGAACAAAAGTGCGGAAAAAGTAAAAATGACGTCAACGAAAAATCGCGTAAGAGAGAGACTCGGAAAGAACCTGAACACGAGAGACAAGAGTGTGTGCAAGCACGTGCAGGAGCGAGCGAAAGAAAAGGCGTGTAGATGAGGCCAGAGAGAGAGAGAGAGAGAGAGAGAGAGAGAGAGAGAGAGAGAGAGAGAGAGAGAGAGAGAGAGAGAGAGAGAGAGAGAGAGAGAGCGAGACGGAGAGAGAGAAAGAGAGAGAGAACGAATGGGGAGTACCCTTGGGCACGAAGTAGGCTGAGTGTCTAATACACAAAGCCTGCTAAACACCAACCCGAAGGCAAACTTTATATCACCTTCAAGTTGAGGACTACCTCGGGGAAAAACGGGAGGACCCCGGGAAAAAAACCCCAGCATTTAGCACGGTACACAACAAGTAATAAGTCATGAAAACAAAGCAAAGAATCAAATTCAGTAAGAGAATATTGGTATAAGTGGAGAGTAGGTAGTTGTGAAACCGTCTTCAAGGGTAACTCAAAAAATAAGGGGGGGGGGGGGAGAGAGAGAGAGAGAGAGAGAGAGAGAGAGAGAGAGAGAGAGAGAGAGAGAGAGAGAGAGAGAGAGAGATGGGGGCGGGGGGGGGAAGGAGTAAGGAGGAAGGGAAAAAAAAAAAAAAAAAGGGGGGGGTGGGGGCGGAAGACAACCAGCCAGAGCCACCAACCCCACCCAACGGGCACCCACCAGCCCACAGAAAAACACACAGGCACGCAACAAGACGACCACATACATCCCCAAGGGATGCACACGATCGCCCCGCCCCAAAACCGCGTATCAAACCGTGAGCCGGAGACCCGGTGCCCGACAGGGAAGGGCAAGGGATCCAACTAAACGTTCGGCCAGCGCT
>BTPG01000001.1:268330975-268373475 GCA_036245525.1 Semisulcospira habei
GTCTTGGGCTTTGCTAGAAAGAGGAACAAAGACTGGTTTGACGAAAACGACGTAGAGATCCAGGAACTTCTAGCAAAAAAAAAGAGCCGCCCACCAGGCCCACCTAGCCCAGCCTTCCTGCCCTGTGAAGAAGTCTGCCTTCCGCCTCATCTGCAGCAGTCTCCAGCTCAAGCTTAGAGAGCTCCAGAACGAGTGGTGGTCCAGACTCGCACAGAGGACCCAGCTCTGCGCTGACAACGGTGACTACAAGGGCTTCTACGAAGCACTGAAAGCAGTGTATGGCCCTAGGCACCTGGTGCAAAGTCCCCTGCGAAGCGCTGATGGACAGGCACTCCTCACAGATAATACCTCCATCTTGAACCGCTGGTCGGAATACTTTCAGGACCTCTTCGGCGATGAGCGCACTGTTCAAGAAACAGTCATCCTTCAAATCCCACACCTTCCACTAAAGGTTGAATTGGACGAACCGCCCACCGCCGAAGAGACCCTCAAAGCCATCCACCAGCTCAAGAGTGGCAAAGCAGCAGGCATTGACGGAATCCCGCCAGAGATCTGGAAACATGGAGGCCCAGCACTGCACAACAAGCTCCACGACCTCTTTCTCTGGTGCTGGGAAAAAGGAACACTACCAAAGGATCTCCGTGATGCAGTCATCATCACCCTGTACAAAAACAAAGGAGAGAAGTCTGCCTGCTCTAATTATCGTGGAATTACCCTGCTGTCCATTGCCGGGAAAATTCTCGCAAGGTTGCTACTGAATCGGCTGGTACCTGCCATCGCTGAAGACCACCTCCCAGAGGGCCAGTGTGGCTTCAGAGCCAACAGGAGTACCACCGACATGGTCTTTGTGCTGAGACAGCTTCAGGAGAAGTGCCGCGAGCAGAACAAAGGGCTGTACGTAACGTTTGTCGACCTAACAAAAGCGTTTGACACTGTGAGCAGGCAAGGTATGTGGCAGATCCTGGAGCGACTAGGCTGTCCCCCAAAGTTCCTCAACATGATCGTCCAGCTCCACGAGGACCAGCAAGGCCAGGTCAGACTAAACAGTGACCTCTCAGAACCATTCCCCATTCGCAACGGCGTGAAGCAAGGCTGCGTGCTGGCACCGACCCTCTTCACCATCTTCTTCAGCATGATGTTGAAGCAGGCCACAGTGGACCTCGATGATGACGATGCAGTGTACATCAGGTATCGTCTCGATGGCAGCCTGTTCAACCTCAGACGACTGCAGGCCCACACGAAAACCCTAGACCAACTGATTCGTGAGCTGCTCTTTGCTGATGACGCTGCCCTCGTTACACACACAGAGAGAGCCTTGCAGCGCATTACGTCCTGCTTCGCAGATGCCGCCCAGCTCTTTGGACTTGAGGTCAGTCTGAAAAAGACAGAGGTCCTTCATCAGCCGGCACCCAAGGAAGAGCATCGCCCTCCCCACATCACCATCGGCGAGTCCGAACTGAAGTCTGTACACCAGTTTACCTACCTTGGCTGCATCATCACGTCAGACGCCAAGCTGGACAAGGAGCTGGACAACAGGCTGGCAAAAGCGAATAGTGCTTTCGGGCGACTATTCAAGCGGGTGTGGCACAATCAACAGCTGAAAAAAGGCACCAAGATCAGCGTGTACAGAGCTGTCGTCCTCACCACCTTGCTGTACGGTTCCGAGTCCTGGGCCCTCTACCGCAGCCAACTACGACACCTCGAACGCTTTCACCAGCGCTGCCTGTGTACCATCCTTGGCATTCACTGGAGTGACTATGTCACCAACGTCGAGGTTCTTGAACAGGCGGAAACTGTGAGCATCGAGGCTTTGCTGCTGCGGACACAGCTTCGCTGGGCAGGGCACGTCTCCAGGATGGAGGATCATCGCCTACCCAAGATCACTCTGTTCAGCGAGCTCGCCACTGGACACCGAGACAGAGGGGCACCAAAGAAGAGATATAAAGACGGTCTCAAGAAGTCACTTAGTGCCTGCCAAATCGACCACCGCCAGTGGTCTTCGCTTGCTGCGGACCGTGACACCTGGCGCTCCATCATTCACAAGGCAGCCGTCTCCTTTGAGGACTCTTGCAGAGCTAACCTTAAGGACAAGCGGCTCAGAAGAAAAAACAGAGCTGTTGTAACTCAGAACCCTGAACAGACCTTCCCCTGCAGCCACTGCGGTCGTACCTGCCTGTCCCGGATTGGCCTCCGCAGCCACGAAAATGCCTGCAGACGACGTGGGCAAGCCCTATAGAATCTTCGTTCGCGAAGTCAAGCCAAGAGAGATACCTAAAACAAAGCTATTTTAAACATCACCGCATATAACTCTCAAAAACCCTGCCTCAACTCATACCACAATGTATTTTGAGAGGAAATGAGATTTCAAAACCACCCTTCAAATTTTCATGGAGCCCATGCCTAAAACAAAGCTACGTTAAACATCAACACCCACAGCTCTAACAAAACCTGACCACATCTCACACTGAAAGTGTATTTAAAAGATTATTTATAGCTTTAAAAATCAATATATTACATTATAAAATGTATCAAGACATACTTCTTCTTCTGAGTGATATCTGCGCTGTAGAGAATAAGGACTTAGACTCAAAAAAGAACGGCTTCTCTCCTTAGTTGTTTCTGGGAAATGAAAAGCATATCTGGGAAGAGAGTATACAACAGAAGAAATTAAATCACTTGCTGCTGAGGAGGTGATATGAAATTACATTGGTTCTCAAATTACCCGTGACTTACGCTGATCTCTCATGCCTCTGTACACAAAAGCAGTTAATCACTTCTTGCCTGTGGACACTGACAGTCTATCCCAAGATCTTGAGAGCAACCCTTGTTTCAAGTTCAATCAGCAAATTAGCATGCCTTATATTTTACAAGTTTGGAAATCACCTTGCCCCTGCGGTAGAACTACTGATCACTGGGAGTCATGTTGATTTTTCTTAAATCAATTTTAAAGCAGAAGAAAATGGAGGACAACCAGACGACCACACAAATGAACCCTAGCCCCAGCTTGACCCAAGTTCAAACTGTAATGAAGGCTAAAAGCCCCAGCAGGGTTGAAGTGGGAATAAATTAGTTGAGTGGAATAAACTTTAAAAGTTATTGCTACAGAAAAAGGCTTATGTAACTGACCCACCACCATCATCAACAGCATCACCATCAACAGCACCACTGCCACCTCCACAACAAAGTGAGAGACTAACAACTGATCTGGTTACACACCAGCCTAAACCTGTAATAACAAAATATGTTATTGAAGGATTTGTTGTAGGATTTGGTTTTGTAGGTTACAAGTTATGGAAAAAATATAAGCCACAAACTTAAATAGTGTCGCGAAAACCAGAAATACAAAAAAGCCAAGCTAAAAGTTTATAAATTATCAGCAGTACCAAAAGATTTTGATCCATTTTACATGCAGTAAAATAAATTTAGTATTCTAATGTTGTGGTCTAAGAAAATGAGCAACACAAAGAAGATAATAATCCCCATTTATTACTCTGCCATTCTAAGTGGACTTGCAGTAACTTATACTATGCTAGGATGGAGTTTTCTCAGAATGCATTCTGCAGACCTGGGCAAACTACATTTTAAGAACAGTGCTAAGATCTTTGCGGTTGTCACAGCATCGATTGCGACAAAAGACTTTAGACTCTTTTGTTTAGCAGGGAATTATGCCAGACATTTTTTCTATGTAAATAAAAATATGGCAACATTGGCTGTTATTGTTGGTGGTGCTGTTGTTAGCGCACTTGCTTTATTGGATCAAATTACCACTTTCCAAAATAAGTAGAGAAGCGAGTGCAGAAGAAATGAGATGCCACAATGAAGCTGCAGAGAAACTAGCTCAGGCAAAACAGGATTATGAGGGGGGAAAAAGAACAGAAAGACTTGATTTTATCAATAAAAAAAACTCAAACTAGAACGCACAGCATACATTTACAAGAATACTACCTTGTTACTGGTGAACACATAAGCATACCACAACTGAAACTTAGTGATAACTACCAACCAAGCCCACAACAAAGAACTGGAGAAATAATCTTTGTTTTAGTAGGCATGACATTAATTTTGTGTATTTCACAGGAATTTTTCTTGCTAGAAGAAATGACAAGTGATGAAGCTAAGCTATCAAAAATATATTACTCCCCAATCGGCTACTGGAAAGAAAAAACTGCAATATAAAAATTGTCTGCTGCTGTAGGCGGTACCATCACACTTGATCAAGTAAAACGCTGGCTACAGAAGCAAGCTATATGGCAGATATATTTGCCCACTCCAAGAAAAAAAAAAATAAGACCACACATTGAAAACACCAATTCTAATAACACACACCAAATGGATCTCTTGCTTCTTGCACATGATACTATAAGGAAAAAGCGATACAAGTATGCACTGACTGTTGTCCACATTTTGTCGAGGTTCAAGGACGATGAACCTCTAACTGACAAAAATGCTAGTAATGTGGCAGCAGCATTATCATTGATATATAGACGTGGTCCTTTAAAATATCCTAGGCTTGAGTAAGTTGATTATGGAAGTGAATTCAAAGGTGCAGTTAATCAATTATTTGTTAAGCATGGCGTGCTAGTACAACGAAGCATTCCAGGCGTCCACAGGTCACAGACAATTGTTCAGAACTTTAACAAACAATAATCAGGGATACTTTTCAGTTATCAGTGTTCTAAGGAACTCATGCATGACACACGCAACACTGAGTGGGTTAAAAGATTACCATCTGTGATAAAAGCAATGAATAACGAGGGTCAACTCAAACCTGCTGATGATATTAAATTAAAAACAATGCTGCGGGCACCAGGGCTAAAAAGACCACTTACACCCGACCAAGTTTGTTTATGAAACAGGTAAGATATCTGTATCAACTCAGTGAGGCAGAGAATGATGTGATACGTTTGGCGACTGATCCAATATGGTCTACATCTGTTCACAATGAAAAAAAAGTTCCTGGTAACCCATCGATTTATTATCTATATGAACCCCTCAGAGGGCATTTGTCAGTGAAGAATTACAGATTGTTCCAATGGACACTGTTACTCATTTCATTAACTAATTCATCAATCAGTTCATCAACTAATTCATCAGTTATTTCTTCAGATAACTTAAGCTTGTAGTGCCCAGGGGCATAAGCCTTTCCCTTTGTGAAAAACACTCGTTGTGTCACCAAATATTATTATTATTATTATTATTAATTATTATTATTATTACCTGATTCAGTTGTAACTAATCTCACATCTTTACAGTGATGTGGATTTTCCATCATCTCGCCAAAACAGGCATTGCTCATAAGCTTAAAGAAGTCTTTGTCAAATGCAGTGTTACCATCCCTTGCATGAAGGGTTGTGCTTTTCATAATGCAATCTTTCATAGAAGCACACTGATCAAATCCATTGTCTCTGTGGACTTTCTTTAGTATTAACAAAGATCCTAAATAGTAAGATAGTCCAGCTGGCTTGATTTCATGAGGCCAGCACCAGAGTTACTTCCCCTGTTACCTCCATGCAACATGGCGACGCACCAGAGAGAAGGTGGAGGCGATGCATGAAGAGCAATTGGATACTCAAATGCTTGATGGAAAAAAAAGTTGCAAAAGAAAATCTTTCTTCATATTTCCTTAACGCTCATTTCCTAACCGTTGCTAAACTCTGGTGCAGACCAATGTAAATGACCCTAACAACTACATATGTTCGGATTAACTACGTCATTATAGCCAGCAGAGAGCAGGTCACACATTTTCTGTGCCTTTTATGAGTTTTCTAGATGTCGGTAAATCTATCTCTAGTTTAAAAAACAAATCATCTTGCGGTCCAGATGGCATCAGTGGTCAGTTTTCGAAACTATCTCTGCATTCATCATTGAGTCACTGACATTCATCTACACTCAAGCCATTAGGCATAATGTATTTCCTAACGAATTAAAAAGGGATAAGGTAATTCCTCTTCCCAAAAGCAAAGACTTAAACAATTTAAATGAGTACAGATCTATATCCATTATAATCATCAATTTCGAAACCACTTGAAAGACATTATACATACTCATCTCTTAAATTTCCCTGAACAAAATCATATCATAAGTGTTGCACAATCAGGTTTTGACCTCTACATTCCTGCTACACTGCTCTAAATCACATTATTGATAATGGCTCCCTGCCATAATTGACAACAAAGTATCAGGCACAATCTTTCCGGCTAGTTTTGGACCTTAAAAATGCATTCGATCTTGTCAATCATTTCATCCTCCTAAATAAAAACACTTTTATCACATTGACTCAAATATTGTGTTTCCCTCTTGTGTTCATATCTCAAAAACAGAACACAGAAAGTACTCCTAGATGTCAAATTTTTATCAGGCGGTGTAGTGACTTATGGTGTTCCACAGGGATCTATTCTAGGGCCTTTATTGTTTCCATCATTTATTAATTATCTGCATATAATACCTGTGCATATCTCATCCAAAGGCTAACTGTAATATGTTTTCTGATGACACAACCATACACACACATAACAAAGAGCCAGCGAACATCAATGAGGTACTACAGCAAAGCCTGGACAAAGTAGCGGACAGGTGCAATAATAATCACGTGATAATTAGCATTCCAAAGACAAAGATCATGTTAGTTGCAACACGCCAGAAACACCAGTGCGGTCTACCAACTTTAACACTTACCATAGATAGCCAACCAATTGAAAAGTAATTAAACATCACTTGCTGAGGGTAACAGTAGACAACCAGTCAAACTGGGAACCCGATGTTGATAATGTATGCATAACTTTGTCCCAAAACTTGTATCCTTTGTCTAAGCTCAGCCGTATAGTTAATCATGACGTGTGTAAATTTTTCTTCCATGTGCATATCAAAACGCACTGTAATTACAGTACCACTGTCTGGGACTGTTGCAGGGAAGTTCATATGAAAAAAGTAAATTATCTGTATCATCGGAGGTGCTAAACTCATATTTCCTGGACCCACAGACCCAAAAATCAAATGTTTTAAATTGCTGGCATTAAACAAACAATTTGAATTTAATCAGTGTGTATTAATGTACAAGATTCTACACGAGAGAGCACCACTCCATCTGCGAACTCTGTTTTCAGAAAATCATAGACAAAACATGAGAAACAGGTCGCTCCACCCACCAAGAACAAGACTAGATATATGTAAAACTAGCCTGGCCTTTTCAGGTGCAAAAGCATGGAAAAGGTTACCCCAGCATCTTAAGTCTATTTCTAAATTTAGTATTTTTGAGGATCGCATTATCGCTTTTTACTTTTAAACTAATACCATGATTTAATTCTCCGTTATTGATGTTGTACTCTCAGAGACATGTCCTAATTATAAGATTACCTTCAACTTATGTGACTGTTTATGTATATATGTTGTTTCTTTTCTTTCTTTATTTTCATTTTCGTTTTTAATGCTTTTTTGTACTCTTGAATGTTCTTGACACTGTGTTTGATGATTTGTTTGCTTTTTAAATAGTTTACTGTGTTGCTGGTTGTAATTTTCATGTGTGTAGAGTAGCAGGGTAGTTTATAACAAAAGCATTCCTAAAACTTTATCCTGAATAAAAACGTTTCATCATCATCATCATTTCCAGTCTCTTTTTTCTCTCTCCAGTCTCTTCTTTTCTTCTAGTCTATTTTATTCTCTCTCTCCAGTCTCTCATTCTCTCTCTCTCTCTCTCTCTCTCTCTCTCTCTCTCTCTCTCTCTCTCTCTCTCTCTCTCTCTCTCTCTCTCTCTCTCTCTCTCTCTCTCTCTCTCTCTCTCTCTCTCTCTCTCTCTCTCTCTCTCTCTCTCTCTCTCTCTAGTGCGAGTAAGTCGCATAGTCACATCGCTCCGTCTTCAGTGACAATTGTGTTGGAATTGTTTGGTTGTGATGTGAGGCTTTTGCCTCAGTGACTTGTGATAGTGACTTCTATTGGACTGTGATTTTTCGTTTGTGTGACATTCATTTTCCCAGAGATATTAACATTTCTTTTTTGTTTAATCACGCACTGTTCTGTTGAATGTTCGAGCCATGGAACATGGACTCTTTGTTTCTGTGTCCCTTGGCGCCAGCGGCCTGGCGTGCCTACAGCCGTAAGCAGTCAGTCTCCGGCCAGACTCGAGTTTGCGATGCCGTGAACTTATGCATAGATCCTCATGGTGCCCGCAGCTGCGAGGATGCGAAAGCGCATGAGAATCTTGGCTGCTCGAGCTGATTCAGTGACTGTATTATCCATCGTGTGGGGTTTACAGCAAATATAAACAGACCGCGCTGCTGGAAAAAGGGCCGAGCTCACATTCCAGCTAATCAAAATGATTAGGCATTTCGGAGTCTGAGTTAGAACTATGTGTGGAATGTAACTGACGCTAGCCCCAGTGCCTGATACTCGCTGCCGTCACTTGAGCGCAGCAGCGAGCTATCGCTCTCTCTCTTTTAGCATGGCCGCCGCGAGGCTGGCATCAGCTGTGTAATCCGCCAGCCACACCCACCTTCCACAATGGGCCCCACCACCCGCGCCAACCACGCCAGATATGCCATTGACTTGGAGCATATTAAACACACCAGAGAACCTGCTCAAGTCATATTCGACACGACCCAAAACAAACTCCCACTTTGGAGATGTGTCATCTACATGCGGTACGTCTAAGAGGCTCCCGCTCAGATTTACCACCAATGGACGGACTCAAATAAAGATATTGTAATCATCACAGTGCCAGTCCCATCATGCATCCCTTCTCCACCTGAACTTTTCAAAACATTTCTTCAAATGAAGCATGGAAATCGCTCTCTCATCACCATTACACTCTACCACACCACCGGCAGAGTTCTCGTACAGGGAAACGTGTGCCCTGTATGGGTGGGCGAGGAATTTGACAAGTTGAAGGCGTTAGTAAGCGCCATGAGCGGTGAGACACTTGAACTTTGCCCCCCACCCTCCGAACCTGAGGAATCCCATGCACTCTCCACCACACCACTAACCCCCGTGGACACCTTCCACACTCCGTCTCCACTTCTCGCCATCCTCCCCCCTCCACGCAATCAACAGGACAGCGCGACCGGTGACAGCACTGCCGCGGTCCTTGATGGACAGGCCGCTGCGGCTGTCAAAGGTAGCTCATCCATCTCGATGCCCCCTAACACCACTGACCTTAATCCCCTAGGTGACCACCAAGAAATATCTGATCGACACGAGCTGCCTCTAAACCACTCCCTCATAGCATCGGAGTCCTTGTTTCCATGCGCGGAGGGATTGTCAGTGGTGGTCAGTGAAGCGAAGCAGCAGCCAAGCATTGTGATGGGCACACTCCCTAGCCGTGACTCTCCCTGTCTAGCGTCCGGAGGCAACGAGGAGATTAGCGAGTCTTTGGCCAGTTCGATGGACGAGGTAAATGATGAAACAGCCCAAGGCCTCGTCTCAAATGACGTCACTTCAGAGACTGTGCACACCTCGACCCAATGTTCCCCTCAGTGCTGTGACCGTTGTACCAGAGCCAGCGGTAGGAACCCCTTGTTTCACTTGTGTGACTGCCATGATAACAGACCTGAAACGGCAGTTCGAAAACCAGCAAAAAGGAGTTACGCGAGAACCTGAAAGCGGAAATCGACGCCCTACAAAAAGAAAATAGCGATTTGCAAAGGCAAGTTTCTATACTCATCACCAAAATGGGAAAGGTCGATGCTATTGAGAGCCCCCAGAAAGAACTACTGGCTAGACAGAAACAGGGTATCACACGACCTCCACCCGCTGGTGACTCCATCCCTCCATTTGAAAACACGACTCCTCTCTCAGCCGCCTCCTCCCCTCCCCCTGTCGTCCTGAAAGAGCAGCTTACCCCTGCTGACTCTACTGAGCATCCCGTTACGTTCAGTCAGGAGACGTGCGAGTCTACCGAAGGTGGGGCCAGCGGCGAAGATATGGGAGCTAATCCCATCAAGGACCGGCCGCCACAAGCCCCGCGACTCTTCAGCTTCCGTCTGCCGCCCCCAGGTAAAGTGTCTGCCCTACTGATTGGCGACTCCAATCTACAACGGGTGGATCGCCGCCGGCTTGATCCTAGCGGGGCCACGTGCGTGCGTACGCTGCGCGGGGTCAAGGCTGGTGAACTGACTGCAACCATAGAGACGTGTGACCTCCGTGAGGACATCAGCCGTGTTGTGGTCCACGCGGGTACAAACGACTGCGCCTCGGACCACGACACGGAGGTGATTCTGCAGATCTTCCAACGTCTCACCAAGCAGATCCGCCGTGCATACCCTTCTGCTGCAGTTGCTTACACAGCAATCCTCCCCCAGGGTCGACGGTCACTACAAATAACAGAAACTGTCAACCAGCGCCTGGCCGAATACTGTGTCAGTGAGAAAGTGCTCTTCCTCCAAGAAAAGACATTCTACACGCCACAGGGACAAGTTGCTGCTGCTCTCTTTAGCAGTGACAAACTGCATCTGAGTGAAAGAGGTGCAGGTGTTCTGCTCCGTCAGGTGAAACGGTTTTTATATCACGCCGAAGATGAAGCTCTGCCTAACACTCGTATGCAGCGGGAACAAGGCTCGTCCAAAGACATGCATTATCTTCCCGTAAATAAACAGGGTGGTAGCCACCGTAACCAACAGACCGAAAAGTACGAGCAAGCCTACCCACCACTGTTCTTTGGGCCTGACTCTAATTCTCGGGACTTAACTCCAGGTCCCACAAACAGCCAAACAGCAGAAGTCAAAGTCTGCAAGTGCCCGCCGGTGGGAGACTTCAGTGTTGGCGAGCAGCAATAACGGTGACAGGGCGGTTGTCTCTCGCCAAGCTGTCCCCGTCCCCAATACCCACAACAGCCAGCCTCCCGTTGACAAGACATCTCGCGCCACCGGTTCTACAGAGAACTCACATGCAGATGTCACCACTGGTGCCAGCATTCCTTCCCTACAGCCATTGTACCATCGTCCTGACGCTGTAGCCGTGGATCCTCACGCCTTTTCGTCCTACTACGGGAATTACGGCCGCCCTATCGTTCCCTGGCCCCAGGCCACACACCCCGGACTGCCACCGTATCCAGTCTTCCAGCCGCCTTTCCAGCCGTACCCACCACCCTTCCCTCATTGGCAGTTACCCTACTTGATGGGTGGTTTGAGGCCCCAAGCTGTGGTGTAATGAAATCCATGTCTGCTTGGCCCAGTGAGTGTGTTAGGTACCTCTAAGACGCACCGGCCCTTGCTGTGTACATAGCGTTTATACTGACAATTCTCACTCAGTTTACTTGGTTTAGCGTATCATTCAAAACTATGACATATTTTGTTTTGTTACTTTATTAATCTTGACTACGATTCAACCCGCAATACGCGAGCCGCAGACAATAGCGTGTGTTCCTATGTGCATAGGAGTGTGAGCTCTTGTATAGGTTGTGTGGACTTAATTTGAAATAATAACAGAAACGTTTGAATTTCTGTGGATGTGTTTTAACAAGTGCTGTAGCACTAAGACATTTTTATTTAGTATACCGTGTTTCGTAAATAGTGATTAATTTCTGGTAATCGGAAGTGCGAAATATTACAGACTGTTTTGACATTGGCTGTGTGTTTGCCTTTGATGCAGCACACTGAGAACTGTTTGACTACGGAAGTCACAGTGACCTTCTGGCCTTTAGCCAGTGAATTGTTTTTTGTTTTTTTTTTTCTTTTTCTTTGGTGGACTCCAAGTTCTCTTGGCACGAGAGACTTAACCGTACTGTGTGTGTATGTGATCCCATTTTGAGATCATCGTGCATTTTTGTGTATGTGATCCCATTTTGAGATCATAGAGGCTTTTTACAGTGACTTTAACCTTAACGCGAACTGACGAGAAGCGATGCCGAAACTTCAATTAGCGTACAAACACTTGGACTGAAAATCGGACACCTTAATATTTTTCATCTGTTTCACAAGGTTCCCGATATTCGTTTATTTTTAAATGAGCCATCGCACTTCCATCTCTTTGGTCTCACGGAATCACGTCTGGGCCCAAACATCAGTGATGCTAGCTTACTTATTCCTAACTTTTCTCTAATCCGGCGTGACCCAGGCTACCCTGGACACACTGGAATAGCTGTCTATGTACATAGCTCTATCCGAAATATGTTAAGCAGACGTGAAGACCTTGAGTCCAGAGAGCTGGAGTGTGTGTGGCTGGAGGTGAAAATACCGCATTCCTCTCCCCTCCTTGTCGCCTTTATGTACAGAAATCCAGCTGCTACTGCAGACTGGTATGACGACTTTGTACAAGTGATAGATAAAGTGAACGACACCGGTAAAAATGTTCTCATTCTGGGAGACTTTAACATCGATATGCTGAAACCCAAACCTACGTGGCAATCAGCGATCACTCTTTTCGGGCTAAAGCAGATGATTAAATCTCCAACGCGAGTATCACGCTCTGCAGCCACCATCATCGACCACATTTACACTAATAACCCAACAGCAATAGCGGAACCTAATGTTTCTTCATTAGCCGTCAGTGACCACTTTCCCATCGCGTGTACATGGTCGTGCAATCTGCTCGCAAAACAAAGTCGGGACCAGCACTCGTACATAACGTACCGATCGTTTAAAAAGCTTTAATACGAATGCTTTCTTACATGATCTAAGCTATGCCGGATTTGATCAAGTGTATAACTGCACTGGGGGTGTAGAGTGTTCATGGAGAAGTAGTACCTTTGACTTTTCAGCCAGCAGCGCCTCTTGGGGCAGGCGGGAGCACTGGTCTTCACATGGCACTCAACTCTCACAGCTGGCTCCAGGTCCTTTACCTAGCCACACCCCGGTAACCGCTTCTGCTGGCGGGCGAAACGTTGTGAGGGGCTGACGCGTCTCTCAGTCAGTTGAAATACTTGGAGAGGAGATGGGCGCCGCCAAGTTCGCCTAAGCCCATTGAAAGGACTGATGGACAAGCAACAGAATAAGAATAACATGCCGGATCGGTCGGGGCCCGGATCACCAACGACCGCGCACCCCATTGGAGGTCTCCAGGGTGGGGGCGACAAGTGTGTTACTGGAACCAAACCCACCATCAAGCTGCCCACGCAAGGAATAACTATCGGAACTTGGAACGTTCGCACACTCTACCAGTGCGGCAAAGTGAAGGAACTCACCCACGAGTTAAAGCGCTATCGCTGGGACATTGTAGGACTTGCAGAAGTTCGATGGACAGGCTTCGGAGAAACAACAACAGATGAAGGCCATAAAATCTGGTTCAGCGGAAAAGAAACCAAGCACGAACATGGCGTAGCTTTTATCGTAAGGAAAGAGGTGGCTGGAACTGTCATCAGCTGCACCCCCGTGTCAAGCAGACTAATCTCCATCCGCATCTCCGCCCGACCGCACAACATCACTATAATACAAGTATACGCTCCAACATCAGATCATGATGATGAGGAATTAGAAGAATTTTACGAACAACTGGACAACATCATCAAGAAAACACCTAAGAAAGACATTCTGACTGTCCTCGGTGACTGGAATGCAAAGATCGGCCCTGACGCTTACCAACAATGGGCAGGAACAGCTGGCAAGTTTGGCCTTGGAGAAACAAACGACAGAGGCCTGCGACTTTTAGAGTTCGCACAGAGTCACCGTCTTACCGTTGCTAATACCCTCCATCCACACAAGAAGTCAAGAACAGTGACATGGCAATCGCCAGGAGGCCTGGTCCATAACCAGATTGACTTCATCTTGCTGCCTCGACGATTCAAATCCAGCGTTAACAAAGCACAAACGAGGTCTTTTCCTGGCGCTGATATTGGCAGCGACCACAACCTCGTCCTTACTAGCCTCAAGTTAAAGCTGGCATTGAAACGAGACAGCAAGAGTCCTCGCATCCGATTCGACCTCGAGAAGCTAAAAGACCCGGAAGTAGAAGAGGTCTTCCAAGCCCAGGTGGGAGGCAGATTTGCAGCCTTGGCTACTTTGGACTGGGACGTAGACACCCTTGCTGGAAATATAAAAGAGGTGTTACTTTCTACAGCAGAAGAAGTGCTGGGGAAGCAGAGGAAGCGCAAACAGCCCTGGGTCACCGATGACATCCTTGATCTCTGTGATGAGAGGAGAGCCTGGAAGAAAAAGAGAGGCCAAGACCTCACATCAGCAAACAAGTACAGACTTGTCAACAAGAAGATCAGGAAGAGGATGAAAGAAGCCAAAGAAGATTGGATTGAAGACCAGTGTCGTAGCGTGGAAGAGGGCATGGCAAACGGCAACAGCAAGAAGGCTTATGAAACGCTAAGGACCCTCACCAAGACTCAACAGCGAACAGCCACAGTCATCGAAGACAGCAGCGGCCAACTCCTTACGGAAAACACTGCTGTACTAAACAGATGGACTGAGTACTGCCGAGACTTGTATAACTACAAGGCTGAGCCAGACACCAGCATCCTCCAAAACAACCAGGCTGGGGCCAGGAAGGCCGAAGACCTGCCAGTGTTAGCTGAAGAGGTGGAAACAGCTGTACGCGGCCTGAAGGGAGGAAAGTCTCCAGGTGTAGACAACGTACCTGCTGAACTGTTGAAACATGGAGGAGAAGTAACAACGAAGGTACTCACTACACTCTGTCAAAAGATCTGGGAGCAAAAGAAATGGCCAGTAGAATGGACACAGTCTCTAGTGATCACGCTCCCCAAGAAAGGAAACCTGAAACAGTGCCAGAACTACAGAACTATCTGTCTGATAAGTCACCCTAGCAAAGTAATGCTTAGAATCATTCTCAACCGCCTCAAAACTTTTGCCGAGGAACTGCTGGCAGAAGAACAGGCTGGCTTCAGAGTTGGAAGAAGCACTGTAGAGCAGATTTTCAACTGCCGCGTCCTGATCGAGAAACATCTGCAGCATCAGCGCGAACTCTACCACAACTTCATTGATTTCAGGAAAGCATTTGATCGCGTCTGGCACGACGGACTCTGGCAAGTCATGAGATCGTTCAACATAGAGGAGGGGCTGATCCAAATGATAGAAGCGCTTTACAAGAACGCCTGCAGCGCGGTTCTACTTAACAATCAGTCAGGCGAGTTCTTCAGGACGACGATCGGTGTCCGTCAAGGATGCCTGCTCTCTCCTGTCCTTTTCAACATATTCCTGGAGAAGATCATGCAGGAAACCCTCCACGACCACCATACTTCAATCTCTATTGGTGGCAGATCCCTGTGCAATCTTCGATTCGCAGATGACATTGACCTCATGGCAGGCAGCAATAGTGAGCTGCAAAACCTGACAGACAAACTTTCAAGTAGCGCAGGGTCTTATGGCATGGAGATCAGTACGGATAAAAGCAAAGTGATGATCAACACCACAAGCGACAGCAGCAGCAACATTCACATGAAAGGCCAGAAGCTAGAAGAGGTCAATAGCTTCAAGTACTTGGGAGCAACCCTGTCCAAAGACGGTAGTTGCATAGCAGAGATCCGTATCAGGATAGGTACAGCAACATCCGCAATGGCCAGGCTGGACAGGATATGGCGAAGTAACTCCATCAGCTTCACCATCAAGTACAGGCTTTACAAGTCCCTCGTAGTGTCTATTCTACTCTACGGCTGTGAGACTTGGACGCTGCTTGCAGACTCAGAAAAGAAAATCCAGGCCTTTGAGAACAAGTGCCTGAGGAAGTTGCTCCACATCTCGTACCGCGAGCACAAGACCAACGAATATGTACGGAGCATCGTCACTTCCCTGGTGGGCCCACATGAACCCCTTCTGGCAACCGTGAAACGGCGCAAGCTTGCTTGGTTTGGCCACGTGACCCGACACAACACCTTGTCCAAGACTATCCTCCAAGGCACTCTCGAAGGAAGTCGTCGGCGAGGTCGTCAGAGAAAGAGTTGGGTCGCAAACATAAAAGAATGGACCGAACTCGAGATGCCAGACTTGCTTGCCACCGCCCAAAATAGAACTCAGTGGAGAGCACTGTCTGTTGCTGCTGCCTTTCAGTCCCCCCAATGCCCAGTTCGGGCAAGGGACTGATGATGATGATGATGATAACTGCACTGACCCTGATATTGCGCTCACTATATGGCTTGATCTGTTCCTCGGGGTGCTGAATAAACACGCGCCGCTAAGAAGGAAGCGAGTCCGACGTCGCGAGCCTCCCTCCTGGATAATGGAGGAAATCAAACAAACTATGGAGGCACGAAACACCGCTAAACGAGAAAAGAACTTCCCTGAGTTTAAACGTTTGCGCAACAAAGTTAAGTACTTAGTTCGAGAAGCTCAAAAGTCATTCGTTGAAAAGACAATTGAGAACGAAAAATCTCCTGCTTCTGTTTGGACTGCTTTGAATACTCTTACAAGCAACACGCGCAGGCAGACTCATATCATTCCACCCGAATTCTCTGCAGAAAGCATAAACAATTGCTTTCTCTCAGCTTCAGAACAGCTACTTACTTCCAACAGCCCTGATCCGTCAGCGTATGTAATATCGGATCAACTGTCCATGTTTTGCCAGGAACAATTATCATCCGATGATACGTTTGGTATCCCCTTAATCGCTGTTCACGAAGTAGGCCGTTATATAACGTGCCTTAAGAACAAGACATCTGCTGGTGTGGACGGTATAAATGGTTATATACTCCACATATCACTGCCTTATAGTGTTGAACCCCTCACTTACATTTTTAACTTATGCATACAGTACGATACTTTTCCTGTGGCGTTTAAAAAAGCAAAAGTTGTTCCTATAACCAAGACCAAAGATACTACTGATGTAAACAACCTTCGTCCCATTTCTCTTCTGTCTGTTTTATCAAAGCCACTTGAGAAGCAGATTCAAAAGCATCTCCTCCAGTACCTCGAAGAATGGTCCTTGTTAAATAAGTTCCAGTCCGGGTTTAGACCCAAACACTCATGCCACTCGGCATTAGTACGTATGGTTGATTCATGGCTAGATAACATCAACAATAACAAAATGACTGGCACGGTATTATTGGACCTGAAAAAGGCATTAGATCTGATAAATAATGAAATCTTGCTGAGGAAACTTAATGTTTATTTCAACAACAACAGCCCGTCAGCCCTTTCATTATTTAACTCTTATCTTTCCACGAGAACTCAAGCTGTCTATGTAAATGGCAACTATTCCACAGAGGGTAAGGTAGAGCTTGGTGTTCCTCAAGGTTCGGTTCTGGGTCCATTGTTATTCTGTATATTTATTAATGATTTACCACTACACATCACATGTGGTTATCTTACAGGTTACCTTACAGGTTACCTTACAGGTTTTTAAAGTTATTTAACATAGAACATATTAGTTAGTTGTCATAAGAACTTGACAATTTATTGTCCTAAGTTCTTGTAAGAACTTGACAATTTCTTGTCCTAAGTTCTTGTAAGAACTTGACAATTTCTTGTCCTAAGTTCTTGTACGAACTTGACAATAACTTGACAATTTCTTGTCCTAAGTTCTTGTAAGAACTTTACAATTTCTTGTCGTAAGTTCTTATAACAACTTGACTCCAGTCAACAGATACTCGGACAATTTAGATAATAAGTTTCATACTACTCAGCTTAGCACCAGCAAGAGTGCTCAATGCTTCCTGCTTCTGCAACTTTGTATGAAATATTTTGTTAAGGTCTTCCAAACCAAAACATGCCAGACCTGTGGCAATGCTAGCTCCTTCAAGACCAACGCCAATTATACTACCAATTCCAGTTGTTATCAAAGCAATACCCCATACAGATAATCCAGCTGAAACTGCACCCACAGCCATAGATGTGTTTTGTACAGAATTGAAGCCCGTCTTATACCATCTTTTGCACCTTGAGTATTTTGCTTCTTCACTCTCCAAATGTTTCAATGCTTCTGCAATATTTATTACTCGGAATGTGTCTGCCTGTAATGTTTTATCTGGCATAATTGGCGCATGCAGATCAGTCATCACAAGGGTCGCAAGTGTTTCAGTCGGTAGTTGCAGATAAAAGTTCACCATTTTTTATGACAAATATTTTTATTATTATTTAATCAGCAATTACATTTTGCAACTCATCAAAAGTATACAATTTGCTGGCATAATAAAACGAAACAAGATCTATATGTTCCAGTTTTATGTAACTTAGACGAACAAGAGTTGTTTTATCTACTACGATCTTGACAGCTGGGATACTGCTCTAAACTTCAACAACATCAACACCTTTTCTAATAGCAAAACAAACTTTTGTTGACTCTGCTACTGTGTCATCCCACGTAAGTGTGATTCCCTGTGTGATATCTGCTTCTTTGACAAATGATAATTTCATGATAATTTCAAATACTATTGTGGCTTCTCTTGCTATGGTAAGGTTTGCTGGCATAAACACAACAGAAGTGTCTGTTATATTCTTTCTATGCGTAAGAAGATACCGTCGTTTTTCATTGCACTTTTAGTTTTTCTCTGCTATTGTTGTTTAGTGCAAAGCTCGGAACAAGGCTTACAATCAACGGTCCAGAGTTAACAACTTTCCTAAATACTAAGGCTCCTTCATCATCAGTGTATACATAAGGACTAATAAATTCAAACTTTATGTCCCAGTCAATTGTGGGAGCCAGTGTAGGCGTAGGATCCAGAACAACCCACTTATTACTCACATTTTTAATATGTAGAGTGCATTATTTATAGGAATAGGAACAGTAACATCACTAAGCTGACCAAGTTTAGGAATCGGTCTCTCTGTGCCGTCTTTCATGTCATCAATTACTTTCCGCTTGTACATGCCAAAATAATCAATTTCGAAACCATACACTTCTCCCGCCTCTGCTTCCTTTTCAAAATCCTGTACTCTTTTACCAGACACGCAACTGGTATAATTTTTTACTTTGGACAAACACTCATTTTTGATTCGGCAAAAATAAAATTTATTTAATTTCCAAGACAACACGAAAATCATGCATTAGAACTGGTTTGCCATCCTGATTAGTTACAGATAAACACAGTGTTTCAAAGAAACTGGAACCTAATTTCTTAAACTGCAAAGGAAATCTAACACCCACACTTTCAAAATATAGTGCAGTTCCAGTAGGTAAGCATCTCAACAAAGTTTAAGGCTTTCTATTGTGTATGTTCTCAGTCGTGTTCAGTTACTTCAAATGAATATTTAGTACTGTGTGTACTGACAAATAAACAGGATATCTTCCAGTTACTCTTTGTTTTCTGGGCCTTATATATCCTTTATCTAATGTCCAATCTTCATCATTAACAGTATCTAAAAATAATATGTTGTCCTTGTTTAAAAACCAAGTAATCTTACAAGATTACCTGTTAATACAAACTTAATATCTTTTGGAAATTCCAATGTAACAAGCACGTTAGCCGGATTTAAAGTTGCTTTAATTTTATATTCATTTTGTAGCCATTCAGCTAAAGTACAAAAGTCGTAATACCCAGGCTGTAAATGAGTAAAGCCAATACCTGTACCATCTTTAGTTCCATGTACAGCATATTCACCATCATCTGTTATATTAAACCACTTTACAGTGTAGAACATTTCATGGATAGCTACAGCCTTGCTACCATCTCGATTATCAATCCCATTTGTTAACCACACTGGTTTGCCTGTGTCAAGATTTGTTAAGGTAATAAACATTTTTATTATCTCATAAAAAAGCACGATGGAATTTAAATTGCCATCAATAGTTACTACAAACGCGTTTCAATTTAACGTGGATGCCAAGTACAATGTCGCCCCAACTTATGAACAGAAAATAATTCAACTAAATCAGCTCAACATAGCTGTGTCCAAACAAGATTTATTTCAAGTGAAAGTACCCAACCCATTTGATCAATATCTAAACCCTCCAATAACAGATGATTCAACTGCAAGAAAGTGGACATCAAGACCACTACAGAAGTATCAAAACCAGCTCAACTTTGCTGTATTGTGTTCAACTACAGGCTGGGGTGTTTATTTTACAGACCATTTGAATCACTCAAACAAACTGATTAGATCTATTTATCGTTTCCACACGTATTATCAACTTAGAAGAATACTGTCAGAACTCCATGTCCCACTGCCCACCGAATCCAGTTTTAACAGGTATTACAACCTCATGGATATGAAAGCGTTTGAATGGATTTGTAATGAATTTAACATCGGCTCTGGCACAAATCTTGTTTTGTGGTGCCACAGGCTGTGGAAAAACTGAATTTTTCTTGATCTCTTACAAACAAGATACATCCATCATTTTGAAAACATTGTGATATTTTGTCCTAATATCAAACATAACAAAGCTTATCACAACCGTTTATTCATTTGGACTGACAGCAACATTTATTTAGTCGACCCTGAGAAAAAACTAAATGACTGTTTACAATCTTTTTACAAGCAACTTGAAGGACAGCCTACTTTGTTTATTGTTGATGATTGCTTTACAGAGAAGGATATTGTTAAAAAGAAAAACGCTTTAGCAGAACTTGCCTTCAGTGGCAGACATGCAAATATCAGTGTATGGATTCTCACTCAAAAATATAATGATGTACTGAAAGATTTTCAAGAGCAACTAAAGTTTATCTGTTTGTTTTACTGTAAGGATCATGGCAGCTTTGAAAACTGTCTCAAAGAAAACGATGTTATACCAAACAAAAATTAACGAGACATTGTGAAAAACAAACGGAAATCAACTAAGCATATAAAGCTTATTATAAAGACAGATCAGCCTACTGGGTATGGATTAGCAAATTAATTTATACTTTTGTTTTGTCCAATAAAAATGATGGACAAGCGCAAGCAGTTGATGCTACAGACTACTTTAGATATATTCAGCACTTTGAAGAGATAATAACACATTATAAAAACCCATTTGCGCTTGCTATAACAACAATAGCATTACAAGCGGTTATATATGTGTCATATAATGTGACTTTGGAATATATTGATGAAAACACATTTGTAGAGTACATTGCTGGTGATTTTAAGTCAAATACCTTTGATTTCATTAGTTGAAGATCAGATGGCAACATGTATAACCCAGTGCCAACTACAAAGTCAACTTTTGATCTCGCATATCTGAGAATGTCTTGATAGCGTTGTATGCTTGATGGGAGATCTACCACTGAGTTTATGGAGTCTTCTAGGTTTGCAAGAAACTGTTTTTGTACTTCAAATTTTCCACTCCCATTTAAAATGTTTGATTTTGTTAGCGATTGTGCTCCTAGTATACACCACACATACGTTCTGATAGATTTATTTATGCGTTCAACTCCAGCTTGAGTAAACCCGTCAGTTTTATCTAAGACAAATGTGGTCCAGGCATTAGACTGTTTCTGGTCTATTGAGCATAATCAGACTTGTGATTTTGACGAGAATGACGTGTAACCAGGGTATTGTCTGTGACTCATAGCATAATACAATGCACCCATGCCGTTGTGATCATCAAGTTTTTGTGTAAAGTCATACTTTGTCAAGATATACCACACAATTACTTCACCATCTACCCTGTTAAATTCTATTTTAGCAACAACCTGAATCTTTACACTTCCTGTAAGAAGATTATTTTGTATTACAGAAAAAGATTTTTTTTTTATTGATTCATAAACATTGTAACTATTGGATATAGGCAAGTCTGTTGTGTGAAACACGTTTCTTAAGCCTGACGAGCCAGGGCTTTGGCCATTGTCTGTCATTTTTTATTTGTCCGACAAAATAATAATAGAAAAAATTACATCCAGAGTTGAATGCACACAGCTGAGAATTCTGTGAAAAATAGCGGCAGCGCAAAATGTCACAAGGCTGATTTGCACTCTGGGTAAAATCACGCTTACATATTGCAGAGTTTAATCTTTCGACTCCCTCGACAGCAAAGAGCTGTTGACGTGTGTGACACCAGTTTTTGTGGAGTGACGTAGATGTCTTCAGTACAGTTCCTATCACTAGACTGACACACACACACACACACACACACACACACACACACACACACACACACACACACACACACACACACACACACACACGTGGTACTAGTCTAGTGCACACGCCTGGCGCTTCGCCTGACATCTTCCTCCCTAATCGAGAGACACGTGGTACCTCTACTGCACACGCCTGGCGCTTCCCCTGACATCTTATAATCACTCCCTAACTGACAGACATGTTGTACCTCTACTGCAAACGCCTGGCGCTTCCCCTGACATATTCCTCCCTCATCGAGAGACACGTTGTACCTCTATTGCACACGCATGGTTGGTTGGTTAGTTCGGGTTTAACGTCCACGGCACCGAAGTGATAATGGACGGCCCTGACGGGTGGGTTGTGGGGGACAGGGCAATCTATTGCCCATGGAGTACGACCTGAACACTGATCAATTCAGGCGCACTCCAACTATGCCACTTTGATTTACCAGGAACTTTCATCGGACATGCTATTGAACAAGCCCGTCTTTTCGCCCTGGATTGCGAGTCCAGCTACCGGGGCCGAGACAGGATTCGAACCCACGACCCGGCGATTCCCTTCGCTCTCCTGCACCGACGCCCGCCTGAGCTATTTCGGACTCTACACACGCCTGGCGCTTCCCATGACAGCTTATAATCACTCCCTCACTCCCGAGAAAACGGCAGCATGATCCATCTGCAAGCGGTATAGATCCTCATGAACCCCCGCGATAGCGGGGGCTCATGAGGATCTATACCACTTGCTGAAACCAATATGTATCCATGTCAATGGAGGGTAGTGGTTTTTGGTCGCTGACATAATAATAATAATAATAATAATACCAATAATACCGTTATTATATAGGCGCTTTTTCTCAATTTTGGGGGAAATCGACTCAAAGCGCCGCGAACTGAAACCCAACACACACACTCACGTAACAGACACGGATTTACGCCATTTAAGACAAACACAGTACAAGACAGACGAAGGGCCAGTTCAGCTACTGAAGTTACAGAGATCTTTGATCGCTTGTATTTGAAATTTGTAAAGTGGCCTGAGAACGGTACCAAAGTGTGGGGGGGTGGGGGGGGGGTGAAAGAACCGGGGAACCCGGAGAAAGAGCCCCCGACGGTCCGCCCGAATTAAAGGTGACACTTAGCAGAGGAGAAAAGTCCAACGCCGGAACCCGGTATCGAACCTCGCACCTTTGGCATTGGTGGCAGGCGCCTTAACCACTGCGCCACGGACCGCCCCGCCGACGAAACAAAGCCGGAAGTGGGAAACACGACATGCGTTCAGCGGCATAGAAGGGGATATGGTTAAAGCACGCCGAACATACCGGGAATTTTACCCGGGAAAACTGACCTCTACATGACCTCAACCCTCCCGTGTCAGAGGGGACACAGCTCTTTATTGCGAATGTCCAAATTATTGAGTTTCCGCGGTGGCTCTTGTCTGCGTGTGGCGGGAAGACAGTGTTGGTGGTCATGGACACTGCAGCTTTCCTAGTAAAATTTCACACTTCATTCGGCGCGCTGTAATAAATCCTTGTGGTAGGGCGGGCTCACAACCCCATCAGGCATCAAATATCGCACATTCATGACGTCATATCCAGCCTGCTCCCATAGCAACTCACGTAATTCGTCACCACCATATGACTATGACTTATCGTAGATCGTCAGGGTCTTGTCAGTTCTAACGATACATGTAGGTGTGACGATGCATTGTACAGACAGACAAACACACTAACAGCGTAACACCTTATCAGTTATAATGACACATGTAGGTGTCACACTGTATTGTACAGACAGACAAACACACTAACAGCGTAACACCTTATCAGTTATAATGATACATGTAAGTGTGACGATGCATTGTACAGACAGACAAACACACTAACAGCGTAACACCTTATCAGTTATAATGTCACATGTAGGTGTCACACTGTATTGTACAGACAGACAAACACACTAACAGCGTAACACCTTATCAGTTATAATGACACATGTAGGTGTCACACTGTATTGTACAGACAGACAAACACACTGACAGCGTAACACCTTATCAGTTATAATGATACATGTAGGTGTGACGCTGTACTGTACAGACAGACAAACACACTAACAGCGTAACACCTTATCAGTTATAATGATACATGTAGGTGTCACACTGTATTGTACATACAGACAAACACACTAACAGCGTAACACCTTATCAGTTCTAATGATACATGTAGGTGTCACACTGTATTGTACAGACAGACAAACACACTAACAGCGTAACACTTTATCAGTTATAATGATACATGAAGGTGTGACGCTGTATTCTCCTGACAGACAAACACATATATAAGTAACAGGTCAACCTGTCTCACATCCACAGAAATAGATATAGGGACAGATCGACCATATGGCGAAAACGGACCTGTGTACACTTACCTGTAGGTGACGAGAGAAAAAAAATGTTTAGGGCTTAACGTCTTTTGTCCACCACGAGGGTGATTTCAAAGACTGGGACAACGAAAAAGGGTCTGAGCAAATTTTGACCCAAGCTGGATTCGAACCCGGGACCTTTTGGTCTGGAGGCAAACGCTTTTACCACCGAGCCACCCAGCTCCCCTAGGTGACGAGAGAGACACGAGCCTTTGTTCGGTGACAGAACTCTGGGCACAGTCAGTTCATCCTGCTGGCGATGTACAAGTGTGTACGTGTAGCACACAGCGGGCAGGGTACTGTCCGCACACACCATACAGCAGGCAGAGTACCGCTGTCCCTGTACACCACACACGAGTACTGTCCCTGTACACCACACAGCCGGCAGAGTACTGTCCCTGCACACCACACAGCAGGCAGAGTACTGTCTCTGTACACCACACAGCAGGCAGAATACTGTCCCTGTACACCACACAGCAGGCAGATTACTGTCTCTGTACACCACACAGCAGGCAGAATACTGTCCCTGTACACCACACAGCAGGCAGAGTACTGTCCCTGTACACCACACAGAGTACTGTCCCTGTACACCACACAGAGTACTGTCCCTGTACACCACACAGCAGGCAGGGTACTGTCCTTGTACACCACACAGCAGGCAGAGTACTGTCCCTGTACACCACACAGCAGGCAGAGTAATGTCACTATACACCACACAGAGTACTGTGGCCTGTACACCACAAAGCAGACAGAGTACTTTCCCTGTACACCACACAGAGTACTGTCCCTGTACACCACACAGCAGGCAGAGTACTTTCCCTGTACACCACACAGAGTACTGTCCCTGTACACCACACAGAGTACTGTCCCTGTACACCACACAGAGTACTGTCCCTGTACACTACACAGAGTACTGTCCCTGTACACCACACAGCAGGCAGGGTACTGTCCTTGTACACCACACAGCAGGCAGAGTACTGTCCCTGTACACCACACAGCAGGCAGAGTACTGTCCCTGTACACCACACAGAGTACTGTCCCTGTACACCACTCAGCAGGCAGAGTACTTTCCCTGTACACCAGACAGAGTACTGTCCCTGTACACCACACAGCAGGCAGAGTACTTTCCCTGTACACCACACAGAGTACTGTCCCTGTACATCACACAGACTACTGTCCCTGTACACCACACAGACTACTGTCCCTGTACACCACACAGCAGGCAGTGTACTTTCCCTGTACACCACACAGAGTACTGTCCCTGTACACCACACATAGTACTGTCCCTGTACACCACACAGCAGGCAGAATACTCTCCCTGTACACCACACAGAGTACTGTCCCTGTACACCACACAGCAGGCAGGGTACTGTCCCTGTACACCACACAGAGTACTGCCCCTGTACAACACACAGAGTACTGTCCCTGTACACCACACAGAGTACTGTCCCTGTACACCACACAGAGTACTGTCCCTGTACACCACACGCGGGCTGCACGTGGCGATCTGCACCTTGGACAGCAAACTATCGGCCGGCACGTTTCGGTCACGATGCACGCCTTGGTTGTTGAACAGATCTCTCAGGTCAGGTGTTGGATCACGCGGTAGTAGCTTAGCAAATTAACCCCTTCAGTGTGGTGGAAATCTAAGACATCATCCAACGTTACACAACAAAAAGAACAATATATAGGTGTTGTCACGGCTGTTCAAGGCCTCCCATTTAGTTCTGAGGCGCGCGCGCGTGTGGCACCGTAAGATAAGGAGCCGCGCAGCGTGTCGTCTCAGTTAATACCGCTGGCTGGCAGCACAGAGCCGAGCGCAATCTGTTACGGGTGTGCAACTACAGTCGCGCTATTTTTGTCACTGTTTTACACGAGCACGCTATGTGTGTACACGCTCAGCGCTGACTGTGTGCCACACGGGATACATTTTAATGGCGCCGGTCATTTCCGGCATGTTGTTTAAGCTGTACTGAACGTATGTTGTATTTCAAAAGACATACACTTAAAAGCTAAGAAAGAATAAGCTTTCTGTAGATACTAGACATGCTTAGGAAAAAGAAGATGAGCAATTAATCCAACGGACTAGAAGACAGGCAACCGGCGCGCAGTTTACCATGAAGACAACGCAAATCTGTTGCAAATGATACGTCTTTCAACTGTTCTAACTCATGCAAAGTACTTTTGCGAAATTTATGGTTCAGGCCAGCGATCCTCGTATACAGCCACTACGATAAGCACTACTCAAAATGTCAGATAGATTTACCTTGCGATCTCAGTGGGTCCTGAAATGGGATGATGCGTCATTGGTAATCCAGTGTTAGACAGACGGAAAGTTCTTGGGTGAACGTAATCTCCACACGTAGTTGATTTCGGAGGCAGTGAAACTGTTCCCAATAATTCACAGTTCATATGCAGGGTTAGTGGCAGTGTCAGCTGCACACTTTGTATAGGTGAAGTGTGGTAAAAATGCCTTGTACACGTTTTTTTATATCTTATTATTTTCCACTTTTTGTGTAGTCAGTGTGCTCACGGCTGAGGCTGACGTAGTTCAGCTATTTTTGTCTCCTGCCAGTTTGGCGGAATTTAGTGTGTACATTTACCGCCAGTAGTAAGAGGCGAGGCTGGGTAGCACAGCAGAACCTTTAGACAAAGGCCACTCCTCCGAGTCCCCTGTAGTTTAGCCTGAGTCCGTGAGGTGCTCAATTACCGTGTGTCGCCGCGAGGAGGCACTACATGAGGCTTGTTGTTGGAGAGGCTGTGTACTGGCAGAGAGAGACTAACGCATTCTGCCCTCCTTTTAGCAATACTGCTAGCCAGCGGTGGAAGCTGTAAGCAAGAAGTGACAAGCACTACCACTGCGCTACCACACTAGATGCATCACAACAACCATTTGACACACCTTTTTTTCTGTTTTCTGCAATGTATTTTCATTATTTCAAAAACGTCGAAAAGGTACAAAGCTGGCTAATGAACTCCTTCAATGTCTTTCTCTAGATATAAAAAAATTAAAGTGCATATAACGAAAATTATGGACTCGAGTCTAATATGGCACAACCGACTTTTTATAAACAATGATTTAACTCTCCGATGAGACATTCAATTTCGGTATACTCGGAGGCTCTCCTAGACACAATTCCTCTGCATACTAATTTAGTTGACTCATCACAAAGGTTGAGTGTCACGAGTGGTTGACAGGTGTATAAACAATGCTTAAAGTTAAACTTTGAGAAAAAAGCAATCTTTTTATTAACATCAAAACAATTTTCATAACAGTTCCCATATACGCCTTCTGTCTGTTCCGGCTCTCGGGTTCTGATTAGTTCAAATTGTGATTTTTGGCACCACTTTTGAAGGGATTATATTTAAAACAGTTTAAAATCTTTGAATCTTTTACTAAAAAAAAATTATATTCTCATTAATACCCGAGTGATTTTTCATAACCTTATTTTAGAGGTTACTGTCTGTGTGTGTGTGATTTTAGTCAAGACAAATTCCAATGTTTTTATGGTTTTGTACATGGAAACATATGGCAATAAACTATCTTATCTTATAAGCCTGCTGTTTGTCTTGGCTGGCGGGTATGGTTAGGTGAAATTGTGATCAGATAGCTCTGAGTGTGAAAATCCAAGTTCGATCCTCTTACATGTAACATTTTATAACTAACGAGTGGCATGAGTGACATAAGACATCAGTTTTATCACTATGTACACAGGACTGCCGACAGCGGGAAGCTTATAGCGATGTCATTTTGCTGCTGGTTTTGTTATTTATTTTTTCAAAATGTCTGTTGCTGTGTGTGTGGATCAGAGGATAGGGTGGATTAGGTTAGAGAGAGATGGATCAAAGGGATATGTTTTAAATAGGAACAATATTGGGCTGGGGTTCCCATCTTGTTTGTAAACAGGTTCTTAATTTGCTGTGCTGGTGTTGTATGTCACAGGTTTCAATGTGTGAAAGGCACAGTTTGGCCATCTTGCCAGGTACAAGTGAAGGAAACTACAACAACTGACAAGCCATTGTTACTGACTGATGCTTCTTCTGCGTTCTGCTTTGCCCTGCTACACTTGGAGTCTGTCTTTTGTCTGACACTGCAAATGATATGTGGTTGACTTCTGCCGAGCCTATTACTACCTTGTGTCGAAGAAAATATGTGCCTGAGGTATATGGAGTGCTTGTCCTATTCTTTACCTATTTATTTGATCGGTAACATTAATTTAGATGGTTGTGTGTGATTTTCATGTCGCTCACAACTGCGTTATTAATAGCTGAAGAAATAGGTAATGATGTTTGCCAGTGGAACATTGCTTTGATGTAAATATTCAGAAGATCCTACTTATTGGGTCTACCGTATTGAAAATGCGGTAGACTTTAAAATGAGGCTGACTGCAGGGCATTCAACACCTGTAGTACCCTATGACATAGGCAGTCAGGCATCACATTGTAACAGTGCAGTAAGTGACAAGGTAAAATTACGTCGTGTCCAACTACCCTAGCATTGCTGTTGAACGTAGATCTACCGCCAAAGCAAGGCGTGTGTGTATGGATGTGATGGTGACTATATCTTTGACTATAGCCCGCATTTGTGGACAGATAAATTTGAAACTTTAGAATATTGTCTTTAAAAATGATTTTGTCTCGATTCGCTCGTGATGTCACATGAGCGCAAAGAAGGAACACTGAGTGGTAACAAAACGCCATGTCATTTGATCTCCATACTAATATGATGGCCTTCACCTTTCAAAATATCTCTGTACTGATATGATCATTGATGGCATTCGCCTTTCAAAAGCGCTCTGAAGACACATATTTTTGGCTCACGTGTGAAGCAAAAGTCAGTTTGTGTTCTGGGCTAGCGGTCGTCGGTCCGAAATGTCCGTGGTTGGTAAACTTTAATGTAGGCATTTTCTCGGAGACTATTCAAGCCACAGTATTCAAACTTGGCCCAAGGATACAAACCCAAACTTACTACAGAGATATCTGACGGTAAGACCTATCTGTGCATACTAGTTTGGATGAGCCCTCAGCATGGTCAAGGGTCACAAGAGGTCAGCAAATGTGTATAAAATGTCAATTTTTGATAGAATTGTAATTATTATTTACAGTTTTGCAATCTTTTCAATGACATTTGGCACAAAGGTAGCTGATGATGATTGGCCTTCCTATGTATATCAAGTTCGTCAACTGTAACAAACGCCTTTAGTGCAGGTTTTCGGTCGGACGATGGTGTGACGTCATTAGCAGTTGGACCGAATGTTCACGTGCGAATAATGTAGAGATAAGCATTGTTCACGTGCGGTAATGTAGCGGTGAGCGATGTTCACGTGTGACAGTGTGGGTTCGGGAAAAATTGGTAGTTAGAGATGCTATACCAGTCGAGCCGAGCGGTCGTTTTTGCTAGGGCTCTGAGGAAGAATTCTGGCTAGAGAATTCGATAGCTGTATATTGAATACAGCGGGGCCGGTACGGAGCGGACACCCCTGGTGTAGGGCCGATGAAGCTGTCCTGAAGGCATCACGTACGTGACCAGGTGCGGACATCAAGCCTTCATCTCTCCTTCGTCCTACCATCACTGGTGCTACGAGCAGCAACGGTAGCGAAGTAAGCCACAGATTCGTGCTACATGACCACATGCAGTGCTCCGTCAGTGTAGCTATTGTCGCCTAGCGCCGTTAATTTCACGCCTAGGAATGTTCTAAATCTGTGAGTAGGCATTGAATAGTAATATTCAGTTCGGGAATCTCCGTCAAGTCGTCAATGTGATATTGACTGTGTCGACACTAGTATAAAGAGGAGTCGAGTGACGTCTCTCGAGAGAGACAACGACCTCTACGGTAGCGAGTGAATGTGTGAGCGCTGAAGTTGTGAATAACCTATATGCCACTTGTTATTGTTAGTTATTTGTGCAGATTGGTTTATATGATGTGAATTGTTATTTGTGTAGATTGGTTTATATGATGTGAATTGTGTGGTTTAATGTATGTTATGAGTATATGAGAAATAGTTAAAGAGGGCAAAGAGAAATAACCGGGTGGCCTTTGTCCTTGTTTGTAAGCGCGTGTGTGGTGGATGAAAGAGTCTAGTGAACAGAAATAGAACACCCACCTTTATACAGATTGGCAGAAAGCCCACGCACACACTCATTCCATAAACGTTTATATGTAACAATTTAGTTCAGTAGTACACTAAAAACACCGTCGTTACATCAACACGTCACAAGGGTCAGTGGTGTTCGACAGATGTGTGAAAGTGATAAAATTTGAGAAAACATGGATTTTGCTGGTGCAGATTAAGCCATCCCTGTACTTATTGTTACAATGATCATACATGTGATCCATAAACGCTTTGCCTTGTTCTATCAATAGTTATGCGGCCCACGCTAATGTCGTCTGATTTGCTTTCCGATGACACCATGAAGTAATTCCCGTCTCTTTCCTTATTAAGAATTTTTTTGTTGTTTAAGGGTAACTCGCCTTAGAGGTCACGAACAGAGCGATAAAGGCAGTCGCTAGGTTATTTCGATCTTACTTTGAGGCATACGCACATGTGTAACTCATAAGTCATTAAATGCAGACACATAATCACACACACAGTCACACTGCATCAACGCAAACGCGAGCAGACGATTCTGAGACCAAAAGAAAAAAGCTGGAAAAAAACAACAAACAACTTGAAGCGTAATTAAAATTTTAACCCTTTTGAATGACATATCGACCTTCCTTTTAATGAAGACCCTCAATGACAGTCCAGATAAGCGTTTCAGTAGACATTCTCCAAAACCATTCAACTCAAACAGTATGGGGAAAGGTTCTAATAATATACTCATGTGTACAGAACCATGGATATTGACTAATCCTGACTGTGGCCATGGATATGGAGTTATCCTGACTGCGGACTACTGAGTGTTTTCATAAATGTAAGGTTACAATTCTGTAAGTGCAGTCATAAGTCTATTACTAATAGTAATAGACTTGTGGTACCTCCACTCCAGGTTTTGTTGATAATACCACCGCCATAGTTTTTTTAGTACAATGGTTTGGAAAACATTTTCTGAACTGCTGTTACGGTTCTGGATTATTACTGAGAGTCTTCACGCAAGAAATGTTATTCAGTAAGCTTTCAACTGTAACAGAATCGTCAGTCTTTTTTTCCAGCTTGGCGTACCCTCGCGATTGTGTTGATACAGCGTTAGAGTGTAGCCTTCTGTTCGTATGGAGGAAGGAGGGATGACGTCATGGGTGAAACGCAGTGTGTTCTGTGCTGTGTCCTACTTCCACACCAAACTGTATAAGTAAAGCTGTCATCAGTATGGTCTAAAATTCTTTGTAAGAAAGGTGTTTGTCAAAAGAGAGAGAAAAACGCACAAATGTGAATGAAGAGTGGATGGGGTGTTTTGTTTTAAGTGGTTTGGAGATGTGTATTAATGAAAGCGCATGACATACATGTGTGCGTGACGGTGTCTCGGCACCAAGACATGTCTGACGGTCACAAGTGTCGCTTTTGTTTTCTATATGACTCTTATGTGTTAACAAATCGAGGCAAATTCGTTATTTAGATTTGTAACAAAATTATGGCTTTTGGTCACAGAGTAATATTGTCTGTAAATTCCAGCACAGAATTCAGTGGAAGAAATGTTGACATCACAGTACAATTTGATAATAATAGTTGTTTACATCAACAACAAAAATATGACCTTTGGTCATATACGATCATTTTTAAACAGACCTCGTGACTCTCATTTTCAAACTGTTAGAATAGATTCATAGTCACCTCGAGCTTCGCTCTCGTTGAACATGAACCAAACAGTTTGAAAATGGGAGTCGCTCGGTCTGCTTATTGAAATGATAATATACGAATACTCCACTTCTATGCTGTATTATCACTGCCTCTACATATCACATATTATTAGTGTCTCTAGATACATGACTTAGCAAAAGATATTAATACTCGTACACTCATGTTAAAATATTTTAGTCGCACAAATCTTACGTACACACAGATGCGAGCACAAATTAGTGATTAGATTTTTAGGTAATCTCCTGTCTCCTAGTGTGAGTCTTATAAGCAGCTGTTGTTGCACGCCGGATAAATGAATACTTGTACCTCTGTGTGTGTGTAGACAGGATGAGTGAAAAATACATACATTTTGAGAAAACGTTGCAGGTACAAAAGCCAACCCTTTTCTAATGTTAGAATTGGGTCGTTCATATGTGTGATGCTTATGGGCTTTGCCATTCTTAATGTGTTTTTTTCTCTTTTATCTCTTTTTTTGTAGCTGGACACGGGAGCTCCAGCCCTGGATTGGAAATGCTTGACAAACAACAGTGAACACTCTTGTGATGTGTACATATTGGGGCATTGTTACGATTGTGGTTGTGTTATCCTGTGAGAGCGTGCGTGTGTTGATCGTAGGTAACGATCCGATGTTTATTTGAGCTATCACGGTTTCGATTCATGTGCCTTTTTAGTAAGATTTTCTTTTGTTCGTGAGTAGAGCCGATTTCGTTTTGTTGTGTTTAGTCCGGTGCGTTCTGGAGAGGTCGCACTGTCTTGTGACATCGTAAGTGTCACGTCGGGTAGTTGGCATCGCAACATTTTTGCTACTTTTTGTTTTCCTGTGCGCGTGAATTGAGCAGCTTTTATTTTGTTTTGGGATTGTTCTCGTACCTTTTTGAGCTTTCATGGAACGTGGTGATAGGGATACCATACTTTTATGTGTCTTAATTATACGCTAGAATTTAGAGCTGAAGTGAGCAGCCGAGTTTTTGTAGCCTGTTATATTGTTTCTGGAAAGTTTATGTTAATGAGCTTCGGCTGCGTGTTTCGTTCTGATTGGTTGAGTTGTATGTTTTCCGTATACGATTCTAGATTTTTGTAGTATATATAAGGAGGGCGCTGGGAAAGCGCGTTCGTACATTGTCTTGCTTTGTCAGTTGTAGAGACACGTAGTTTATTGGGAGAGACGCTGTGTATGAGAAACTTTGTGTCGCAGTGTGGACATTGCAGAAGAGACTTTGTATCAGTAGTTTGTGCATTTGAAAGTGCATTACTGTGTGGATATCGCATCGCTGAATTAAATATTGTTGGAACTGTTACTACAGTATTGTCTACATCCTTAAGCCACGTGTGACGGACTGCAGCTGAACGAGGTTTAATTTAAAGAACTATACGTGTGTGTGTGTGTCTGGTGTGTTTATCATACTTGGAGTACAACTCCACCACGTAACATTTTGGCGACCCCGACGAGACCTCTTCAGTTGGTTCAGTGGAAAGGGTAGCAGGAGAAAACAGCCAGCAGTGAAAAGCAGAGATGGCGACATCGGAGATGGAGACATTCCTGAAAATTGGAAAGGAATGTGGACTCGAAGGAGCTCAACTCCTCGAGTTTGTAAAAGAGAGAGAGAAGGAGAGACTGGAGAGAGAGGAGAAAGAAGAAAAGAGACGAGAGAGAGAAGAAAAGGGGAGACTGGAGAGAGAGAGGAGAAAGAAGAAAAGAGACGAGAGAGAGAAGAAAAGGAGAAACTGGAGAGAGAGGAGAAAGAAGAAAAGAGACGAGAGAAAGAAGAAAAAGAGAGATTGGAAAGAGAAGAAAGAGTCAAAGAGCGTGAAATTAGGAAACTCGAAATTCAAGCAGAAGAGGCGGAGAGGCAGCGACAACACGAAATTCATCTGAAGCAGATGGAGATAGAGGCACAGAGCTAGAGAGCTAATGAAGCAACAGCATTAGCGAACAGAGAACAAACAGCCCGTGCACCAAAACTTCCACCTTTCATTGAAAATTCAGATAAGATGGACGCTTATCTGGAGCGATTCGAGCGCGTCGCAAATAGCAACAATTGGAAACAAGAGACTTGGGCTATTAAACTGAGCACACTTCTAACGGGCAAAGCGCTTGAATTTTACACCCGCTTACCAAGAGAAGAAGCCGAAGATTATACACAGTTGAAAGCCGCCCTGTTGAGACAGTACGACTTCACTGAAGAGGGTTACAGGCGACGATATTGGAACTGCAAGCCTGAAGAAGGAGAAACACCCGGCCTATTCATTGAAATAATCAGAAGCTACCAGGAGAAATGGATAGAACTGGCTGGCCTAAACAGAGAGTACCAAGACCTGTGCGACCTCATCATCAAAGAACAAGTTTTCAGCGCATGTTCTAAGGACCTGGCCGCCCACCTCAGAGAGCAAAAAGACCAGTCACTAAAGGCTCTGGCCGACTTCGCTCAAAGATACCTTGACGCTCACAACATGAAGTTCGGGTCCAGTAAGCCACAGCGTGTGTCTGCACCAGCAGAGGAAATCCACAATGTCAGAGACACCCCGAGATACAAGCCGGTGGAGAACCTGATATGTTTTCTCTGTGGAAAGAAAGGTCACAAATCGATACGGTGTCCTTCTAAAAATGTTCCCCGAGGCGACAACATCAGAAGATCCAACCAAGATCGTGGGATAGCAGGCAGAAGCAGTACCACGTCTCAACACAGAGCTGCTGCTGTATTATCCAATGACTTTGAATCCAGAGAAAGCGAGTGACACCAGAGCTGAGTGAATCTTTCAGAAAGAATAGACGCATCCCAGTAGGAGATGGGGCTACATTTTTACCAGTCTCAAACATCGCGCTGCCTGAGAATGAAGTGCCGAATATGCCGGTGGTGTCAGGATTCGTCGGCGACACACCAGTGAGAGTGTTGAGAGACACTGGTTGTAGCTGCATCATCGTGAGAGAGGACCTAGTAGCTGAAGACCAGAAGCTACAGGAGTGGACCACCCTCATTTTGGCTTACGGAACTGTAAGGATTATCCCCCCTTGCCAAAGTCTGTGTTGACACCCCATACTTGACAGGAGAGGTGAAGGCGTTGTGCGTGAAGACGCCAGTCTACAACCTCATCATCGGAAACATTGATGGTGCCAGAAACGCAGACGATCCAGATCCAGAGTGGAGACCTGAAATATGTCCTGTTACCACGAGAAGTCAAGCAAAGAAGAGTCACCAGACCATCCCTCTAAAAGTGGCAGACAATACGGAAGCAGCTATCGTGAATAGGGACAGGCTGGTGGAGCTACAGAGAGGTCAAGACAAACCAAAATTGGCGGAATCGGTGCGTTTTGCTGATGACGAAAGGCTAGACGACGAGAACCTGTTTGACCTTAATGAACTCCGACACAAAGAGGATGTGGAAGATATCCAGTTCGATCAGAATCTGACCCAGACTCAACGTGAAGAACTGCGCGTCCTGTCTCAAGAGTTCGAGCATCGGTTTACACCTGACCAGGGACAACAGACACCATCCTGTACGAGGTAAACCTGACGTCAAACGAGCCAGTTCGCAGCAAACCTTATCGTCTTCCTTATAACACGAGGGAAGAATTGAAAAAAGATGTCAAGGAAATGCTGAGTCTGAATGTCATCAGAGAGTCCAAGTCACCATATGCGTCCCCAGTTGTCATCGTAAAGAAACCAGATGGATCCAACCGAGTGTGTGTGGACTATCGCAGTCTCAATAAACTAACAATCTTTGATCCAGAGCCTATGCCCACAGCGGTAGAACTGTTCCAGAAGGTCAGTGGAGACCGATTATTCTCCAAAATTGACCTAAGCAAAGGGTATTGGCAAATCAAGGTTGCAGAAAAAGATATCCCCAAGACAGCGTTCGTCACACTCGACGGTCATTGGGAGTTCCTGAAAATGCCTTTTGGTATGATGAACAGTGGTGCCACATTGAAGAGAGGACTGAAAAAGACCCTAGAAGATATGCAAAATGTGGTCTTTTACTGGGACGACATTTTGATTCATGCCAAAACTTGGGGGGACCACCTCAAAGCCCTCAGAGAACTGTTCCAAAGACTTCAGATGCGAATTTCACCATCCGTCCAAGCAAGTGTATTCTTGGAGCTGACAACATAGACTTCATTGGACATAAATTGAGCAAAGGTTTAAAAGGGCTACACGACGCCAACGTGCAGAAGATCAGGGATGCCCTGCGACCTATGACCAAGACGCAAGTCCGCTCATTTATGGGCTTGGCGAACTACTACCGGGAGTTCATACCAAACTTTGCGGTAGTCACAGCACCCTTGACTGATTTGCTGAGGAAAGGACAACCTAACATAGTGAAGTGGGAGGATGCCCAAGAGCGAGCATTCCAGGCGGTTCGAGACATCCTAACCGAGAAGCCTATTCTACACCTTCCTGACCCATTGAAAACGTTCTTCCTGAGAACAGACGCATCCAACGAAGGAGTAGGTGCAGTCTTGATGCAAGAAGATAATGGAAAACTCCACCCAGTGAGCTACGCCAGCAAAAGGTTGACCAGAGCTGAGAGAAACTACTCGACCATCGAGAAGGAGTGCCTAGCCATCATCTGGGGAGTAAGGAGATTCAAACAATACCTTCTGGGTGTGCCATTTGTTCTCCAAAAAAACATTGTTCAAAACAAATGCTGTATTTGCAGACATTCATTTAAAGTATACAGTCAAGTCTGTTGAAAGCATATTAGGCTACAATGCAAGTAGGCACCTATACAAAAGCAACGACCTCAAATACACAACATTAAACATTTAGGGCTTAACATCTTTTGTCCATAAAAGGTGATTTCAAAGATGGGTCACAGAAATAGGGTCTGAACAAATTTTGACCCCAGCTGGATGCGAACCCAGGACCTTCGGGATGAGAGTCAAACACACTACCACCAAGCCACCCAGCTCCCCCTCAAAATACAGCTTTACTGCAGAACATATTTCAACTACATGTAATATTATTCACATTTACATTGACAAAGTGCTGACTTTATACAAGCTATTTGGGAGAAAAGTGGAGCTGATGTCATTTTTAGTTGTGTGCATCCCAACGGAGAGCGACACCGGCAACCACTTGCTCATGAGGTATTTATTTGGGAGCCAACTGCACAGTATATAAAAGAAGGGGGATAGGAGAGAAGGAATGACAGACTTATCATTTAGAGCCTTCCACTACATATATTATTTTGCGCATATATATATATATATATATATATATATATATATATATATATATATATATATATATATATATATATAGATAGAGATAGAGAGAGAGAGAGAGAGAGAGAGAGAGAGAGAGAGAGAGAGAGAGAGAGAGAGAGAGATGATGATGATGATGATGAAACGTTTTATTGACAGGATAAAGTTTTAGGCGAAACGCCTCTCTTACAAACTGTCCTGTTAGAAAAGAAATATTAACAGCAAAGAGTAGGAAACACAATAACACAATAAATCAAAACATGAAGAAATAAACTGGAAAAAAAAGCAATGCAAATAATGCGCACACATATCAATAACAGAGAATAATAATTATATAGAAATATATATATATATATATATATATATATATATATATATATATATATATATATATATATATATATAGAGAGAGAGAGAGAGAGAGAGAGAGAGAGAGAGAGAGAGAGAGAGAGAGAGAGAGAGAGAGAGAGAGACCATCACTGTAGTCCTGATATAATTCAACATTGCACATCCCACAACATAATAACAGTGAAATGCAGTATCCAGCCACCAAACTACATTACACAGATATTGTGCACAATGTTGGCATTAAAATCAAACAATACTGTTACCAGTACCACACTGTGTCCAATTGCAGCACAACAAAGTGAAATGCAGTCTCAAGCCCCATAACTTGCACTGCACAATGCTGATGTCAACACAAAATACCATAACAACTGAATAACAAGGGTACAATGCACTGTGTCACCTAGTCTGCATAATATAGGCATGCACACCAAACAATACCTGTACTGCTCTTGATACAAAGTCTGTGCAGTCGACCATATAACACTCAAAAATACATGAGTGCTACGCTGGCAAAGTGTCTACAACAGAGTCTGCACCATGCCGGCCCGTAATCCAAGCAATACCATTGCTGCTTTCCAAAAACTCAACATGGTGCAGGCTATCATGTCACAACTGATTGCTGCATAGCACCCACCTCGTACCCCCTGGTACTGTGCACAATGTTGGCATCAGTTTACTTTGTTTATTTAATTTTGGACCCGCTGGGGGCATGAGAAAAATCACAAAAGAACTTACATGAATGTGCTCAGAAATTAAATATTATCCTTATTACTATACTGTACGCATGTTCCTTAGATTGATTGATTGTACATTGCTTAACGTCCCGACAGCAACAAGGCTTTCTCAGGACGTGCCTGCACTGCTTGTCAAAAAAAAAAAACTAAACAGAAAATTGAATGTATGTCGCCAGCCGGTCAAATACGTTAAATAAACCTACAACACGGGGCATAAATAAAGCTAAGACCATTTAGCAACACACATCCAATATCAAGAGCTACAGGCAGTGCAGACAGTAGGGAGAGTTTTAAAAAGGCAAATACAGGTGAATGGACAAAGGGTAGACAGAAACACATGCCCCAGAATAGAGAGAAAAACCCACCCCGTGGGGCTGACCAGGGTGACCCTGGGAACTAAAAAATACCTAACCCCACCCAAGTCCCCCAGGGCAGACCCGGGTGGGGTACATGTTCCTTAGACAGCACAAATGACTTGTATGGACACGGATCATAGTCAGGTCATTCTGTTTGCTGGCGTGTGTCATGTACAGTACATCTGTAAAACTTGTGAAATGAACCATGTGGTTAGCAATTCTGATATGATAAGTAAAGCCACACAGCTGAAAGTCAAAGATTGACAGTGGAAGAAAAAACAACAACAACAACAAAAACCACAAAGTACAGTACATATCATATGCCTATGATCAGTTATCACCCAACCACTTAAATCTGCTGTGACAGCTGGAGGGTAATGCAAGAACTGCATGGTCAACTCACTCTTGAGAAGTATTGCGTTTTTCATTGCGCAAGTCCACATTTGCACAACATTTTAAGCTGAGGATTTAATGACATAAATATACATCCCCACGTTTCTATATTTCCGCACATCCCCTCTTCAGAAAGGACCCATGGGTTTTATACTCTGAGGCCAATGATCATTTTCAGAATGAACCCTGTATATCATTTTGAATCATGCAAAGCGGAGCAGTGATAAGTTTTCTCCTTGTCTCACACCGATGCTGCACAAAATCTCTCTGTACCACTGTTTCCTATCCCATAAGTGTCAGCTGTGGAGTACATATTTTGAATGACTGATGTACGCCAGTATTTAGGAACTTGTCACAAAAAAGACCTGTTCATATGATGAAATGTCTTCGAAAAATGAACACATTGTCAGTAAAGGGGTTTTCCTTGGATAATCAAAAACTAATGCATATTAAGCTGCGTTTCCAAATCGCGACATGACAGGAGAGTGACAAAAAGTAACTTTTCTGAGGGGGTCATCCAAATAAATATGCATAGGAAGGTCTTACCATCAGGTATCTCTTTACCAAGTTTAGGGTTACAGTTGTTAGGAATACTTGAGAAAAAAACATCTTTGGGCAATATATGGCTATGTTGTACCTATTTCCCGATTTCTTGTGACCCTTCACCTTTCTGACCTTTCATGCATACGAAATTAGTATGCATGAAAAGTTCTTACCACCTTGTACCAAGTCTGGGTTTGAAGTTGTGTATACTTGAGAAAACATCTTTTTGGTCAAAATACAGATATTTTTCACCTTTTTATGGCACTACAAATTACAACATGGGTGTCAAATCGCTTTGTCACATTGTTATATGAAAACACACAACGCACACCCCCATCACTGTACAATAGCCCCTGAACTGCTCGACTGTGTACAATTTTGTTGCCCCGCTGCTTCTATGTCAGGCTTATGGAAACACTCCCTCTTTATTTCTATGTTCTCGAAGAAGTACCCAACGGAGAAAGAAACACGCTTAGAAAAGACGGGTACAACACAATTTATTAATATTTCGGGTAAATACCCTTTGTCAAAATAGACAAACAAACAAACATAGAGATTAGCCGCTACTTATCTTCAATGGCATAAGGAATGTGGCAACTGAAGGAGGTGACGTAAAATAAAAGGTTCTCGAGTTTTGTCATTGTCACTTTGTTGTCACTGCCCCACTGCTGTTGTGTCTGCAGTTGAATAGCCAGGCCTAAAGCCTGCTTGCCCTTCTCCTAATATATGGCTATGCATCAGCTCAGGCAGTAAGGCACAGGCTTGCTGCATTGCGAATGATGTGACTGTCCAAAACCTTGACATTGTGGCCAGCCTGGTGGATGGACATCAAAATAACAGGACGTCTGCCCTCCTACACAGAACAATCAGTTCACTTCCTTTGCCTTCTCGTCTGTTGGCCATCGTGGAGAGATGTACCTGCTGAACTCTTCTTCCCTCATCTTTCGCAACCTGCAAAAGATAATTTTGTATCAAAAAAAGTTTTGACATGCACATATTGCTTGCATATATGTTTGCAAGTATTTATACAAAGTACATACATGCATAATATGACAGTAGTCAGAACATGAACAAGAAAGGCAATGTCCTTATGGTTCACATGTATGACCAATCCACATAATATGTCTGACCTTTTTGACCTTGGCTTGACTTCTCCAACAGGTCTCTGAAAATGTCTAAACATAAGTATAGGGCTGGATTTTGTACCAGTGAAACCTGAGTTTTTTTTCCAAATCCCTTCATTTTTCACACATTTGTCAACCCTCTGTGACCCTTGACCTCTGTGAGGGGCTGATTACATTAGTATGCACAGAAAAGTGTTATCATCATGCCAAATTTTATTGAAAAGTTTGCAAAAACATTGATCAAAACTACAACTCTACCCAAAACTAACTTTTGTCACCCTTATCATGTGGCATCTCCATAGCAAGTTTGAGTTTGAAGTTGAAAATACTACTTGAGATGACCTTTGAAAGGTCACAGAAATTGGTATGTTTAGAATTATTTTACCACAAAGTACCCTTGTGCCAAGTTTGAAGTCTGAGGCTTGCATAGTCTTTGAGGAAATGCCAATGTTAAAGTTGCCCACAGATAACAGACAGTTGACGGACGACCCATTACAAACACTTACTTTTTCTATCACACGTGCGCCAAAAATTAGATGCCATTGAGCTTGAAATGACCACAAAGGGTGTATACATATATCTAGAATCAGCATCAATATTCAAAGTGTAACTTGCAGAAATTGTTTCAAACAGGACACAACGCATTGCTGTTTAGTAACAGCACACACTGGACCAAATGGGTAGTATTTAGAGTTTTCTAGTCCTTTTGTATGCACTAAGTGCTTATTAAAGAAAACGACAGTATTTGCAGACTTGCCCAACCCTCTAGTTTTCAAATCAAATGCAATATGATGCCACTTGTTGACAGCAAGTGATTTTAGCATTCGGTGTTGTTGAGAATGCTGGTACTAGTACTACACCATCTTCAAAATGAAAGAAAGCATTACAGTGTGATGTGTTTATTCCAACCAGTTGTGTTTTGTTATGAACCTGATTCTATTCACAATCAATCGGTATGCTTTACCTCGAGTCCAGGACAATAAGTCTCGCCTTCTCTCACTTTAGTTGATCCGCTGGAACTGGAATTGCCTGCTTTTAGCTGTGGCCTTCTCCTTTGAGCAAACATGACCTGACTAGCTCTTGCCTCTTCTTGGTGTAGGCGTCATACTTCTGTGCTTGTTTGCAAGTATACCCTCTGGGCGTGACTCTGCAGTGAGACGTCAACAGCAGCACTGACCTGAAATGAAATACATGTTTATTATCGTGTTATTCGGCAGCATGGCAATTTCACTTCTGATCTTATTTCAGGGTGGGTCGGTTCCAAACTCCACAAACAGGGACTTTGTTATAGCATTATAAACAATTCTGCACTGGTGGGGGGAGTCCCCCCCCACCCACCCACCCAATTCGTCCTTACATTTAGTTTACACATTACTACCTTCAAACTAATGTGAAATAAACTGTGAACACCACAAACAACAATGGTGAAGCCTGGATCGCTCGTGTGCATTTAAAACTGATCATTTTCTTAATCTGAACTGTGTGACCTTTCCAAAAGGTGACTGAAATTTAAGTGCCATGAGTCTAAGCATAAGTAAAGGGCTGGCTTATGTACAGTTGTCAATAGTATTTGAGAAAAAAATATCTTTTGTCAAAATATGGCTATTTTTTTTTTTTTTTTTTTTTTTTACCTATTTCTTGATTTCTCATGACCCTTGGCCTGAACTCAAACTGGTAGGCTAAGAGTAAGAAAGGTCTTGCCACAAAGTATCCTTCGGCTATGTTTGAAGACTG
>BTPG01000001.1:268375975-268418475 GCA_036245525.1 Semisulcospira habei
CCCCATCCTGAAGTCTACCGTATTTTCAGTACGGTAGACAAAAAGAATCAGAAAAAAAGAATGCTGTTTTGGCATTGTCAAAAATGTTGCTGGAACACGATAGTTCAGGGTTAGTGCTTGAATATCTTCGCGCCTTATGGCGCCAAGATATTCAGGCACCACCCTTGAACCATTTGGTCCGCCGATCTTGTTGTGGGTTGTCTGGGCATAATGAATTATCTGAAATGTTTTCCTGTTTTCAGATTTCTGGATGATCAAGAGCGCCCAGAACCTGTTTGGGTCCGTAATGTGCTGCCCAGGTTGCTTCAGCCTCTACCGTGCCAGTGCCATCAGACAGGTCATAGACAAATACGCCACCCCTACTCGTACCCCCTTCACAGTCTACGTAAAGGATACAGGTACATGCCACATGAAGCAACCGACAACAGACAACAACAACAAACAAACAAAAAAACGCCATAAAGCCTTGCATCTGCTAGGGTTCATGAGGTTCTTTGCCTCTTGCTAACAGGTGATGTTGGCATCACTGGGGCGGTCCATGACGCCTCCGCCAACGCTAAAATTGCGAGGTTTAAAAACGAGTTCTGGTGTCGGAAGTTTATCCTCTAGCAAGTGTCACCGTTAATTCGGAAGGACTGTCTTCTCCGGGTACTCCGGCTCTACCTCCCCCAGCACTTTGGTACTGATTTCAGATCACTTTATAAATTTCAAATACAAACGATCAGAATTTCCCAAACCTCAATTGCTGACCATGTGAACCACGTGAATGTCCTGTTAATTGTCTCGTAATGTGTTTGACATCAGAGCGAATGCGAACCTAACACGTGAGTTTTCCTGTTTGACTCAGTTCGCAGCAATTTGAGCCTATATAATGACCAGTATTATCTTTCTTTATTACTATTTACCAGTAGTGTGCCCACGAATAAATTTGCGTCATGTAGGAAACATTGTCACCCCATTTGACCCTTTGGCCGCCTTTCCCCCAAAAGGTGTCATCTAACGAACAGTTGCATGCGTTGGAACGACCGTGAGATGTCAAGGGTAGTGCCAGATTAGCTTGGCGGCATTAGGTGCCAAGCTAATCTCGCACTCACCTTTAATTCCCCTGGTCGGTAGGTCCATCTCCCGCCATTAATGGTAGGAGTTGTCCAGTCAAACGGCGACACATCCGCACCCTTCGACATTCCAACGGTGTGAAACAAGGTTGTGTTCTTGCCCCGTGATGTTTAACCTGTTCTTCACGTGTGTCCTGACCCATGCAGTACGCGACCTTGAGAAGGGAGTGTACCTGAAGTACAGACTAGACGGCTCTCTCTTCGACCTCCGTCGACTGAACGCCAGGACCAAGACAATTGTGAGACTGATCCTTGAGGCGCTCTTTGCCGATGTCTGTGCGCTGATAGCGCACACGGATTCTGACCTCCAAACCATCGTCAACGGGTTCTCGGAAGCCTCTCGACTGTTCGGCCTCACCATCAATCTCAGCAAGACCGAGGTTCTGCACTAACCGGCCCCAGGGACAAGAGCCCCCCCCCCCCAACCCCCCACCCCCCACACACCCAAAGTGTATATCGAAGGCACCGAGCTGAAGACTGTCAACCAGTTCAGGTACCTTGGGAGCATCATCTCTTCTGACGGTACTATTAACAAGGAAATCGCAGCTCGCATCAGCAAAGCCAGCCAAGCCCTGGGTCGTCTGCCCACTCGTGTGTTGAATAACAACAACGTCAAGCTCTCCACCAAGATCAAAGTCTACAAGGCAGTAGTTCTCCCCAGCCTCCTCTACGGCTGTGAGCCATGGACGCTGTACAGAAAGCACCTCAAGCAGTTTGAATATTTCCATATGAGATCCCTGCGCTCACTCATGGGCATCAAATGGCAAGACAAGGTGACAAACCTGGAAGTCCTGGACAATGCTGGCTTAGTAAGTGTTGAAGCCGTGATCTTAAAGACACAACTCCGCTGGACAGGTCATGTCATACGCATGGATGATTCTTGCATGCCACGCCAACTCCTGTATGGTGCACTCTCAAAAGGCCACAGGAAGCAAGGGCGGCCAAAGAAACGCTTCAAAGACTGCATAAGAGACAGCCTCAAGCACTGCGTCTTCCCGGTAAAGGAACTTGAAGCACAAGCACAAGACAGATCTGGCTGGCGTGCCGCCACCTGGAAAGCCTGCACGCTCTTTGAGCACAATCCGCACGAACTGATCACCAGTGCCAGAGCTCGCAGAAAGACAGCGTTGACTCTCCCCACAGCTACGTTCCAGTGCCCCCATTGCCCTCGCAGGTGTAGCTCCAGGATTGGCTCGGCAGCCACACCCGCACCCACAAATAGAAGTCATGCACAATGACGACATCATCGGTTTCGATGGTCTACCCATTATTATTATTAATTTACTGTTTTTGTTGTTGACACATAACAAGGTAGGTACTTAATGTTGTCTGATTTTTTAATTGTGGATGTTTAGGTGCTGGCAGTGTAAATGATTAGCGAGATTGATAACTAGAGAATCCAAAAATATTAAAATCGATTACGCCGCACTGGTCATGGTCGTATTTTTTTTAAATTAACAGGGTGATTTGGCCATAGCATGGCGTTGTGTGGGCAATGGTTTTTTATCGTCAAAAATCCCGAAATTTAACCGAGAATGCTCCATAATCGCTTTTATTGGGTTTGGATTCTCTAGTTATCAATCTCTATTTCCCAAATTTGGGAGGCGTCATTTAAAGACTTTGCACCTGTTGCAGGAAGTGGATGGACCATGATCATTCAAGGGCAGTGCCAGATTAACTTGGCGCCGACAGGCGCCAAGCTAATCTGGCACTACCCTTGAATTATCATGGTCGACTCATCTCCTGCTGTAGTGCGTCAGGGCTGAATGGGTTAATAGTTCGCAGTACTTCTTTTATAAATGCGCTTAGTATGTCTCACCAAACTGCTGGACAAAAGGGCTGACTTAAATCATGAAGTTTTAATGTAGTAAAACCAAAAAAAAAATTCTGCTCTCCTACTCCTTTGTATGTAGGATAATTCCTTCCGTTACGCTCAAAAGAGAGTAGAAAAAACTCTGATACGTGCGTCATCTCACATGGATTGTGAAAATATGGGTAGAAAACTCTTAGCTGAGGCAAGACAACATTGATGGCCTGCCGTATCGGCGAATTTCGGTAATCAAAGCCATCCATGGTTCACATAACGTTAAGATCACTCGTTCAATTGAAATACTTTCAAATCAGCCTAAATCTAAAGTGGACTCTGCTCACAAACGAAATAGGCGAGGCTAGCGCTGGTAAAATAGTACACATACCAAGGTGAATTACTCAGCGCTGGACATACAAACAGTTAGATAAATAACAAATAATGCATAGTTCTTGTATAGCGCTGTTCTCCAGGAAAACACTGGACTCACTGCGCATGCACAACAGCACACCCTCTCTCTCAGACACACGCACGATTATACACTACTTTAAACCACCCCGTCTCTTCCCAACACCTTCAGTTAGCTAAAGATGAGCTAAGTGTTAAATGCCCGACAGAAAAGAAAAGTCTTTAAGTGAGATTTGAACTGTGACAATGTGGGCAGATTCCGCATTTCAGTTGGCAACGAGTTCCACACACTTGGGGCTAAAAAGGTGAAAGAACGCTCCCCGACAGTTTTCATGTTAAGCTTCGGGATTTTTAAAAGTTTTACACTAGAGGAACAGAGAGTGCGTGATGGCTGATAAACAGACAGCTTGGCAGAAAGGTACGGCGGGAGAGATCCGTCAAAATCCGATAGGCGAAAATTGCAATTTAGATCCCCTGCCCCCGCCTCCCCAGCCCCCAATTCCCCCCCCCCCCCGCCCCCTCAAGGAAAAACGATGGAGGGTTCAAAATGATGAAGTAAACCCGGACGTCAAAATAATCGAACTTGAATCAATTTGAATTTGAGATGTCAGGCGATACATTATGTCCCAAACATATGTTAAAGACTTGACCTGATTCATCCTTTTAGGGATGTATATGATAATCTTGTTCTTCTCCTGCGTATTTTTCTGTGGGCTGGCGATTGAGTGCGTGATAGGTGGGGCAGGGGATCTAACTGTTTGTATGTCCAGCGCTGAGTAATTCCCCTTGGTATGTGCACTATTCTACCAGCGCTAGCCTCACCTATCTGGTTTGTGAGTATTTATAACTCGAGGCACAATTTGTATCGCTACATTGTTAAGTATTGTCTTTGTCACGTAACGGATGTGACATGTTGTTTTATTTTTTTCGCCAAGTCGTTTTTCTGTTAATAAATGTAGGTCGCCGAATTCTGTACATAGCCTTAGTTTAGGGAAGTTAATAAATGTAGTGTGAGCGTAATCGTAAAGCCCGTGCAGCAAGCTTAACAGTGAGCGAGTACAGCGGTTGCACGCTTTAGCCAAGTAGCTTTAAACCGAACAGTGTTCAGAAGCAAAGTTAACCTGCGAGGTAGCAGTAGGATATTAGTCAGTCAGCGGAGTTAGCCAGCGAAGTGAGAGTCTGGGTCAGGGTGCGGCCTCGTTTGGAGCCCTTGACAAGCTGTGTGAGGGTTCTTTTACCCTCCCTGCAAGACCACGGCCAGTGTTCCTGGGTGTGGGTGTCCCGAGAGACTTGTGACCACGGCTGCTGCTCATCAGAAGACCCCTCCGGTTCGTGTTTGTCCTGTTTGTCTCGTCCTGCCGGAGGACTCACCAGTGACAGGTAAATTATTCATGCCATTTTTCTCGGTTAGCTGCTGTGCTCTCGGGTGTGTGAATGTGTACATAGGGGCGGAAGGGTATGTTCGTCTAGTTTTTTAGTGATGTTTTAATTGAGTCTTTAACCATGTTTTTTAGGTTGGGTTGTAATGTGGTGGGTGTCGGATTTAGTTTATGTTCGGCTGTCGCCGAGTGAGTATATTTAAAGGGCCATGTTGTAAAATGAATTAAAGTGGGTATCCTTTCAAATATATATTGGTATTAAGTCCTAGATGTAATGTAATAAGATTGTCACGTTGGGTGGTTGCTGGTGATTATTTCATATCTTTGTATGTACATCGGGATATTTTGATAATGTTGGTTTTAGCAGTGGCAATGTTATTATACAAAAATGGTTGTGCTAGCTTAATGCTAGTGTAATAGAATAGTGCAGACCTGGTGAATGTTGAATGTACATAGGAAGCTTTCATATCCATGATTGTATATTTAATATGGCCAAGGCAGGTATTAGGGTGAGACGAGACACAACTCACGTGGTTTGTGAGTAGGTGCGTGTCAAATAGGCCAGAATTAACTGTGTTGGCACTTTGACTGACAATGCGCCCTTTTCCAGTGCACTGGCTTCGATCATTGGCTTCGATCACTGGCTTCGATCATTGGCTTCGAAGATTTCGTTCTTCGATCTCATCATCCACGACCAACGGTGACGCATCATCGGGAGTCGGAACGCCTTCGCTAGCCGGTCCTGTTGGACAAGCACGTTGGGCTACAGCAGGCTGATTCTACGTTCTGAGCGTCGGTCACAAGCGTGCGTGGGCAAGCGCGGCTACGGTGCTCTGTGGTGCAGGGGTAGTACTCGTACGTTATGAGCCACCCTGTCTAGTGTGGGACAGAGGACACTGTACAGAGACAAAGTTACCCGCCTTGTATAGCCGTTGGCCATATTAGTCATTATCACCTGTTAGTCATATTCACATATTAGTCATTATCACCTGTTAGTCATATTCATCTGTTAGTCATTTTCACTTGTTAGTCATTTTTTATATGTTAATCTTTTTTAAGTGTTAATACGTTATGAGTGCATGTGTGGGTATGTGTGAGTGTGTGGGGCGTTAGTGGGTCGGGGTGGGAGTTAGAGTAAGGGTAGGTAATAAAGGATTTGTTTGTTGTTTATCACTGGCGTTGCGTTATTTATTTAGAGTGGGTGGGTTTTCTCGAGTGTCTGCACTCATATTGTCCACGGCGCCCTGACCCCGTCAGGCGTGTCGTGACATATTTGGTGGCAGCGGTGGGATAAGGATTAGGTGGGATAAGGATTAGGGGGAGGTAACAGGTTAGGTAGATTAGGGTATTTTTGCGCGCCAGTGATCGTTTGTTCGTGTTGTGGTACGAGTAAGATTTAGCGGGCGGTTGGCGGGAGTGGGGGCGTATTGCGCCAGGGGCCACGGCCAGAGAGTGCAGTGCGCATAAACGAGGGGTGGCATGAGTGGTTGCCTCTCATTACTCAGGTACCGAGTGGTGAGGACCCTTCGGCTCTTGTCACTGTCTAGTCCTTATTCGTTGTTTGTATTCTGTGTATTTATTTGTTTTGTTTTTTCTTTGTCAGGGGTCCTGCTGGGGAGCAGTTGTCGTCGCTGCCTCCGTGACACCCACACCAGGATGCCCCCTAAACGGGATACCAGGGCCACCCGTGCCACGTCGGGGCACGACCCTGAGTCCGAGGGTGGTGGTGCAGGGGATGAGGGTCCAGGAGAGAGAGGAGCCACTTTGGCCACTCCCTCTCGGAAGGAAACGGTGGTGAGTACCCTTACCCGTACTCTCACTGCAGCAGGACTGACACCCAGTAGGGATCAGGAAAGTAAAGAGGGGTTAGGGGTGACGGTAAACCCATATGAGCAGTATAAAGTGATAGGAGAGGGCCTAGGACTTAGTGGGGGAGCTCTAACCCAGTTCATCCTGTCCGAAGTTAGGAGAGAGGAAGAAAAACGGGAACGTGACCTAGAGCGTAGGGCGTTAGAGAGACGGCTCCAGATGGACCGCGAGGCAGTAGAGAAGCAGCGTCAGATGGACCGCGAGGCAGCCGAGAGACGGCTCCAGATGGACCGTGAGGCCGCAGAGCAAGCTAGGCGGGATGACTTAGCATTGACCGAACGTAAGCTAGCTGCCGCGGAACAAGCACGGAGAGAGGAGCTAGCCGCCGCGGAACAAGCACGGAAAGAAGAGCTCGTCGCGGCCGAGACGCGGCTTAGATTACAGTTAGCAGCATCGGAAAAGAAGTCAGTTACGGAGTCCAGTCAGCATTACTCGCTCAAGATGCGTCCGTTAGAGGATAAGGAAGATGTGGAATCTTACCTTCAGCTCTTTGAGAGAGTAGCCGAAACCCAGGGGTGGCCGAAAGAGGTATGGGGGATAAGGTTAGCACCTCTATTGCAGGGGGAGGCACGTGATGCATACCTTAGGCTGACGGTAGAGCAAGGGAAAGATTTTGAGGTGGTGAGGGAGACCTTATTGAGAAGATTCAGGCGTGACGCTGAATATTACAGGCGCCAGTTTCGCGAAGCCAAAAAGGAGAGTCTCGAAACGTTTCCACAGTTGTTCGTTAGGTTGAAGACCTCAGTCAAGCGTTGGTTCACTTTAGCCCATAAGAACATAGAGGACGTAGAACAAGTGCTAGACTTCTGTCTGAGCAACTTTATGCTATTATGAATGCAGACCTGGAAATGTTCGTTAGGGAAAAACGTCCTAGGAATGGTGAAGAGGCCGCGGAGCTAGCGCAGCTCCATATCGACACCAAACGGGCAGTCTCGCGTCCATTGGGTGGGGGGCCGATTCGTCCGCCGTTCAAGAAGGACAAAGGGTCGAATAAACCCCCTGAGACCAAAGCAGAACATAGGGCAGAACCAGCTAGTTCAGGCAGGGGGACTGGGGAACGGCTGTGTTTCAAGTGTAATAAACCAGGGCACTTAGCAAGGAACTGTCAGAGTAAGGCGTCAGTTAACCAAGTCACCATTGCTCCTGAGACAGTAGCCGTAATGACAGAGCCCGTGACCGTAGGGATGCGGACGATCCGGCCCTACGACCCGTGGAGTAAGGGATTAGCCAAGGGAAAGGAAGTTCGTATCATGCGTGATACCGGCGCGGATATGAGTGCGATCGCCGCCAAGTGGATAGAACCCAGGGATCTTACAGGTCGGTTCATAGACGTCAATCCCGTCGACCATACTAAGTCCGATAAGTATCCGACTGCATGGGTTGAAATCGATTCCCCATTCGTGCGAGGGACGATCGAGCTTATCGTAATGGAGCGCATGGGACCGGACGTAATCCTAGGGAACTGGGTGACTTTTTCAGATGGGAAACGTAGTCCCGTATCCATTGATGCCAGTGAGTGTGCTATGGCAGCAGCAGTCCAAACTCGAGCTCAGATTCAGAGGGAAAAGGGAGGAGAGAGCGCGCTGAAAGTCGTTAAGCAGGCCGATCTCAATGTGACTCCTGCCCAGCTGATAGAGTGGCAAAACCAGGACGAAACTCTAGCTCGCGCTAGGAAGTTGGCCGAAGAGGGCCGAGCAATTCCGTCAGGGAAAAGTCTGATAGAATTTTGCAGGAGGAAGGGAATTCTGTATCGGGTCTATAGCAAAGGAGGCAGCCAAACGTCCCAGTTAGTCGTCCCGAAGCCTTTGAGGGAGACTGTAATGCGTTTAGCGCACGACCCACCGATGGGGGGGGGGGGGGGGGGCATTTGGGAGGCAAGAGAACCCGGGAACGCATTTGGGGTACCTTCTATTGGCCGGGGCTGTGTGCTCAAGTTCGCAGGTACTGTGAGTCGTGCGAACAATGTCAGAAGGTAGTACCAAGAGGGAGAGTACCACGGGTTCCTATGCAACAGCTTCCGCTAGTAGAAGAACCATTTCAGAGAGTAGCGGTAGACATTGTGGGGCCTATTGCTCCAGCTTCCGACAGAGGAAACCGGTTCATTCTCGTGACCGTCGATTACGCCACTCGATACCCCGAGGCAGTACCTTTAAAGGGGATCGAAGCAGAAAGGGTCGCTGAGGCATTGTTAGAAATCTGGTCTAGGGTGGGAATTCCGAGGGAGGTGCTCACCGACCAAGGGTCCCAGTTCACTTCACAAGTGATGTCTGAAGTCAACCGGTTGCTGTGCATCCAAGGCAAGTGTACTACTCCTTACCATCCGCAGGCAAATGGCCTAGTCGAACGTTTCAACGGTACCTTGGTGTCCATGTTGAAGCAGTTAGCTAGCGAGCAACCTCGATGTTGGGACAGATACATTCCCTCATTGCTGTTTGCGTACAGGGAGGTTCCTCAGGAATCGACGGGGTTCGCGCCGTTCGAGTTATTGTACGGCAAGACTGTAAGGGGGCCCATGTCAGTTCTACGGGATCTGTGGACGAAAGAGCAGATGGGAGAAGAGGTGAGAGATGCAAGCCAGTACGTGGTAGATTTACGGAATCGCATTGAAGAGACTTGCAGGTTAGCGCAACAGAATTTGAAGCTAGCTTCGAAAAAGCAGAAACAGCACTTTGACCGCAGAGCCAAACCACGCAGTTTTAGTGCAGGAGACAAGGTTTTGTTGTTACTTCCAGTTAAACACAACAAGCTGGAGATGGTTTGGCAGGGACCGTTCGAAGTTCTAGAGAGAGTCGGAGAGTGTGACTACAGGGTACGGGTGGGCAGTAAAAATAAACTGTACCATGCAAATCTGTTGAAAAAGTTCCAAGAACGAGTGTCAGTAGCTACAGTAGTGATAGATGAGGAGGACGAAGATGAGGGGGGAGAGGCATTCATGGTGGTAAAGGAAGTACCCACCATTCCTTTGGTAGTGTCTGAAGGACCCTCCGACGTCCATCTTGATCCTAACTGTCCAGAAATCCATTCTAGTATACAAGCTCTGACTGCCCAGTTTAAGGATATTTTTACAGATTATCCGTTGAGGACGACACTAGACTCGTGTGAAATCCACTTGACTGAAGTGCCGGTGAGAACGAAGCAATATCCTCTACCTCATTCTCAACTAGAGGTAGTCAAAGCCGAAGTGGATGCTATGCTAGAGATGGGAGTAATCGAGAGAGCCAATTCCCCATACAACTCACCGATCGTCTTGGTGAAGAAGAAGGATGGCACTGTTAGGTTTTGTGTAGATTTTAGGAAACTGAATCAAAAGGTCGTGTTCGATGCTGAGCCAATGCCTGACGTGGAGTACCTATTTTCCTTACTGTCCAAGGCTAAGTACTTGAGTAAGTTAGACCTAGCTAAAGGCTACTGGCAGGTACCCATGTTAGAGAGCGACAAACCGAAAACTGCTTTCACCACACCGGCAGGACAATTCCAGTGGAAGGTAATGCCTTTCGGGTTAAAGACGGCAGGGGCAATCTTTTCCCGAATGATGAGGAGGTTACTAGAACCTTTGCGATTGACGGAAGTTAGCAATTTCATGGACGATGTCATGATTGCTTCCTCCACTAAAGAACGTCACTTACAGTGTATTGCCCAGCTCTTTGGTAGGTTAAGAGAGGTCCAGTTGGCGGCCAGACCTACTAAGTGTTACTTGGGGTTCAAGCAGTTGGAATATCTGGGGCACACAGTGGGTAACGGTCAGATAAAACCAGAGGGAGACAAGATGCAGCGGATAAAAGACGCGCCGCGACCACAAACAAAGAAACAAGTCAGATCGTTTCTTGGGTTGGCAAATTATTACCGCCGGTTCGTTCCTAACTTCGCGGCCATAGCAGCCCCGCTAACCGACCTGACCAAGGGAGGAAAGACTGGACAGATGGGTTGGAACGATGCATGTGAGACAGCATTTGAGACGCTGAAGGCGCGACTGTGTTCAGGTCCTGTGTGCTCATTGCCAGACTTCGATCGTCTCTTCGTGTTGCAGACAGATGCGTCCGAAGGGGGGGTAGGGGCCGTATTATGTCAGGACCATGGTAACGGTTTACAGCCTGTTGCATGCGCGAGCAAGAAACTGTCCAAAGCAGAACGTAACTACTCCACCATCGAAAAAGAGTGTCTTGCAATCGTGTGGGGAATTCAAAAATTCCGTCAGTATCTGTATGGTAGGACATTCGTCGTACAGACCGACCATAGACCATTGCAGTACTTGCAACAAGCTAAATCCACAAACAGTCGACTGATGAGGTGGGCTTTGCAGTTGCAGCCATTCTCCATTAGAGTAGAAAGCATAGCCGGTAAAGTAAATGTTCCTGCTGACTTTTTGAGTAGGACAGGGTGGTAGAAACCGTAAATGTGGAAGCAGTATTGGGACAGTCATATAGTAATCAAACCCGGGTGTTTGATCTGGGAGGGGGGTATGTCACGTAACGGATGTGACATGTTGTTTTATTTTTTTCGCCAAGTCGTTTTTCTGTTAATAAATGTAGGTCGCCGAATTCTGTACATAGCCTTAGTTTAGGGAAGTTAATAAATGTAGTGTGAGCGTAATCGTAAAGCCCGTGCAGCAAGCTTAACAGTGAGCGAGTACAGCGGTTGCACGCTTTAGCCAAGTAGCTTTAAACCGAACAGTGTTCAGAAGCAAAGTTAACCTGCGAGGTAGCAGTAGGATGTTAGTCAGTCAGCGGAGTTAGCCAGCGAAGTGAGAGTCTGGGTCAGGGTGCGGCCTCGTTTGGAGCCCTTGACAAGCTGTGTGAGGGTTCTTTTACCCTCCCTGCAAGACCACGGCCAGTGTTCCTGGGTGTGGGTGTCCCGAGAGACTTGTGACCACGGCTGCTGCTCATCAGAAGACCCCTCCGGTTCGTGTTTGTCCTGTTTGTCTCGTCCTGCCGGAGGACTCACCAGTGACAGGTAAATTATTCATGCCATTTTTCTCGGTTAGCTGCTGTGCTCTCGGGTGTGTGAATGTGTACATAGGGGCGGAAGGGTATGTTCGTCTAGTTTTTTAGTGATGTTTTAATTGAGTCTTTAACCATGTTTTTTAGGTTGGGTTGTAATGTGGTGGGTGTCGGATTTAGTTTATGTTCGGCTGTCGCCGAGTGAGTATATTTAAAGGGCCATGTTGTAAAATGAATTAAAGTGGGTATCCTTTCAAATATATATTGGTATTAAGTCCTAGATGTAATGTAATAAGATTGTCACGTTGGGTGGTTGCTGGTGATTATTTCATATCTTTGTATGTACATCGGGATATTTTGATAATGTTGGTTTTAGCAGTGGCAATGTTATTATACAAAAATGGTTGTGCTAGCTTAATGCTAGTGTAATAGAATAGTGCAGACCTGGTGAATGTTGAATGTACATAGGAAGCTTTCATATCCATGATTGTATATTTAATATGGCCAAGGCAGGTATTAGGGTGAGAGGAGACACAACTCACGTGGTTTGTGAGTAGGTGCGTGTCAAATAGGCCAGAATTAACTGTGTTGGCACTTTGACTGACAATGCGCCTTTTTCCAGTGCACTGGCTTCGATCATTGGCTTCGATCACTGGCTTCGATCATTGGCTTCGAAGATTTCGTTCTTCGATCTCATCATCCACGACCAACGGTGACGCATCATCGGGAGTCGGAACGCCTTCGCTAGCCGGTCCTGTTGGACAAGCACGTTGGGCTACAGCAGGCTGATTCTACGTTCTGAGCGTCGGTCACAGGCGTGCGTGGGCAAGCGCGGCTACGGTGCTCTGTGGTGCAGGGGTAGTACTCGTACGTTATGAGCCACCCTGTCTAGTGTGGGACAGAGGACACTGTACAGAGACAAAGTTACCCGCCTTGTATAGCCGTTGGCCATATTAGTCATTATCACCTGTTAGTCATATTCACATATTAGTCATTATCACCTGTTAGTCATATTCATCTGTTAGTCATTTTCACTTGTTAGTCATTTTTTATATGTTAATCTTTTTTAAGTGTTAATACGTTATGAGTGCATGTGTGGGTATGTGTGAGTGTGTGGGGCGTTAGTGGGTCGGGGTGGGAGTTAGAGTAAGGGTAGGTAATAAAGGATTTGTTTGTTGTTTATCACTGGCGTTGCGTTATTTATTTAGAGTGGGTGGGTTTTCTCGAGTGTCTGCACTCATATTGTCCACGGCGCCCTGACCCCGTCAGGCGTGTCGTGACAGTCTTGTGCATCTACTTTGAGATTTCAGGGTATTTACCCGACCACATTTAGTAGTGCACCTTCTTGTGTGTGTATGTTCCTAAGTTCCAGAACAAGACATGGGTTAAAGACTTGATCTACTGCATCCTAGAGTTGCCGGTAGCTGGACTCACAATCCATGGGGAAAAACGGATTTGTTGAAAGGTCCTGGTAAATCAAAGTGGCACAGTTGGAGTGCGCCTGAGTTGATCAGTGTTCAGGTCGTACTCCATAGGCAATAGATTTCCCTGTCCCCCATAACCCGCCCGTCAGGGCCTTCCATGATCACCTCGGTGCTGTGGACGTTAAACCCGAACTAACCAACCAACCATCCTAGAGTCCGAAATAGCTCAGGCGTTTAAACGTCGGAGCAGGAGAGCGAAGGGAATCGCCGGGTCGTGGGTTTGAATCCCGTCCCGGCCCTGGTAGCTGCACTCACAATCCAGGGAGAAAAACGGATTTGTTCAATAGCATGTCCGTTGAAAGGTCCTGGTAAATCAAAGTGTGCGAATGAGTTGATCAGTGTTCAGGTCGTACTCCATAGGCAATAGATTTCCCTGTCCCCCCATTACCCGCGAGTCAGGGCCGTCCATGATCACCTCGGTGCTGTGGACGTTAAACCCGAACTAACCAACCAACCTGCTGCATCCTTTTAGGGATATATATGATCGTCAGTCTTGTTTTTTACAGGCGTATTTTTCTGTGGGCTGGCAATTGGTGCCTGATAGTTGGGGCAGGTCATCTAACTGTTTGTATGTCAAGCGCTGAGTGATTCCCCTTGGTATGTGCGCTAAAGTGGACAGGTGTTTGCTGGTCTGTGAGTTTAGGCCTTACAGCCTAAATCCGTAAGCTCCAGAGTCTCACATCAGCATGCAGGTCCAAGTGTGTTTTCTGATGGAGGTTCACTCATTTGTAAATCATTGTAACGCACGCAGACTTGCCCACAGTCGTACGCACAGACTCTCACGCAACAGACGCATACACCGCCACTGACTCAGACGGGCGCATTCATGCGGTAAAACACAACACACGGGCTCCCTTTCTAAAGTAACTTTTATACACTATAAATGAAAAAAGAACGACTTAAATGATTATCAACTATGTACACTGTTCTAGTATCACACACACACGTATCACAATATCTTTGCCAGGCTAGGTCTTAGTCTTACATTGCCTCCAACCTGTTTGATGTTGTTGCCTGGTTACGTTGGTCCTTCTCACGTCTAGGCGTGAAAGTCCTTCGTCGTACGCTTATTGCCGTCCTGTCTCTTTGGCACGGACGTCCTCGTTCTCGTACGGTACTCAGTTCTCGTTTTCACTTGGGTGTCTTGGTCCCAGTCAGACTCACTCTCAGAAGAGCTGGAGGGATGACCTCACGTAGGTCCCACCTGTGACTCGACGTCTCGGCGTCCGTCTTTTCCACTCTTTACAAGAACTCTGAATAGACAACAAAAGTCCCAACGTAACACTTGCAAAACACACCACATATTGGATCAATGAGAAACGTCAAGTAACCTGGCTGATACAAATAACTCACACTTTCATTCACACACACACACCGTGCTTCACAAACTATTTTCGTATCACCCCCATATCTCTGTCACTATCTTGAAACAGACTATAGCCTAACTGACACTCTTGCTATACCTTACTCTATACCCTGGAAAAAGACTATGCTTACCCAACCACGTACTATCTTCATAGCGGTTTAGACATACACACTTCATATTCCTTTAGTCATCTAACTCGGTAAACAACTGTATACAAAAACACCGGTTACTTCACCGAATTCTAAACATACTATAACTATGTAGATATAACTATACTATAACTATGTAGATCTACTGTGGCCAAAGCACACACACACAAAAAAAAAGATAGGAAAGAGAGGGGGCACTAAAAGAGTGACTGAAAGCCTAACTGACACTCTTGCTATACCTTACTCTATACCCTGGAAAAGACTATGCTTACCCAACCACGTACTATCTTCATAGCGGCTTAGACATACACACTTCATATTCCTTTAGTCATCTAACTCGGTAAACAACTGTATACAAAAACACCGGTTACTTCACCGAATTCTAAACATACTATAACTATGTAGATATAACTATACTATAACTATGTAGATCTACTGTGGCCAAAGCACACACACACAAAAAAAAGATAGGAAAGAGAGGGGGCACTGAAAGAGTGACTGAAAGCAATGCATATGGAAGCCCCCCCCCCCCCCCGAAGGGGGGCGTATCACATATCCACTGTTCCAGCCACTCAGTGCATGGAAATTCAAATCTAGGTCCCCCCAAGGGAGGTCCAGATATTTAGCCGGTGTGGACAGCTGTTTCGGTCTTGGCGACCTCTTCAGCACACCATCGGCGATACTGGAGGAGGCAGGAATTTCTGCCTACCTGCAAAGACAACCACATTTTACTGTGGTGTCTGCAGAGGCATACATTCCATGCCACCACCTAGAGCTAAATTTCCATGCACCCTAAAAGAGAACCTACCAAAAGGGGGGAAGGGGTTGCAGTCGATATTGTAGTAGTAAATGAAAAGAAAAGGGGAGACTGCCAGTGCTAATATTTTAGGAAGGTTACAAAGTAAAGTAGATAATAGCACTGTCAGGGGAGAGAAGTGTGCATGATCAACCAGTGATCATAGATCTACTGTGGCCAAAGCACGCACAAAAAATATAGCTGGTAGATTTGTTGTTGGATTTGGTTACATAGGTTACAAGCTATAGAATAAATACAAGCCACAAACTTGAACAGTGTCAAAAAAAAAAAAAAAAAAAAAAACAGAACTCCAAAAACAAAGCAAGAAGTCTCCACATTATCAGCAGTGCCAAAAGCTTTCGATCCATTTTTCATGCAGTTAATAAATTTATTATGTTAATTATTGTGGCATAAGAACATGAGTGACACAAAGAATATAATGAACCTCGTCTATCACTCGGCTGTTCTAAGTCGACTAGTCATAACTAATACCATGCTTGGGAGGAGTCTTCTCAAAATGCATTCTGCAGACCTAGGCAAACTAGATTTCCAGGACAATGCTAAGCTAGTTGTGGTTGGTGCATCATCAATTGTGCCAAAATACTTTATTGTCAAGCTGGGAAATATTCCAGAAAATGTCTTTATGTAAATAAAAATATGGCAACATTGGCTGTTATCATTGGCGGTGCTGTTTTTGATAATGCACTTGCTTTCAGCAGATGAAATGTCCTCTTTTCAAACGTGAGTAGAGAAGAGAATGCAGATGAGATGACGCAATGAAGAGGCAGCAAAACTAGCACAGGCGGAACAGGAATACAAGAACTGGAAAATAGAGAAACTTGATTTTATAATGAAAAACTAAGCCTGGAAGATCAAGCACAGCATACATTTTCGAATGTTAATGATGCTATCAAAAAATACTACTTTGTTACTGTTGAAGACGTAAGCATACAACAGCCAAAACGTAGCCACTACTACCCTGCCCACAACAAAGAAATTGATAAATAATCTTTGTTTTAGTAGGTATGACATTTGTTTATTTCACATGTGTTTTTCTTGCTATAAGAAATGACAAGCACCAGCACTGACGCTAAACTATCAAAAATGTATTACTCCCCAATTGATAATGGAAAGGGAAAACTGCAATAGAAAAATTGTCTGCTGCTGTATGTGGGGATGTCAATGAAGTAAAACAATGGCTACAATAACAAGCTATTTGGCAGATATATGTGACCCTCTCTCACAGAACCAGTCTTAACTCGCAGCCAGCCGATCAACGCTACACACAGTAATGTGTGGTGGGGGTTAATCTGGATCATTTTCACTTTTGGGCAGAAATCTATTCTACATTCACTAAAGTATCGTATGGTCAAAATTTAATCATGACAAATGCCATTAAATAGGTTAAAATGATTTTAAAAGTCTGAGTTTGGCCCCAATTATGCTGCGCACAGAAACTTCGCAGGCTGTTTTCTCAAAATGGCCACAAGAGGCTTTAACATTTTTAAACACTAATAACTTGTACCATTGTTGCACTACACCATTTAGTCATATATCAAATTAATCAGCAAACATTGTAGTTTTCAGAAATGCATATGTGTCAAAACATCGCGAATCCGAGTTAAGACTGATTTGCCTGCACGGAGAAAAATAATAAGACCACATTTTGAAAACACCACCCCTAATGACACACACCAAATGGATCTCCTGTTTCTTCCACACGATATGAGTAGAGAAAAAATGATACAAGTATGCACTGACTGTTGTCAACATTGCGTCCTGATTCAAGGACGCTGAACCTCTAACTGACAAAATGCTAATAGTGTGAAATACCCCAGGCTTGTTCAAGTCGACGACGGAAGTGAATTTAAAGGTGCAGTTAATCAATTATTTGCTAAGCATGTAGTTCTAGTTAGATGCGACATGCCAGGCATCCACAGGTCACAGGCAGAGGTTGTTGAAAACTTTAACAAACAATTATCGGAGAGAATTTTCAGTTACCAGTATTCTAAGGAACTCATGCATGACACACGTAACACTGAGTGGGTTAAGAGATTACCATCTGTGATAAAAAATAATGAATAACGTGGGTCACCTCAAACCTGCTGATGCCATTGAATTAAAAACACTACCGTCAGGGCCGCCAGGGCCAGGGTTAAAAGCAACACAAACACTGGACACAAGTTTGTTTACGAAACGGGTAAGATAGCGGTATCAACCCGGTGAAGCAGAAAGTGATGCATGACGTACATGGCTGTGTAGAACCACACTTTTAGTTAAGAGAGAACCGGGGGCCACTAAGTGCAAGATAAGTCATCTGTGGCATGGCTGGGTGTGGGGGCAATTAATTATTAGCGCGCCTCTTCAGGCAGAGTGAAAGAGCTGTTCATGGTCCTAGAAAGGAGAGCTCTTCTAATACCCTACACTATGTCTAGTGCCAACAGCCGCATACCAGTGCACTGCTGCAGAAGCGCTGAAAAGTGTGAGAACTGAACATTCATCACAAAATGCGTTTGTCTCAAGAATGTCATTATAACATGAGTGTAAATTTGTAGCTGATAAAATTTGCTTTCTTTTCATACTAAACATGCCCATGCTGCTTACTACCAGCACACATTCAAGAGCAGTTACATTTCATATTTGCAATACAATAAACATGCACTGACAAAATAAAGCGTTAACTTTGAAGCTCAATTTGATGCTGATTCCAGCATTTGTGCACTGTGTTTATGCCGTACACTTGGGTTTACACAATAAATCATAACCACTAATACAAGTAACAGTTCTTAAGCACACCACACTGGTTCCTTTACATAACACTAACACAAATAACAGCTCTGAAGCACATCACACTGGGCCTTAATATGAACACGAACACAAGTAATGGGTCCGAAGCATATCACGCTGGTGGTTCCTTAATATTAACAGTTTTTAGAATTTCCCTTTCAGGGATGAATACCGTTTTTGTACTTGAGCAGATGATTTTCTTTTCAGTTTCATTAGTCTATGGTAACATTTCACACAAAACGAATTTGGTTTGACTAGTGATTTATACAGTTTACTAAAAAAAATGTCCTTATCCAAATAATTAAAGGCTCTCTTAACTACTCCAACCATTTTGTTTGCCTTATTAATACAGTTTTGAGTATGAGGGTCGAAAGATAGAACTTTATCAAAAGCAAAACCTAAGTCTCTTTCCTCCTCACAAAATACTATCTTTTTAATGTCACTGTTAACTTTCATCAAGTAATCAGGTTTAGGATTGTTCCTTCCAACACGCAAGACTTTACACTTCTCTACATTAAAATGCAAATCCCATGGACCACTCTTGCAAAATATCCAAATCGTACTGCTACACGTCTTTATTACTTAATTCATTGTAGATTTTTGTATCGCGTGCAAGTACTTTGCACATGCTATTAACACAGTCTGGCAAGTCATTTATAAATATGGTAAATAATAAAGGTCCTAGGATGCTTCCTTGAGATAAACCACTTAGCACCATTATTTTGTCTGATATTGCATTACCAACCTTCACCACTTGTTCTCTTTCATCCTCACCCGGGTCTGCCCTGGGGGACTTGGTTGGGGCTAACTACTTTTTAGTTCCTAGGGTCACCCTGTTCAGCCCCACAGGGTGGGTGTTACCTTCTATTCTGAGGCATGTGTTTCTGTCTACCCTTGGTCCATTCACCTGTATTTTCCTTTTTTTAAACTCTCCCTACTGTCTGTGCTGCTTGTAGCTCTGCTTTATTTAGGCCCCATGTCATAGGTTTATTTAACGTATTGGACCGGCTGGCGACATACATTCAATATTCCGTTTAGGTTTTTTTCACAAGCAGTGCAGGCACGTGCTGAGAATGTCTTGTTGCTGTCGGGACGTTAAGCAATTTACAATCAATCAGTTGTTCTCTTTCACATAAGAAATTTCTTATCTAGTTGGAAATGTTTCCACAAACACCATAGGCCTCTAGCTTCTGAAGAAGCTTTTCATGAGGAACAGTGTCAAATGCTTTTTTTAAAGTCTAGGTATATGATGTGAACCGTTATCTGGTTGTCAAGTAAGGAAGATATCATCCATAACCTGTAGTAACTGAGTAACACATGATCGTTTCTTTCTGCAATCATGTTGGCATTCAGTGTACATATTATTCACAGTAAAATGATTAACAATCTCATCGCAGACTATAGACTCTAAAACTTTACATACAACACACGTTAAACTTACTGGTCTGTAATTTCCTGCATCTGACCTAGGACCTTTTTTTTAAAAATAGCAATTACCTCTGTGGTTTGCTAGTCTTGTGCTACAATACCTGATATAAGAGAAAATGTAATTAGGGCGCAAAGTGGTTCTGCTCCATACCCAACCGACTCCCCTCCCCCTGGCTCACTGATGACATAGCTGAGGCCAAGCGCGAGCGCCGACAAGCGGAACGCCTCTGGCGCTCATCTGACCTCATCGTTCACAGACAGATCTTCCAAACAACCAGATCCAAAGTCTGCAAAATGATCTCCGAATCTAAACGCAAACACCTTCAAAACCAAATCCTGGAATCCACCTCTTCCAAAACCCTCTACGCCACCATGAACACACTCCTAGGCACTTCTAAAGACTCTCCTCTCCCCAACACACACAGCAAAGAAGAACTCCCCTCTGCTTTCTCTACCTATTTTTCGGACAAAATCCAAAATCTGCGCGACACACTCGACACCCTGCCTCCTCCGCCTTGCCCTCCCGACCCCACCTTTTCCGGCACTCCCCTCTCGTCCTTCCGCACCGTCTCTCAGGATGAAGTCCTCAAGACCATAAAGTCCATGCCCTTCAAAACCTGCGAACTTGACCCCCTCCCAGCTTCTCTCTACCGTGACGGCCTTCCAAAACTTCTACCCTTCATTACCGACATCATCAACGCATCTCTAGAAAACGGCTCCGTCCCTGATATCTTCAAGTCCGCCATCGTCCGTCCTCTCCTCAAAAAACACAACCTCGACCCAAACGAACTCAAGAACTATCGCCCAGTCTCCAATCTGTCTTTCCTGTCCAAGCTTCTTGAGAAGGTTGTTCTCAACCAGCTCAACCTCCATCTCACCGACAACAACCTCCTCAGTCCATTCCAGTCTGCCTATCGCAAACATCACAGCACTGAAACAGCCCTTCTACATATCTTAAACGAGCTGCTTCTCTCCACTGATTCTGGCAACATCTCCCTTCTTACACTACTCGATCTCTCTGCCGCCTTTGACACTATAGACCACTCTATCCTCCTCCACCGACTCCACCACTCCTTCGGCATCACTGACTCTGCTCACTCCTGGTTTCTCTCCTACCTCTCTGACAGACAGCAGTCCGTCACCATCAACGGCGTCTCTTCCAACCCGGTAACGCTCTCCTGCGGAGTTCCACAGGGATCCGTCCTGGGCCCGGTCCTTTTCACACTCTACACCTCTCCTCTGTCCAACATCATCCAGTCTCACCGCATACACCACCACCTCTACGCTGACGACTCACAACTGCAAGACAAAGACAAACTCGACAACACTCAGTCACTACTGACTCGCACGGCTGACTGCTACAAAGACGTGAAAAACTGGATGACAGCAAACAAGCTGAAACTGAACGACGACAAAACGGAAGCCATGCTGGTAGGCACTCGCCAAAAACTCTCCCAGCTCCCTCCCTCTCTCCACCTTCAACTCGATAGCACCCCCATCTCCCTCTCTGACTCGGCCAAGAACCTCGGCGTCATCCTCGATTCCTCTCTGTCCATGACCAACTTCGTCTCCGCCACGACCCAGGCATGCTATTTCCACCTACGCCGCATCAGTCAGATCAGAAAATACCTCACTACCGAAGCTGCCACCAAACTTGCTGTCTCTCTCATCTTATCTCGCATCGACTATTGCAACTCTCTCCTGTCCGGTCTCCCTCACTCCACCATCTTCACTCTCCAACGCGTCCAGAACAATGCTGCCCGCCTCGTCCTCAGAAAGAAAAAATCCGACCACATCACACCCCTGCTCAAACTCCTTCACTGGCTCCCCATCCCCCAACGCATCCAATACAAAGTTCTGTCTCTCTGCTACAAATCCCTGAACAACTGCGCTCCTGCCTATCTCTCCAACTTACTTCACCCCTACACACCTTCCCGCTCCCTCCGCTCTGCCTCCGACCCTCTCCGCCTCCACATCCCTCGCACCAAACTTAACACTTTCGGTCCCCGCTCCTTCTCCGTCTACGGTCCATCCATCTGGAACACTCTCCCACTCTCTCTCCGTCAGAAACACTCTCTCTCCTCCTTCCAGTCCGCCCTCAAAACTCACCTTTTTCAACAGTTTTAGCACTATATCACCGCACTCCCCACCCCAAGCTGACCGTCGTAATGTATTTCACTGTTTGTGGTACGTGAGTCATTGTCTAAAGCGTGCGCATGCGTGCGCGAGTTGTGAGTGTGCGCTTAGAGTTATAATTATTATAAGATAAGCGCATTATAAATACCGTAATTATTATTATTATTATTATTCTGCTAACTCATTACACAACTCTCGTAAAACTCTGGAAGGGATACAGTCTGATCCTTGCGCTTTGGAAGGATTTAGTTTTTTCAATACCAAATCCGGAGTTATTACAATATCTGTTATAGTGCACCCATTCAAGTTTGAGCCTCTACCAAGCAAGGGAACATTACTCAAGTTCTCTTCCACAAATACACTTGAGAAAAAAATTATTCAAGGTTGCTACCTTCTCATGATCTGCTACAGCAAGAGTGCCATCTTCCTTTTTTAAGTGCATTTATTCCAAAATTATATTTAGTTTGTTCCTGTACATACTTCCAAAATATTTTAGGGTTTCTTTTACATTTATGTGCAATAATTTCTTTCATGTGACTTTTTTTTAATTACGTTTTATTAATTTATTACAGTCATTTCTTAAAGTAATATTATCTTTGATAATCCTCACCTTCTATAGTTTGAAGATATTTTTATATGTCTTATACTTCTTTTTAATCATTTTTAAAGTACCCTTATAAATATTATATTCTTCCAAGATGGTATAGTTTTTAATGAGATTTACTCTTTACCTTTGGGGTGTGCAACTCCATTCCTTTCAAAACTGAAGACTTAATTAATGCCATAATGTTTCCGCTCTGCAATTTTCATGTTTAATAGTTGTAAAGTCTATATTTGCAATATATGCTCACAGAATATCATAGACTCCCTTTCCAAGGTTAAGGGAATATTTATTACTCTGCGTGACCTTTACCTTAGGGACATACAGGTTGAAGAGTAAAACATCATGGTTACTCTTACCAACGGATCCAAGTGTTGAATATCTGAAATTACAACTCATCTTTTACTAAGATTAGGTCATCTAATGTTGACCTCTGACCTTGCCTATGTCTTGTTGGATTTTTCACCATCTGAATCAGAAAGGCGTCTCTTGTGCACTCAACAATTTGATTATTTTTCTCACCTGTCCAGGAGCGATCCCATCCTGCATATGGAAAATTAAAATCTCCAAAAATGCTAATTTTGTCATATGATTGTTCCTCTTATCGCAAAAGTTGTAATAATAGATCTGTGTTTTCAATTGTGGAGCTGGGGCTTCTATACACACAACCAACAAGAATCTTTTCATCAGAATATATCTAAAGCAAGCATACAATAAAATCTCCAATGATGTTAGCTGGTAGGCAAACTGCACAGTTTAAAACCGGTTTAGTCTGCTTTTATAAAAGACTGTCTTTCCTTATGCTTGAAAATTTTAATTACATGGCACCCTGGACACGAAAGGTATATGATAGATAAGCCATGCATACCTTTCTGGACATAAAAGGTGTACAATATAATAGACTTGCCTACACAACAGCAGGTGTTATGTCTTTGTGAAAGACCTGTTCTCACTTATGGTTGTAACACACTCTGGAAGCGACAGGCAGACAGTAGAAAGGCCTTCCCTATCCCCCCCCCCCCCCCCCCCCCCCCGTCCCCCGCATGTAACCTGTCATAAATACGCCTAAGCTTGTTCGCCTGGGCCCAACTCACACACAGATCCTGTTTCTCAGCTAGGGTATTATTTTGAAATAGATCGATGTGAACAGACCTGGCCGGCTGAGAATAAACATTCTGTTTATCGCTTGAGTGGCTTTGTAGCGCACAGGCATCTGATTTTTGCCAACCAGACTGTTATTGAAAAAGATAATTTTGGTTCAAGTATCTTAATAAAAATGACCAAGTTATGACTTAGACAAAGAACTATTAAGTACTTCTTATAAAGTTACTTGTAAATACCTATTTATATCAGTTACAAGGTAACTTATACGTTATAGGTAACTTAATGTAATTTATTTTCAAGTGACTGTGGCTTTGTTGACGTGACAAGGCGGGGGGGGGGGGGGGGGGGGGGGAGGGATTCCAAGTTGGGATAATGCGTCTCTCGTTGGAGCACGCTAGCGCGTTTACATAAATGAACCCGCTTTCAGAAACAAAAATCCATATTTGTCCCTTGTGAATAGAAACTGGCGACTCGAGTCGACAGCCCATAGAAAAAGCACTTTAGATGAATTGTTTGCACCTACTACACATAAAAGACTCCTTATACATTATTCCACCCTGTGTTGTGTGACTGTTGGTCTGTTGTGTTACCGTTTGAGTCGATTGATCATTGTACTGTGTGCCGCGTATGTCGCGTGTGCCGGGTATATCGCGTACGTAGCTTGTGCCGCGTATGTCCCGTGTGAGGCGTATACCGCGTATGTCGCGTGTGAGGCGTGTGCCGCGTATGTCCCGTGTGAGGCGTGTGCCGCGTATGTCCCGTGTGAGGCGTGTGCCACGTATGTCGCGTGTAAGGCGCGTGCCGAGTATGTCGCGTGTGAGGCGTATGCCGCGTATGACGCGTGTGAGGCGTGTGCCGCGTGTGTCGGGGGCGGGGTGCGGGGTTTTTGGAGAGTTTTTTTTTTTTTTTTTTTAGCTGACAAGCTCATTCAGACGCTGTTAGCTAGCTGATTCCCGTGAAATCATGTATGAGCGTGGAAATAGCGTTCCTCAGAAATCGATACTGTCCATCTCTCTAAATATACTGACTTTATTAAAAACGCGAAAAGAGTCTGTAAGTGTACCCCCAAACAAAGAACCACCCCACACCCACACACACACACACACACACACACACACACACACACACACACACACACACACACACACACACATATATACACACACACACACGCACACACACACACACACACACACACACACACACACACACGCGCACACACACACATCGTCGTGGTTTCAGAAAAGAATGCAGGTGATCCGATATAGCTTGTTTGAACATTCAATGAGTTTGTTAGTCAGCTTTTTTCCTTTTAATTTCTTCAGTACAAATTATATCTTTTCCGAAAAAATTAAAACAGAAAAACAACTTGACTTCTGGAGAAAGTCAGACAGTGGCGGTGACGTAAAGAAGCAACTCCGTCACCACGCAGACAATGACACAATACTCTAAATATGACGCAAATCTCTCCCTCTCGCGCGCGCGATCTCTCTCTCTCCCACAAACATGCGCGCATGAGGATCTATGCCTCTTGGAAATGTTTTGGAGCATGCGCGCGCACGTACTAACACGCACACACACATCGACGCGCTTTCAAAAGAGCATGCAAGTGACCCGTGTCCTTAGTATATCATGTAGCTAGGTAAAGTCAACCTGCTTTCACACAAATTATAGCAAGACTGAAATTGTACAGTGAAGTTCTAGTTGTGTCACCATTTTCTCAATCCTATGAAGCGAATGTGAAACTCATATCACGTAAAAATATGAAATTAAGTAAAACCTAAACCTTACGTCATGACAAATGGCTTTTGATAAATCAATGACACGCATGTCCTGCGCCCCTTATAGAACTCACTGACGCATTGGCAGATCTGCGAGACTTTTTGAATAGGAGATAGTTCAACATCAGAATCAGGTCAAAGACAAAAGGTAGGGACCATTGACAGCGAGGACAGCTCTCATACAAAAGGAACTTTGTGGGTTATGGTTCAACCTGTCTTGTTTTTGTCTCATGTTTATCAGCATCATCGCCATCAATAAATTGTTTTTGTCGTCATTATTATTATTATTATTATTATTATTATTATTATTATTATTATTATTATTATTATTATATTATCATCGTCATCATCATCGCAGTTGTCTCGTATGTTTGATTATTATTGCCATTGTTTTTACTAGTAATTATTTTTTTGCGCCTGTGAAGATGTGTGCATTATGACTTACAGATGTTTCACGGTGTTACGCTTGTGTTGTGTTGTTCTGTGAGAGTATGCATGTGTTAATCGTAGGAAATGATCTGATATTGATTTGAGCTTCTTGGTTACGAATCACGTATCTTTTTATTAAGATTCTCTATTGTTCGCGCAGAGAGCGGAATTGGCTTTGTTATAATACGCTAAGATTAGTCTGGAAGTTTCTAGCAAAGTCGCACAGAGAAGAGCGGTCGATTTTTGTAATGCGTAGATTCGTTGAGAATAGATCAGAACGTTCGAGCAGGGTCGCGCTGTCTAGTGACCTCGTATGTGTGACGTCAAAGTGTTAAGCAACATTTGACTACACTAGTAGAGACGTTCTATTATTAGTCATAGTTGTTTTCTGTGCGCGTGAATTTAGCAGCCAGTCAGTGTGTTTTATGAAAAATCATAAACGGTCTACCATACTTTTGTTTGATGTCATTACACACTGGGATTTGGGGCTGAAATTAACACTCGAATTTCTGTAGACTATTGTAGATTATTCTAGAAAGTTTTTTTCTTTAATATTTATGAGTTTCAGTTACGTGTTCCGTTCTGATTGGTTGTGTTGTGTGAATTCGTTCGATTATTCTGGAAAGTTGTTTTACTATGGAAGATGGTGCTAGGAAGCACGTGTGTACATTGTCATGAATTGTCAGTAGTAGAGACACACAGTTTATCGTAGGTACGTGGCCCGTATAGGGTGTACATTGTGAGAGACGCAGCGTGGCGGTGGTGTACGTTGAATGTGAAACGCATTGTGTCCAATGTTGACATTGTTTTTGAAGAGACATTGTATCAGTGTTGGTGCATTTGGGAATGCATTGTGTGGAGATCGCATCGCTGAATTAAAATATTGTTGGATCTGTTAATTCAGTATTGTCTACATCCTTAAGCCACTTGTGACGGGTTGCAGTTGAATGAAGTTTCTTTAAAAAGAACCTTACGTGCGTGCGTCTGGTGTGTTTATCATACTACGACTACGACTCAACACGTAACACACGATTCGTTAAGCAACTGCTAGGATGGTTCAGTTTATGGGTGACCATCCTGTGTTACACTAAGTAACTTGCTTTTTTGCTTGCCTCCTGGCTAAAATACTACAGTTAACCCCTTTGTATCTGCAGCCAATGGGACTGTAAACAGAACAACACACACTGTAAACACAATAACACATACACTGTAAACAGAACAACACACACACAGAACAACACACACACACACACACTGTAAACAGAACAACACACACACTGTAAACAGAACAACACACACACTGTAAATACAACAACACTCACACTATAAACAGAGCAACACACACACTGTAAACAGAGCAACACACAACTGTAAACAAAACACACACACTGTAAACAGAACAATACTCACACTGTAAATAGAGCAACACACACACTGCAAACAGAGCAGCACACAGTCTGTAAACAGAACAACACTCACACTGTAAACAAAACTGTAAACAGAACAACAAACCATGTAAACAGAACACAAACACTGTAAATAAAACAACACACACTGTAACCAGAACATCACACACACTGTAAACAGAGCAACAAACACACTGTAAACTGCACAAAACACACGGACTGTAAACATAACAACACACTCTGTGAACATAGCAAAAACATACTGTAAACAGCACAAAACACACACACACTGTAACAGAGCAACACACACACTGTAAACAGCACAAAAAGACACACACACTGTAAACATAACAACACACACGGTAAACAGAGTATCACACACATTGTAAACAGAACACGCACACTGTAAAGAGAGCAACACACACACACACACACTGTAAAGAGAGCAACACACACTGTAAACAGAACAACACACGGACTGTAAGCAGAACAACACATACACTCTGTCACGACACGGGATTTTTTTTCCCCCTATGTTTGTATGGGAGTTACATTTAGAGGGATGACAAGGATTAGTTAGTTACCGAACGTAAGGGTAGTTTAGGTGCGTTATTTGGCCTTTGCACGAGTATTTGTTGCCGTGCGAGAATTCGGAGGACGGCGTGACGCATGTGATTGGTCGGTCTGCGCGATCAGGTGGTCCCCGTTTCACGTTAATTTACATCGCTCGATTTACTGAGCGCATTTTTGCTAAAGCTAACGATATCCAAATTGTTAGTCAGTTGCTTTTCCAACAGCGAACGAAGCCAGACGTTTTCCAACAGTCTCCTAGGGGTGTCTCTCAGGCGTGGTTTGCCATTAGCTGAAGGCCTCAAGCAGCTGTGTCGTTCGTTTGTAACGGCCCTGTGATACGGCTCGGGTCGCTCCAAAACCGGTGTCCGAAGAAGGAGAAGAGAAGAAAAGCTGTGACGACTTAACCCTTGGCTTGTCTTGTCCTTGTTTGTCTTCGTCCCGGCCGGGGCGTCTTCACGGATGGCATTAAGTACACGCAACTATTCTTTAGTAGCCATTTGCTCGGGGGTGGGGTGTGGGGGGGGTGGAGGGGGGAAGGTTTGTCTGTGTGTGCTTGTTCTGTTACTATTATTATTTTGGTTAGTGCCTAAAGGAATATAGAAATAAATGCCATGAATTGTATTTGGTAGTATCTAGCGTCGGAGGATAAAGTTGGAAGTGAGTCATGTGGTGACGTGTAAATATGCGTTTTGTTGAGTTTGAATTTATTGTTGTGGGAGAGAGTTGACGGGAATATAAAAGACGGCAATTAAAGTTGTGGGAAGGGTGATGTGATTACCTTTCTTTTGTTATTAGTTATTTATATGTGTATTTTGTCACCTGTGTTTTAGTGATTCCAAAGCCCACGGTCTTAACATCTAAACCCTAAAGGTCTAAAGAACCGGCTAGTCCGCCGCCTGCTGTGCGGAAGGCCTGGGTGGTTTATTGAGAGTGGAGGCTGGCTGTGTCACTCCGCCTGCTGTACGGAAGGCCTGGGTGGTTTATTGAGAGTGGAGGCTGGCTGTGTCACTCCGCCTGCTGCACGGAAGGCCTGGGTGGTTTATTGAGAGTGGAGGCTGGCTGTGTCAATCCGCCTGCTGTACGGAAGGCCTGGGTGGTTTATTGAGAGTGGAGGCTGTCTGTGTCACTCCGCCTGCTGCACGGAAGGCCTGGGTGGTTTATTGAGAGTGGAGGCTGGCTGTGTCACTCCGCCTGCTGTACGGAAGGCCTGGGTGGTTTATTGAGAGTGGAGGCTGGTTGTGTCACTCCGCCTGGCGGTCTACCACGCCGAACCTGAGCGCTGTTGCGAGTGTCGCGGCACGCCCCGTATTTAGCCAGGTCGGGTCGTCCCATTCAGTAATTTCTAACTTATTTAAGTTAAAGTCTGGTCTATGTGTAAACTTGTAAAGGACGTTGTGAGATTAACTTCGTTTCCTCGAAGTGGCAATGTTATGAGAGGAACTTTATCGCAGTGACAGAAAGATTGTGAAACATTGTATTTAAAAGCAGCCATGTGTTACGCAAGACCTTATCGTGGAAGCAAAAGCGTTAAGCTGAGCTGAGGTTGACGGTTGTGCTTCCGTCGAGAAGGTCCGGTGGCTTGTGAACAATACTAAGTTTGCTCAACTTTCATTTGCGCTTTATAAGGGGAATTTGTTTCACTATAATTATATTTGATATCGTGTATTCTGAAATATTGTGTTAAAGGAGTCATGTGCTATGCAGGTCTTTATTGTGGAAGCGAACGCATCCATTTAATTTGAACGTGTCGTTCGTGCTCCCGCTGAAAAGATTCAGTAGCTTGTGGATTATATTGGTTTTCTCAATCTTCTTTTGTATCTTATTAGGGATATTTGTTTTATTATATATTTGTTGTTATTTTGGATTGTGTATTATTGTGCATGTTGGATATTTATGCTGGGGAGTTTGGATTGTGTATTCTTGTGCATATTGGATATTTATGCTGGGGAGTTTGGATTGTGTATTCTTGTGCATATTGGATATTTATGCTGGGGAGTTTGGATTGTGTATTCTTGTGCATATTGGATATTTATGCTGGGGAGTTTGGACGTGTGTGCGTGTGAATGTGATGTGTGAGTGCGTGCTTAGGATTGAGTGAGAATATTTGGATTATTGTTAGGTTTACATGTAATAAATGTTGTCGTAATTGTTCCTCTCGTGTTTGTGTTAGTGCGGGTTGGTTGTTCTCGAGTGGTAGCGCTCATAGTTCGAGCCCCGGAAGCGGGGGTCGTGACACACTGCAAGCAGACTTACACACACTGTTAACAATACCATGGCTGCATGTACAATTTCGTTAGTTTTAAGTGATACAGATACTGATGTTGAGTTGTGTACAGTTCTGTATGTGGTGACAATGTGTGTACAGTTTTGTATGTGGTGACAATGTGTGTACAGTTTTGTCTGTGGTGACAATGTGTGTACAGTTCTGTCTGTGGTGACAATGTGTGTACAGTTTTGTATGTGGTGACAATGTGTGTACAGTTTTGTATGTGGTGACAATGTGTGTACAGTTCTGTCTGTGGTGACAATGTGTGTACGGTTCTGTCTGTGGTGACAATGTGTGTACAGTTCTGTCTGTGGTGATAATGTGTGTACAGTTTTGTATGTGGTGACAATGTGTGTACATATCTTTGGTGACAATGTGTGTGCATATCTGTTTGTGGTGACAATGTATGTACAGTTCTGTCTGTGGTGACAATGTATGTACAGTTCTGTCTGTGGTGGCAATGTGTGTACAGTTCTGTCTGTGTTGACAATGTGTGTACAGTTCTGTCTGTGTTGACAATGTATGTACAGTTCTGTCTGTGGTGACAATGTGTGTACAGATTTGTCTGTGTTGACAATGTGTGTACAGTTCTGTCTGTGGTGACAATGTGTGTACAGTTCTGTCTGTGTTGACAATGTGTGTACAGTTCTGTCTATGTTGACAATGTTTGTATAATTATTTCTATTGACAATGCGTGTACAGTTTTGTCTGTGTTGACAAAGCGTATACAGTTCTGTCTGTGTTGACAAAGCGTATACAGTTCTGTCTGTGTTGACAAAGCGTATATAGTTCTGTCTGTGTTGACACGTGTGTACGGTTCTGTCTGTGTTGACATGTGTGTACAGTTGTACAGTTCTGTCTGTGGTGATATGTTGACTATGAGTGTATAATTTTGTATGTGTTGACAATGTGTGTGTAATTCTGTGTTGACTATGTAAGTATAATCCTATGTAAACGAGGTGTGTATACCAATTGCGCAAAAGGCCATCGGCCGACATCTGCCGCTATCACTACAGTGACAAACAAATTGTTTTCATTAATTCTCCTCTTTCCTTATTATGACGTCACCATGCACAATTACACTGTTAGCCCAGACACTGTCGTCAACCACACATACTGTCTCCGTCATCTGTCCGTGCCAAGTCTTTTGGCCAGCGGTCTTTTTCTTATCATGGGCCGCTGTACTGGAACGAACTCCCCTCCCATGTCCGTCACAGTGCTTCAAAAGACGTTTTTAAATCTGCGCTAAAAACACACCTTTTCCAACTCCATTACCCCACTGATTAATCATTGACTGCTGAGGATTCTGGTGTAGTTTTGCTGTGGTGCCTGGAATGTGTGTGTGTGTGTGTGTGTGTGTGTGTGTGTGTGTGTGTGTGTGTGTGTGTGTGTGTGTGTGTGTGTGTGTGTGTGTGTGTGTGTGTGTGCGTACACCAAATCACTCAAATGGGTTACTTTCTTTACCATCCTTATGCAAACTGGGTGTGTGTGAAATTCTGGGTGACTAAGTCAGACACCCATTTTTTCTGAGGGTTGTTTCTGTATTATCTTTCATTCAAAAGTCAGAAAAAAAAAATATCAAAATGAGATGTCCCCATTTTAACAGATTTACTTCATGGTTGTGTTTCAGGGATGCCCTGGGCCTGTGTGTGGACACGGAAGCGGCCGGAGTGTTTTCAAAACAATTTGCTCATCGCTGATTGGTTAGCCCAACACCGATGAACGGAGTTTTTTCCCTTGCTTAAACGTCTTTCGTCTCCAACGGTCACACCGGCCATTCCTTCGCGTTTGCAGAGGTACTTTATGCAATATTTCTTAGTTAAGAGCACGCCCAAATGTACTTGTTCAGTGCAGTTATTTAACTGAGAGATGCCTCCAATCCCCGATACCCGTTTGGCCCAGAAAAATAAGGCGTCTGCTTCAAACGTGTCTTCGGCCTCTCGGCCGCTCTGACCGTTGAGTCTTGTAGTAAATGATAATAGAACCCCACGATTTTAACAAAAGCTTTCTTCTTCAATGAAAGGAATTCGTTCAATAACCCCATTACAAGGTCAATCTGCCACGCGATTTTGTTTCTTCTTTTTTTTTTTTTTCTGACATGTGTTAACTTGCCACATGCATGCACCATATCAGTTGACTTTTTTTTTAAAAACAAAAATGGCGCCAGATTTCAATCCTCGTTCGCAAAACTGCCTCGCGATTCGAAGAACAAACGTCCACAAACAGGTCTTTAGGAATGTGCAACTGAAGTGTCGCTTTTTACTGTATTGCCAGTTTTTAGTTATCAGGGTCACCCTGGTCAGCCCCACAGGGTGGGTTTTTCTCTCTATTCTGGGGCACTGATGTGTTTCTGTCTACCCTTTGTCGATTCACCTGTATTTGCCTTTTTAAAACTCTCCCTACTGTCTGCACTGCCTGTAGCTCTTGATATTGGATGTGTGTTGCTGATAAGATAAGATAAGATAAGATGGTTTATTGCCATATGTTTCCATGTACAAAACAATAAAAACATTGGAATTTGTCTTGATGTCAGTTACTAAGACTAAACACACACACACACACACACACACACACACACACACACACACACACACACACACACAGAGAGAGAGAGAGAGAGAGATCTGATACAGTTAAAAACTGACTGTACACAATCATTCTCACTCGCCACTCGCGCTCTCTCCAATTAGTCCGGTTGATCAGAGAGAGCGTGAACAGCAAGAGGGAAAAAACTGTTGCGGAATCTGCTGGTCCTGGTACTGATGGACCTGTACCTGCGCCCTGATGGTAAAATTTGAAAAAGCTCATTGCCGGGGTGGGTGGAATCACTGGAGATAAGACGTGCTCTACGTAAGAGACGCTGCTGGTACAGTGAGTCCAGGCTAGGAAGATCTCTGCCTATGATTTTTGAAGCGGTCTTGACCACCCTACTCAGTCTGATTTTCTCTTTGGCCGTGATGGAACCATACCAAACCGTGATCGAAAAGGTGAGCACGCTCTCAATCACAGCTCGGTAGAATTGCATCAACATGTGGGCACCGAGACCGAAACTTTTCAGACGTCGCAGGAAGAACAAGCGCTGCTGTGCTTTTTGGACGATAAGGCGAGTGTTTTCCTCCCACTTCAGGTCACATGACAGGGTAGTGCCAAGAAACTTAAAGTTCTGGACTGTTTCAATGATTTCACTATTGATCACAAGAGGGGGAGGGGGAGGGGACTGTTTCTTTCTAAAGTCCACAATCATTTCTTTTGTTTTGCCAGAGTTCAGTTCAAGGTTGTTGTTATTACACCAACTAATTAGAGTCTCAACCTGACTACGGTAAGCGGATTCGTCTGAGTTTGTAATGCACCCTTCCACTGTGGTGTCATCTGCAAATTTCAGAACTTTAGTACTGGCATGGCATGAAGCACAGTCATAAGTAAACAGGGAGTAGAGCATAGGGGAGAGCACGCACCCCTGAGGCGTGCCCGTGGATAAAGTGAGGGTGGATGACACATTTCCACCAATTTTAACGACCTGTGGTCTCATCAACAGGAAATCGAGGGTCCAGAGGCACAATGTCTCTGGAACTCCGATTTGCTGGATCTTCTGGTACAATTTAGATGGAATAATGGTGTTAAAAGCAGAACTGTAATCAACAAATAAAATTCTGGCATAGGTGTTTGGGATTTCAAGGTGTTGTAAAACATAAAACAAACCAAGTGACACCGCATCCTCCACGGAACGTTTTTCGCGATACGCGAATTGAAAACAATCCAGCAGAGGGTCGGTAAATGTTCTCAGAAACCGGAGGACGAGGCGCTCAAGCGTCTTCATGACAACTGAGGTCAGAGCGACCGGTCTGTAGTCATTTAGGGAGGACACTTTGGATTTTTTCGGAACAGGAATGATGGTGGACCTTTTGAAACACTGAGGAACAGTGCACTGAGAGAGAGACATGTTGAAAATGGTCTTAGCTTTATGTCTTGGCCCCATGTGTTAGGTTTATTTAACTCATTCTACCCCAGACACACCACGGCAGGAAAAGGATCCACCATGATAGTTCAAGGGTGATGCCAGAATAGCTTGGCGCCTACGGGCGCCAAGCTATTCTGGCATCTCCCTTGAACTATCATGGTCGATCTGTGCCCTGCACTGCAATGCAGTCTTGAGAGGACAGGGGCAAAATTTAAGGATTTTGGTGTTGGGGTAGAATGAGTTAAAGTTTACCATGGACGACGGACGGACGACCAGTGGCCCAGAAAATAAACTCACTTTTGCTTCGCACGCACGCCAGCCAATAAAATGAAGATGATCATAGAATCACTTTACTTACCAGTTTGTAATTGGGAGCATTCCGCTGCCGTCCATGCACCCTCCTACCAGACGCACCCTCTGTGGCAGAGGCTGGGGGGGGGGGGGCCATGATTCTGCAGCATAGATCCTGATGGGTTTGGACATCCTGCTGCCATCCGGCGCTGGGTGTGTGCAGAAAGTCCTGAGCCGGTGTGACCAAAACGGTGTTGCTGAGAACATGTCCAATACAACCATGTAAACCAACTGACATTTTGAATCAGATTGATTGTACATTGCTTAACGTCCCGACAGCCACAAAGCTTTCTCAGGACGTGCCTGCACTGCTTGTGAAAAAAACCCACCTAAACAGAACATTGCCATGTATGTCGCCTGCCGGTCAAATACGTTAACTCATTCTACCCCAACACCAAAATCCTTAAATTTTGCCCCTGTCCTCTCAAGACCGCATTGCAGCGCAGGACACAGACCATGATAGTTCAAGGGTGATGCCAGAATAGTTTGGCGCCCGTAGGCGCCAAGCTGTTCTGGCATCACCTTTGAACTATCATGGTCGATCCTTATCCCAGGGGTGGGATTCTTCCGCGTTTCCGTGGATTTCCGCGGAAATTCTTTCACAATTCCGCTGAAGCATATTTATTTTCCGCGTCTAATAACAACGAAAAAGACGATAAAAAAAACCTTCTTAAATGGCAAAAAAATCTGAAATGGGTTGGATTTGTATGTAGTTTGGTTCACTATCGCCCGACACTTCCGGTAGCTTTAGGTCGCAGTGGAAAATGGCGGTGAAAAAGGATATTGTCCAAGACAGAGTGCCGTTTAGTGTGCATCTGAACATAAACTGGTACGCACATTCCATTTTATACTGCAGATCAGGAGTGTCATAACAAAGTCCATTTTTGGGTGTGTTTGGTCTCGCTCCCCTGTCGGTTTTTGGGTACTTTGGCGAACGGTGGACACGCGCCTCCTATCCCCCCCCCCCCTTCCCCCCCTGTCGTTTGATTTTTCGGCCGCTGAAAATGAAGGACATGAACCCCTCCCCCCGTCGTTTGATTTTCCGCGTTTTCTTTCTTATTAGAATCCCACCCCTGTTATCCTGCTGTGGTGTGTCTGGGGGTAGAATGAGTTAACGGTGGCATTTTCTCGGAGACTATTCAAGCCACATTCTTCAAGCTTGGCCCAAGGATACTTTGTGGCAAGACCTTTTTAAACACGCCAATTTGAGTGACCTCTCTCAAAGGGTCACGCAGGGTTGACAAATGTGTGAAAACTGCTTGCATTTTCAGAAAACGTGGATCTTGACTGCTGCAGAAGCCAGCCCTCGTCACCGAGGTTACACATATGTAAATCGGTCATACACGGGATTACTCTTTTTATTCTTGTGCAAGGCCCCTTAAACCAAAATTGGGCTGTTTCTGTTTCTAATGCAGCTTTGGTTTTAATCTTTCTTTCTTTCTTTCTTTCTCCAGTTGGCAAATGGCGCCTGGGATGGACCGGAGACTGAGAGTAGTGCCAGCGCATCGCAATACGAGGGCAGCGATGACGAGGAGTTTGTTCCTGGCTCGAGCTCACCGGATTCAGAGGGTGTGTCGGCATCAATTGCTGGGATCTCTGACATAGACAGTATTGTATCGACTATGTTAGATTTCATCAAAGTGGCAGGTTCGGGGTGGCCAGGTGTTGGTGACGCTAGTACCAGAAAGGTGCAGTGTGCGTTAGGGGGTGGCAATGAGAATGTGGATAGGCAGGAGGAACATGATGCTGGAAAGAGTGGGGAAAGAGCACTTACAGAAGAAACAGGTGTGCACGTGTCGCAGAGAGGGAAAGGAAAGTACAAATGGGACAAGAAACATGCATGCAAATTGTGTGGCAAGCTTGTCTTGAAAAGGAGCACGCAGCGCCGTCGAGCATGGATCAGACTACAAGATAAGGTGATTATATGCATAACGTTGCTGTTCTTGAAAACAAATCCGGATGTTTGATTCCTAAGTATCGCACCAAAACTAGTAAGGTAGACGACCTTCTCGCCTGTAGCCATTGCAAAGGGCTCTATCAAAAAGAGCTGATCTCTGTACACTCAAAACGTTGCTGTCAGAAGCCAGGAGGGTTTCAGATCACTCGGCGAGGAGACGCGGCGCGCCGTGGTCGGCTAATGCTTCCAATACCCTTAGACGTTGAATTTTCATTCTATCACAAGGTCTTGGCCAGCCAGAGAGATGATGAGATAAGCCGTCTCATCAGAACTGACCCCTTGCTTCTTGAGTATGGAAAGAGATTATTTGACCGCAGGGACATTGAAGAACACACGGCTGGACAAATCAGCTCCAGGATGCGGGAGTTAGGGAGACTATTAAAGATTATCAGAGTGAGGTCAGAAATGAAAATCGCAAGTTTAAATGCTGTGATCAATTCAGCTAGCTTTGATCATGTTGTCATGGCTGTAAAAGAGCTAGCAGATTTTGATGAGGACACACATCAGTTCAAAAAAGGCAATCTTGCAATGCGCATAGGCCATGCTTTGAAAATGTGTTCACAGATCAAACAGTCACAGGCATCCAAACAGCTTGGGCAGGGTTCAGACGACAGGTGGCGACAGGAGCTCTCTGAGGCGCAGCGGTTTGACTCTGTCTTCAACGGGAACTGGTATGATTGTGTGTCCGCTACAGCAGCCCAGTCGGTCGGGAAAATGACCATGAACAAACCCAAGCTGATCCCATCACGTGAAGATGTGAGGAAGGTCCAACAGCTCCTTGAGACAAGGATGGTTTCGGAAGATTATCCGACAGTGGTTAAAGCAACTCTTTGTGCTGTATCACTTTTCAACCGAAAACGAGGGGGAGAAGTTCAGAGAATGAAGGTGTCAGACTTCCAGAATGCTAAGATTGGATCGATCACCAATCAAGATATCTTGAAAGGTCTCACAGAGGTTGAGAAGAAAATGGTGAATCATTTTCAGCGAGTGGAAATCAGAGGCAAGTTTAATAGGAGTGTTCCCGTTTTGCTGACGAAGAAGATGATGACAACTGTGGACAGAATCCTTCAAATGAAGCAATCAGTGCCAGCTCTCGCTGATTCCCAGTACATCTTTGCCACACCTTCTGGTCAGAGGCCTTACAGAGGCCATGATGTTCTGAAGGCCCATGCCCTAGAAGCAGGGGTGTCATACCCAGCCATGTTCACATTTACTCAGTTGCGGAAGCAGGTTGCAACTTTGGCTCAGTCAATGGCCATCTCGGAGTTAGACCAGGATCAGCTGGCAGATTTCCTTGGCCATGATATTGGGATACATCGCCATATCTACCGCCAACTTCAAGACGTCCTTCAAAAGGCAAAAGTGGCAAAGATTCTTCTGTCAGTTAACAATGGGATGACAGATTTTGAGAGTTGCATTAGAGCTGAGCTGGGCGATGATGAAGAGATTGACTTTGACAATGAAGACACATCAGAAACTGGCAGAGAGGTCTCGGGGGGAACAGCACCTGTGAGTGAAGCAAGTAGCAAGTCAGCAACACAGGAATCGATGAGCATGTCGGAGAAAAGACGCCCAGAGCTTGATGACAATCTAGATAGTTTTGATGATGACAGTACTGCGTCAGCTCCTGTTCTAAAGAAAGCTAGATTTACAAGGAAACCATGCGGGGAAGCTGAAGAGAAAGCTGTTCAAACTCGTTCAAGACACACCTCGTCATGAACAAACTTCCTGGAAAGGCCGAGATACAGTACGCAATGGCAGAGGAGCCTGCACTTAGACATAGGCGCTGGACAAACATTAAGGATTACGTCCGCAACAGACTGAAAAAGTTACAAAAGAAATAAATTGAGGTTCCCCGCCACTCGCGGCATTTTCGATTTCATACAGATTTATTACATGAGTGTTATTATTGGGGTGGTTTCAGCATGTATAGCCTGCTTTTTTTTTTATCTGATGGACGCCTGGATCATTTGTGACCCTCTCTCACAAAATCAGTCTTAAGAACTCGCATTTTGGATGTTTTGACATATATACATTTATGAAAACTACAGTGTTTGCTGATTACTGTGATATATGACTGTATGCTGTAGTGCAAAAATTGTAAAAGCTGTTAGTGTTTAAAGTTGTTAAAGCCTCCGGCGGCCATTTTGAGAAAACAGCCTGTGAAGTTTCTGTGTGCAGCATAATTGGGGCCAAGGGCAGACTTTTAAAATCATTTTTTACCTATTTAATGGCATTTTTCATGATAAAGATTTTAACCATACGATACTTTGGTGTATGTAGAATACATTTCTCCAAAAAAGTGAAAATGCCCCAGATTGACCCCCACCACATATTATTGCGTGTAGTGCTGATTGGCTCGCTGCGAGTTAAGACTGGTTTCGTGAGAAAGGGTCACATTTTGTATACTGTATAACCTTTGGATTTGCAAAACGAAACAGCCGGCTGGGGACAAAAGACAATAATAAGATAAGAAAACCATTGACAACGTAAAGATTGATTACAAGAGTGTTATTGGGGGGGGGGGGGGGGGCGCGGATCATTTTGTAATATACTGCATGCCATTTTAAAAACTCTGCAAATGAAAGAATGGTTGGTTGTACTGCATACCATTTTAAAAACTCTGCAAATGAAAGAATGGTTGGTTGTTTGTTGGAGACGAAAGACGTTAAATAAAGGCTGAAGTTTCAAGTGATTTCTTATGTTGTCAGTTAATTAATTAATGTCAGTATTCCGTTCTGTCATTTTAACTCATTCTACCCCAAGACAGGAATCCCCAAATGTTGAAGTCGTCTTCAGAAGACTGCGTTGCAGTGCAGGACGCAGATCCACCATGATAGTTCAAGGGTGATGCCAGAATAGCTTGGCGCCCATAGGCGCCAAGCTATACTGGCATCACCCACCATGATAGTTCAAGGGTGATGCCAGAATAGCTTGGCGCCCATAGGCGCCAAGCTATACTGGCATCACCCTTGAACTATCATGGTGGATATTTATTTTGCTGTGGTGTGTCTGGGGTAGAATAAGTTAAGCCCAAATGTTGAAGTCGTCTTCAGAAGACTGCGTTGCAGTGCAGGACACAGATCCACCATGATAGTTCAAGGGTGATGCCAGAATAGCTTGGCGCCCATAGGCACCAAGCTATTCTGGCATCACCCTTGAACTATCATGGTGGATCTTTATTTTGCTGTGGTGTGTCTGGGGTAGAATAAGTTAAGCCCAAATGTTGAAGTCGTCTTCAGAAGACTGCGTTGCAGTGCAGGACACAGATCCACCACGATAGTTCAAGGGTGATGCCCATAGGCGCCAAGCTATTCTGGCATCACCCTTGAACTATCGTGGTGGATCTTAAATTTTGCTGGGGTAGAATAAGTTAAGTGTTCGTTTCTTCGTCTGGGTCTTTTTCTATCTTTCATATTTTTCCACACTTTTTGACCAGCATCATAGTCATACTGAGGCTAATAGCTTCAAATTTGTTCACTGCCATAATTCTATGCAAGCTACATTACAGTACTTACAGATGAGGACATAGACCAATGGCTTTAGTTCAAGGGTGGTGCCACAATAGCTTGGCGCCTAGAGGCACCAAGCTATTCTGGCACTAACCCTTGGACTATTTCAGTCACACTAGTTGCACACACTGGTGTATTCCGAATGATAAGGGTTAATATTCAAAATGCTCTGTTGCTGTTTGTCTGAAACTCCAGAGTACCCAAAAACACAAAAAAAGTCCTTTAATTTCCAGAATACATTATGTTGATTCTCACATCAATGCCATGATCAACTGTTTTGCTTCAGAAGGACAAAACGCAGCAATGTTTAAAAGATTTCCTCTGTAAAAATCATAATCGAAAGGTTTCGGGCCAGAGTTTATTGAATTTTGCACCATACAATGTAAAGAATGTTAAAGCACACATACACATTAAGTTGGGAAAAAAAAATTAATGTGAAAAAGAAGTATTCCATGAACTTGACCTTATTACAGACGCCTACTGTTGTGAAGGCACCCATTTTGACTGTAATGCCAGTCAGTTTTGTGTGAGAGAGACACCCACCCACTTTATTGGCAGAAACCCATTTTTTCGGCATCTAGTGCCTGTGTTTCTAGAAAATGTCTATTTTATTTTAAGTTATAGAGCTTAGTTATAAGGTGAGTTCTAAACATTCGCATCAATTCCAGAGCCCTAGAATAAATAGAAATATGGGAACCCATTTTCACATGAAATGGTAGGTAACCCACTTTGAGGCTTATGTGCGCCTGTGTGTATTTGTGTGTGTGTGTGTGTGTGTGTGTTTCGTTGGGGGTGGGGGTGGGGGTAGAGAAGGGGGAGGGAGGGAGGGGCATTAACTCATTCTACCCCAACACCAAAATCCTTAAATTTTGCCTCTGTCCTCTCAAGACTGCATTGCAGTGCAGGACACAGATCGACCATGATAGTTCAAGGGTGATGCCAGAATAGCTTGGCGCCCGTAGCGGTCAGTCAGTCAGCCCGTAGGCGCTAAGCTATTCTGGCATCACCCTTGAACTATCATGGTGGATCCTTATCCTGCTGTGGTGTGTCTGGGGTAAAATGAGTTAAGCAAGTTATGAACTCTACAGACTTAGCAGTGCTCACACCGTTCAGTGCATGTGGACGCAGACTGTGTTCCTGCAATCTTCATTAGTTCAGCACCAAAAGACCCTCGCTGTCCAGGAAGATGGATTCAAAGTGGTGTCAGCAAGAGGCATAGATTATCATGAGCCCCCGCAACTGCGGGGGTTCATGAGGATCTATACCACTTGCAATTGGGTGGTGTTCAAGTATTCTCGTCACTAAACGGGTTACTTGTTTGATTTTTAACTTTGATTTTGATATTTTATACACTATATATGAATCGTATGAGAAGCAGATTTTTAAAAATTCTTCGAAATATTCAAATGCTTGTAGCTTGTAACAAAAGAGCTCTACTGTGGTACTGGACTGTGTCCATAGCAGGAAGACCCTTCAATAACGGCCCTACCCCACCACCACCTCCACCACCACCCTATCCCCCCACCCACCCACCACTCGTTTGGTTTGTATGCTACTGCAAATTCACGTTACAGAGCATTTGCTAAGCTCCCCTTCCCCTCCCCCCACACCCGCTCCCCCTACATTAACACCTTTGGCGGCATCTACAATCTGAACAATTCCTAGCGCGACTTTCAGAACAAGCGAAACAACTTCCATCACATTCTTCCAAAACTCCGGATCCATTTTGTCGTCGGCAATGTTCTGCTTGGTTTCCCTCTCGGCTTGCTCGTGGGTAGCGCTGCCCCTGTTCATGCGGTGCTGGACGTTTTCCTCCACGAATGTTGCCACTTGTTCACACAAGGTGTTGGAGAAGTACCGTCCTCCATTTGATTTTCTCAGATCCTGACAAAATATAGTAGAAGTGATTAACCACACAATCCCTCTGCATGAGACATAATTCTGCTGTCATTTTACAAAGGTCAGTAAGTCCATTTTTGAGAAAAGCGTGATTTCCATTGCTAAGCAGTGAAAATCCCGCTTTTCTCAAAAATGGATATACCGACTTCTGACTAGTTACAGCAGAGATCCTCACAAGCCAACGCTCTGTATGTTTCTTGCTGACCCAGTTTTGTATCCATGCTAATTCGATGTCTGAGAGCTCTTTCGCGAGAAATGAACAAAGATTAATTTCAGAAACACAGAGCTGCAGCGACTGGTGAGTGAATACAAGATGAATATAAGGACATAACCGATGAACTTCTTGACCCGTTCCGTGCCAGCTGACGTGGATTGTGTTTCTACACTCTTCTTGGATTACAAAAAATGTCCAAGCTGTTCCCGGAACATGGGTTCAAAATGGTGACAGCAAGAGGTAGAGATCCTCATGAGCCGCCGCAACTGTGGTAAGTTAGTACAACTGCGGGGGCTCATGCAGATCTATACCTCTTGCAGGTGGTTGTGTTCATATGTTCTCGGCACTGAACGGGTTAATTCGTGGAAACAAAATCTGGAGGCAATTCAAGGCAAGTGCCTGTGCACCTGTTATTATGAAGCCTGCCATAGACCGTGAAATAGGCAATTAGTGGTTCAAACCGGTACGATGGTTTTAAGTACGAGCGACATAGCAATGGCGTGACCCAATAGTTTATCTAAACACAATATACAAACCTCCATCAAACTTATGAGTTTCTTTGCCTGTTTTTTCCTGTCTTGCATAGCAGCACGGTTGTTTATTGCGAAATAGCGACCCCCGGCGTCACTCAGGATTTCTTGTAGTTGTCCTATTTCCTGTGCCAAGCAACTTTCTTGTTCCTCTAGACACAGTCAAAACAGAGAACTTCAAGCGGCCTGCTGCAGGCAGTCGTATGTCTTACAGTATTGCTCTGCAAAAGTGTCAAGTTAACTTATTCGAGACGTGCC
>BTPG01000001.1:268420975-268518475 GCA_036245525.1 Semisulcospira habei
TCTGTATTAGTATAGTGCAAGCAGTCTGCTCCAGGCGGTAATGGCTGATGGTTGGCAATATCTGTATTAGTATAGTGCAAGCAGTCTGCTCCAGGCGGTAATGGCTGATAGTTGGCAATATCTGTATTAGTATAGTGCAAGCAGTCTGCTCCAGGCGGTAATGGCTGATGGTTGACAATATCTGTATTAGTATAGTGCAAGCAGTCTGCTCCAGGCGGTAATGGCTGATGGTTGGCAATATCTGCTTTATAAACATGGCTATGTATTAACCCCTTGCAGCCAGTGTTCACGGTCTTCGCGGTTTAACTCCTTCTCCCCCAGACACACCACAGCAAGATAAGGATCGACCATGATAGTTCAAGGGTGATGCCAGAATAGCTTGGCGCCTGTGGGCTGACTGACTGACCGCCTGTGGGCGCCAAGCTATTCTGGCATCACCCTTGAACTATCATGGTCGATCTGTGTCCTGCACTGCAATGCAGTCTCAGTTCAGAAGACAACGGCAACATTGGGGGATTTCGTTGATGGGGTAGAATGAGTTGAACCACTGCAACAGACCGACGTTCGCGTGAAGACAACAACAGAGATGGGACCAAAAATGGCCACACAGAACACAAGCAAGACTAACAAATCCTCAAGAGTCCCCGTAATGTCCGGAGGTCATGAGGGTTCTGTAACAGATGGGTAGCCTTCGCCTTGCCTCAGCAATGAAGTGGTTAAAACAACGATGTTCAAAAGACTAACATCAATTTTGTTTAACCCAGTCAGCCCTGACGCACTACAGCAGGAGATGGGTCGACCATGTTAATTCAAAGTCAGTGACAGATTAGCTTGGCGCCTGTCGGCGCCAAGCTAATCTGGCACTGCCCTTGAATTATCATGGTCGATCCATCTCCTGCAACAGGTGCATAGTCATTAGATGACGCCTCCAAAATGTGGGAAATATGGCCGCCGGGCTGAATGAGTTAATTATAAGGTGTGACTGGTCATACACACGCGCGCGCACACACACAAACACACACACACACACACACACAAGCAACACACGCACACACACTCACGCACACACACACATACACACACGCACACGCACACACACTCACGCACACACGCACACACACAAACGCACACACACACACACACACACACACACAAGCAACACACGCACACACACTCACGCACACACGCACACACACATACACACACACACACAAGCAACACACGCACACACACTCACGCACACACACATACACACACGCACAAGCACACACCTCCAGTTGAAATCCGTCAAGACTGACATCTGCCCACTGATATTTCTGGGTACCGGACTGGAGGCCATGTTCCACCAGGAATTCATCCTGTCCAAGTAAAGAGTTGCCCAGGGAGCTCTTCCCTGTCCCCGTCTTTTCCAGCAACACAACACGATGTGTGTTCACTCTCTGGTGAGCTCGATGAAGCAGCAACACAACACGATGTGTGTTCACTCTCTGGTGAGCTGGATGAAGCAGCAACAGTTATAGAGCTGCAGTGTGTTGGCTGACCTTTGGCTGTCACGATGTGTGTTCACTCTCTGGTGAGCTGGATGAAGCAACAACAGTTATAGAGCTGCAGTGTGTTACCTGACCTTCTTTGGCTGTCACGATCTGTGTTCACTCTGTGTTCAGGACTGATGGACAAGCAACAGAATAAGAATAACATGCCGGATCGGTCGGGGCCCGGATCACCAACGACCGCGCACCCCATTGGAGGTCTCCAGGGTGGGGGCGACAAGTGTGTTACTGGAACCAAACCCACCATCAAGCTGCCCACGCAAGGAATAACTATCGGAACTTGGAACGTTCGCACACTCTACCAATGCGGCAAAGTGAAGGAACTCACCCACGAGTTGAAGCGCTATCGCTGGGACATTGTAGGACTTGCAGAAGTTCGATGGACAGGCTTCGGAGAAACAACAACAGATGAAGGCCATAAAATCTGGTTCAGCGGAAAAGAAACCAAGCACGAACATGGCGTAGCTTTTATCGTAAGGAAAGAGGTGGCTGGAACTGTCATCAGCTGCACCCCCGTGTCAAGCAGACTAATCTCCATCCGCATCTCCGCCCGACCGCACAACATCACTATCATTCAAGTATACGCTCCAACAGCAGATCATGATGATGAAGAATTAGAAGAATTTTACGAACAACTGGACAACATCATCAAGAAAACACCTAAGAAAGACATTCTGACTGTCCTCGGTGACTGGAATGCAAAGATCGGCCCTGACGCCTACCAACAATGGGCAGGAACAGCTGGCAAGTTTGGCCTTGGAGAAACAAACGACAGAGGCCTGCGACTTTTAGAGTTCGCACAGAGTCACCGTCTCACCGTTGCTAATACCCTCCATCCACACAAGAAGTCAAGAACAGTGACATGGCAATCGCCAGGAGGCCTGGTCCATAACCAGATTGACTTCATCTTGCTGCCTCGACGATTCAAATCCAGCGTTAACAAAGCACAAACGAGGTCCTTTCCTGGCGCTGATATTGGCAGCGACCACAACCTCGTCCTTACTAGCCTCAAGTTGAAGCTGGCATTGAAACGAGATAGCAAGAGCCCTCGCATCCGATTCGACCTCCAGAAGCTAAAAGACCCGGAAGTAGAAGAGGTCTTCCAAGCCCAGGTGGGAGGCAGATTTGCAGCCTTGGCTACTTTGGACTGCGACGTAGACACCCTTGCTGGAAATATAAAAGAGGTGTTACTTTCTACAGCAGAAGAAGTGCTGGGGAAGCAGAGGAAGCGCAAACAGCCCTGGGTCACCGATGACATCCTCGATCTCTGTGATGAGAGGAGAGCCTGGAAGAAAAAGAGAGACCAAGACCTCACATCAGCAAACAAGTACAGACTTGTCAACAAGAAGATCAGGAAGAGGATGAAAGAAGCCAAAGAAGATTGGATTGAAGACCAGTGTTGTAGTGTGGAAGAGGGCATGGCAAACGGCAACAGCAAGAAGGCTTATGAAACGCTAAGGACCCTCACCAAGACTCAACAGCGAACAGCCACAGTCATCGAAGACAGCAGCGGCCAACTCCTTACGGAAAACACTGCTGTACTAAACAGATGGACTGAGTACTGCCGAGACTTGTATAACTACAAGGCTGAGCCAGACACCAGCATCCTCCAAAACAACCAGGCTGGGGCCAGGAAGGCTGAAGACCTGCCAGTGTTAGCTGAAGAGGTGGAAGCAGCCGTACGCGGCCTGAAGGGAGGAAAGTCTCCAGGTGTAGACAACGTACCTGCTGAACTGTTGAAACATGGAGGAGAAGTAACAACGAAGGTCCTCACTACACTCTGTCAAAAGATCTGGGAGCAAAAGAAATGGCCAGTAGAATGGACACAGTCTCTAGTGATCCCGCTCCCCAAGAAAGGAAACCTGAAACAGTGCCAGAACTACAGAACTATCAGTCTGATAAGTCACCCTAGCAAAGTAATGCTTAGAATCATTCTCAACCGCCTCAAAACTTTCGCCGAGGAACTGCTGGCAGAAGAACAGGCTGGCTTCAGAGTTGGAAGAAGCACTGTAGAGCAGATTTTCAACTGCCGCGTCCTGATCGAGAAACATCTGCAGCATCAGCGCGAACTCTACCACAACTTCATTGATTTCAGGAAAGCATTTGATCGCGTCTGGCACGACGGACTCTGGCAAGTCATGAGATCGTTCAACATAGAGGAGGGACTGATCCAAATGATAGAAGCGCTTTACAAGAACGCCTGCAGCGCGGTTCTACTTAACAATCAGTCAGGCGAGTTCTTCAGGACGACGATCGGTGTCCGTCAAGGATGCCTGCTCTCTCCTGTCCTTTTCAACATATTCCTGGAGAAGATCATGCAGGAAACCCTCCACGACCACCATACTTCAATCTCTATTGGTGGCAGATCCCTGTGCAATCTTCGATTCGCAGACGACATTGACCTCATGGCAGGCAGCAATAGTGAGCTCCAAAACCTGACAGACAAACTTTCAAGTAGCGCAGGGTCTTATGGCATGGAGATCAGTACGGATAAAAGCAAAGTGATGATCAACACCACAAGCGACAGCAGCAGCAATATTCACATGAATGGCCAGAAGCTAGAAGAGGTCAATAGCTTCAAGTACTTGGGAGCCACCCTGTCCAAAGACGGTAGTTGCATAGCAGAGATCCGTATCAGGATAGGTACAGCAACATCCGCAATGGCCAGGCTGGACAGGATATGGCGAAGTAACTCCATCAGCTTCACCATCAAGTACAGGCTTTACAAGTCCCTCGTAGTGTCTATTCTACTCTACGGCTGTGAGACTTGGACACTGCTTGCAGACTCAGAAAAGAAAATCCAGGCCTTTGAGAACAAGTGCCTGAGGAAGTTGCTCCGCATCTCGTACCGCGAGCACAAGACCAACGAATATGTACGGAGCATCGTCACTTCCCTGGTGGGCCCACATGAACCCCTTCTGGCAACCGTGAAACGGCGCAAGCTTGCTTGGTTTGGCCACGTGACCCGACACAACACCTTGTCCAAGACTATCCTCCAAGGCACTCTCGAAGGAAGTCGTCGGCGAGGTCGTCAGAGAAAGAGTTGGGTCGCAAACATAAAAGAATGGACCGAACTCGAGATGCCAGACTTGCTTGCCACCGCCCAAAATAGAACTCAGTGGAGAGCACTGTCTGTTGCTGCTGCCTTTCAGTCCCCCCAACGCCCAGTTCGGGCAAGGGACTGATGATGATGATGATGATCTGTGTTCACTCTCTGGTGAGCTGGATGAAGCAGCAACAGTAATAGACCTGCAGTGTGTTGGCTGACCTTTGGCTGTCACGATGTGTGTTCACTCTCTGGTGAGCTGGATGAAGCAACAACAGTTATAGAGCTGCAGTGTGTTACCTGACCTTCTTTGGCTGTCACGATCTGTGTTCACTCTCTGGTGAGCTGGATGAAGCAGCAACAGTTATAGACCTGCAGTGTGTCACCTGACCTTCTTTGGCTGTCACGATCTGTGTTCACTCTCTGGTGAGCTGGATGAAGCAGCAACAGTTATAGTGCTGCAGTGTGTTACCTGACCTTCTTTGACTGTCACGATCTGTGTTCACTCTCTGGTGAGCTGGATGAAGCAGCAACAGTTATAGACCTGCAGTGTGTTACCTGACCTTCTTTGGCTGTCACGATCTGTGTTCACTCTCTGGTGAGCTGGATGAAGCAGCAACAGTTATAAAGCTGCAGTGTGTTACCTGACCTTCTTTGGCTGTCACGATGTGTATTCACTCTCTGGTGAGCTGGATGAAGCATTGATTGATTGATTGTACATTGCTTAACGTCCCGACAGCAACAAGGCTTTCTCAGGACGTGCCTGCACTGCTTGTGAAAAAAAAACTAAACAGAACATTGAATGCATGTCGCCAGCCGGTCAAATACATTAAATAAACCTAACACATGGGGCCTAAATAAAGCTAAGACCATTTAGCAACACACATCCAATATCAAGAGCTACAGGCAGTGCAGACAGTAGGGAGAGTTTTAAAAAGGCAAATACAGGTGAATGGACAAAGGGTAGACAGAAACACATGCCCCAGAATAGAGAGAAAAACCCACCCTGTGGGGCTGACCAGGGTGACCATGGGAACTAAAAAATACCTAACCCCACCCAAGTCCCCCAGGGCAGACCCGGGTGGGGCTGGATGAAGCAGCAACAGTTATAGAGCTGCAGTGTGTTACCTGACCTTCTTTGACTGTCACGATGTGTGTTCACTCTCTGGTGAGCTGGATGAAGCAGCAACAGTTATAGAGCTGCTGTCCGCTACCTGACCTCCTTTGGCTGTCACGATGTGTGTTCACTCTCTGGTGAGCTGGATGAAGCAGCAACAGTTATAGAGCTGCAGTCCGCTACCTGACCTCCTTTGGCTGTCACGATGTGTGTTCACTCTCTGGTGAGCTGGATGAAGCAGCAACAGTTATAGAGCTGCAGTGTGTTACCTGACCTTCTTTGGCTGTCACGATGTGTGTTCACTCTATGGTGAGCTGGATGAAGCAACAACAGTTAGAGAGATGCAGTCTGTTACCTGACCTTATTTGGCTGTCACGATGTGTGTTCACTCTCTGGTGAGCTGGATGAAGTAGCAACAGTTATAGAGCTGCAGTCCGCTACCTGACCTTCTTTGGCTGTCACGATCTGTGTTCACTCTCTGGTGAGCTGGATGAAGCAGCAACAGTTAGAGAGAAGCAGTCCGCTACCTGACCTTTGGCTGTCACGATGTGTGTTCACTCTCTGGTGAGCTGGATGAAGCAGCAACAATTATAGAGCTGCAGTGTGTTACCTAAACTTCTTTTGCTGTCACGATGTGTGTTCACTCTCTGGTGACCTGGATGAAGCAGCAACAGTTATAGAGATGCAGTGTGTTACCTGACCTTCTTTGGCTGTCACGATGTGTGTTCACTCTCTGGTGAGCTGGATGAAGCAGCAACAGTTATAGAGCTGCAGTCCGCTACCTGACCTCCTTTGGCTGTCACGATGTGTGTTCACTCTCTGGTGAGCTGGATGAAGCAGCAACAGTTATAGAGCTGCTGTCCGCTACCTGACCTCCTTTGGCTGTCACGATGTGTGTTCACTCTCTGGTGAGCTGGATGAAGCAGCAACAGTTATAGAGCTGCAGTGTGTTACCTGAACTTCTTTGGCTGTCACGATCTGTGTTCACTCTCTAGTGAGCTGGATGAAGCAGCAACAGTTATAGACCTGCAATGTGTCACCTGACCTTCTTTGGCTGTCACGATCTGTGTTCACTCTCTGGTGAGCTGGATGAAGCAGCAACAGTTATAGAGCTGCTGTCCGCTACCTGACCTCCTTTGGCTGTCACGATGTGTGTTCACTCTCTGGTGAGCTGGATGAAGCAGCAACAGTTATAGAGCTGCAGTGTGTTACCTGACCTTCTTTGGCTGTCACGATGTGTGTTCACTCTATGGTGAGCTGGATGAAGCAGCAACAGTTAGAGAGATGCAGTCTGTTACCTGACCTTATTTGGCTGTCACGATGTGTGTTCACTCTCTGGTGAGCTGGATGAAGTAGCAACAGTTATAGAGCTGCAGTCCGCTACCTGACCTTCTTTGGCTGTCACGATCTGTGTTCACTCTCTGGTGAGCTGGATGAAGCAGCAACAGTTAGAGAGATGCAGTCCGCTACCTGACCTTTGGCTGTCACGATGTGTGTTCACTCTCTGGTGAGCTGGATGAAGCAGCAACAGTTATAGAGCTGCAGTGTGTTACCTGAACTTCTTTTGCTGTCACGATGTGTGTTCACTCTCTGGTGACCTGGATGAAGCAGCAACAGTTATAGAGATGCAGTGTGTTACCTGACCTTCTTTGGCTGTCACGATGTGTGTTCACTCTCTGGTGAGCTGGATGAAGCAGCAACAGTTATAGAGCTGCAGTCCGCTACCTGACCTCCTTTGGCTGTCACGATGTGTGTTCACCCTCTGGTGAGCTGGATGAAGCAGCAACAGTTATAGAGCTGCTGTCCGCTACCTGACCTCCTTTGGCTGTCACGATGTGTGTTCACTCTCTGGTGAGCTGGATGAAGCAGCAACAGTTATAGACCTGCAGTGTGTTACCTGACCTTCTTTGGCTGTCACGATCTGTGTTCACTCTCTGGTGAGCTGGATGAAGCAGCAACAGTTATAGAGCTGCGGTGTGTTACCTGACCTTCTTTGGCTGTCACGATGTGTATTCACTCTCTGGTGAGCTGGATGAAGCAGCAACAGTTATAGAGCTGCAGTGTGTTACCTGACCTTCTTTGACTGTCACGATGTGTGTTCACTCTCTGGTGAGCTGGATGAAGCAGCAACAGTTATAGAGCTGCTGTCCGCTACCTGACCTCCTTTGGCTGTCACGATGTGTGTTCACTCTCTGGTGAGCTGGATGAAGCAGCAACAGTTATAGAGCTGCAGTCCGCTACCTGACCTCCTTTGGCTGTCACGATGTGTGTTCACTCTCTGGTGAGCTGGATGAAGCAGCAACAGTTATAGAGCTGCTGTCCGCTACCTGACCTCCTTTGGCTGTCACGATGTGTGTTCACTCTCTGGTGAGCTGGATGAAGCAGCAACAGTTATAGAGCTGCAGTGTGTTACCTGACCTTCTTTGGCTGTCACGATGTGTGTTCACTCTATGGTGAGCTGGATGAAGCAGCAACAGTTAGAGAGATGCAGTCTGTTACCTGACCTTATTTGGCTGTCACGATGTGTGTTCACTCTCTGGTGAGCTGGATGAAGTAGCAACAGTTATAGAGCTGCAGTCCGCTACCTGACCTTCTTTGGCTGTCACGATCTGTGTTCACTCTCTGGTGAGCTGGATGAAGCAGCAACAGTTAGAGAGATGCAGTCCGCTACCTGACCTTTGGCTGTCACGATGTGTGTTCACTCTCTGGTGAGCTGGATGAAGCAGCAACAGTTATAGAGCTGCAGTGTGTTACCTGAACTTCTTTTGCTGTCACGATGTGTGTTCACTCTCTGGTGACCTGGATGAAGCAGCAACAGTTATAGAGATGCAGTGTGTTACCTGACCTTCTTTGGCTGTCACGATGTGTGTTCACTCTCTGGTGAGCTGGATGAAGCAGCAACAGTTATAGAGCTGCAGTCCGCTACCTGACCTCCTTTGGCTGTCACGATGTGTGTTCACCCTCTGGTGAGCTGGATGAAGCAGCAACAGTTATAGAGCTGCTGTCCGCTACCTGACCTCCTTTGGCTGTCACGATGTGTGTTCACTCTCTGGTGAGCTGGATGAAGCAGCAACAGTTATAGACCTGCAGTGTGTTACCTGACCTTCTTTGGCTGTCACGATCTGTGTTCACTCTCTGGTGAGCTGGATGAAGCAGCAACAGTTATAGAGCTGCGGTGTGTTACCTGACCTTCTTTGGCTGTCACGATGTGTATTCACTCTCTGGTGAGCTGGATGAAGCAGCAACAGTTATAGAGCTGCAGTGTGTTACCTGACCTTCTTTGACTGTCACGATGTGTGTTCACTCTCTGGTGAGCTGGATGAAGCAGCAACAGTTATAGAGCTGCTGTCCGCTACCTGACCTCCTTTGGCTGTCACGATGTGTGTTCACTCTCTGGTGAGCTGGATGAAGCAGCAACAGTTATAGAGCTGCAGTCCGCTACCTGACCTCCTTTGGCTGTCACGATGTGTGTTCACTCTCTGGTGAGCTGAATGAAGCAGCAACAGTTATAGAGCTGCAGTGTGTTACCTGACCTTATTTGGCTGTCCCGATCTGTGTTCACTCTCTGGTGAGCTGGATGAAGCAGCAACAGTTATAGAGCTGCAGTGTGTTACCTGAGCTTCTTTGGCTGTCACGATGTGTGTTCACTCTATGGTGAGCTGGATGAAGCAGCAACAGTTAGAGAGATGCAGTCCGCTACCTGACCTTTGGCTGTCACGATGTGTGTTCACTCTCTGGTGAGCTGGATGAAGCAGCAACAGTTATAGAGCTGCAGTGTGTTACCTGAACTTCTTTTGCTGTCACGATGTGTGTTCACTCTCTGGTGACCTGGATGAAGCAGCAACAGTTATAGAGATGCAGTGTGTTACCTGACCTTCTTTGGCTGTCACGATGTGTGTTCACTCTCTGGTGAGCTGGATGAAGCAGCAACAGTTATAGAGCTGCAGTCCGCTACCTGACCTCCTTTGGCTGTCACGATGTGTGTTCACCCTCTGGTGAGCTGGATGAAGCAGCAACAGTTATAGAGCTGCTGTCCGCTAACTGACCTCCTTTGGCTGTCACGATGTGTGTTCACTCTCTGGTGAGCTGGATGAAGCAGCAACAGTTATAGAGCTGCAGTGTGTTACCTGACCTTCTTTGGCTGTCACGATCTGTGTTCACTCTCTGGTGAGCTGGATGAAGCAGCAACAGTTATAGACCTGCAGTGTGTCACCTGACCTTCTTTGGCTGTCACGATCTGTGTTCACTCTCTGGTGAGCTGGATGAAGCAGCAACAGTTATAGACCTGCAGTGTGTTACCTGACCTTCTTTGGCTGTCACGATCTGTGTTCACTCTCTGGTGAGCTGGATGAAGCAGCAACAGTTATAGAGCTGCAGTGTGTTACCTGACCTTCTTTGGCTGTCACGATGTGTATTCACTCTCTGGTGAGCTGGATGAAGCAGCAACAGTTATAGAGCTGCAGTGTGTTACCTGACCTTCTTTGACTGTCACGATGTGTGTTCACTCTCTGGTGAGCTGGATGAAGCAGCAACAGTTATAGAGCTGCTGTCCGCTACCTGACCTCCTTTGGCTGTCACGATGTGTGTTCACTCTCTGGTGAGCTGGATGAAGCAGCAACAGTTATAGAGCTGCAGTCCGCTACCTGACCTCCTTTGGCTGTCACGATGTGTGTTCACTCTCTGGTGAGCTGGAGAAGCAGCAACAGTTATAGAGCTGCAGTGTGTTACCTGACCTTATTTGGCTGTCACGATCTGTGTTCACTTTCTGGTGATCTGGATGAAGCAGCAACAGTTATAGAGATGCAGTGTGTTACCTGACCTTCTTTGGCTGTCACGATGTGTGTTCACTCTATGGTGAGCTGGATGAAGCAGCAACAGTTAGAGAGATGCAGTCTGTTACCTGACCTTATTTGGCTGTCACGATGTGTGTTCACTCTCTGGTGAGCTGGATGAAGTAGCAACAGTTATAGAGCTGCAGTCCGCTACCTGACCTTCTTTGGCTGTCACGATCTGTGTTCACTCTCTGGTGAGCTGGATGAAGCAGCAACAGTTAGAGAGATGCAGTCCGCTACCTGACCTTTGGCTGTCACGATGTGTGTTCACTCTCTAGTGAGCTGGATGAAGCAGCAACAGTTATAGAGCTGCAGTGTGTTACCTGAACTTCTTTTGCTGTCACGATGTGTGTTCACTCTCTGGTGACCTGGATGAAGCAGCAACAGTTATAGAGATGCAGTGTGTTACCTGACCTTCTTTGGCTGTCACGATGTGTGTTCACTCTCTGGTGAGCTGGATGAAGCAGCAACAGTTATAGAGCTGCAGTCCGCTACCTGACCTCCTTTGGCTGTCACGATGTGTGTTCACTCTCTGGTAAGCTGGATGAAGCAGCAACAGTTATAGAGCTGCTGTCCGCTACCTGACCTCCTTTGGCTGTCACGATGTGTGTTCACTCTCTGGTGAGCTGGATGAAGCAGCAACAGTTATAGAGCTGCAGTGTGTTACCTGACCTTCTTTGGCTGTCACGATCTGTGTTCACTCTCTGGTGAGCTGGATGAAGCAGCAACAGTTATAGACCTGCAGTGTGTCACCTGACCTTCTTTGGCTGTCACGATCTGTGTTCACTCTCTGGTGAGCTGGATGAAGCAGCAACAGTTATAGACCTGCAGTGTGTTACCTGACCTTCTTTGGCTGTCACGATCTGTGTTCACTCTCTGGTGAGCTGGATGAAGCAGCAACAGTTATAGAGCTGCAATGTGTTACCTGACCTTCTTTTGCTGTCACGATGTGTATTCACTCTCTGATGAGCTGGATGAAGTAGCAACAGTTATAGAGCTGCAGTGTGTTACCTGACCTTCTTTGACTGTCACGATGTGTGTTCACTCTCTGGTGAGCTGGATGAAGCAGCAACAGTTATAGAGCTTCTGTCCGCTACCTGACCTCCTTGGCTGTCACGATGTGTGTTCACTCTCTGGTGAGCTGGATGAAGCAGCAACAGTTATAGAGCTGCAGTCCGCTACCTGACCTCCTTTGGCTGTCACGATGTGTGTTCACTCTCTGGTGAGCGGGAGAAGCAGCAACAGTTATAGAGCTGCAGTGTGTTACCTGACCTTCTTTGGCTGTCACGATGTGTGTTCACTCTCTGGTGAGCTGGATGAAGCAGCAACAGTTATAGAGCTGCTGTCCGCTACCTGACCTCCTTTGGCTGTCACGATGTGTGTTTACTCTCTGGTGAGCTGGATGAAGCAGCAACAGTTATAGAGCTGCAGTCCGCTACCTGACCTCCTTTCGCTGGCCGTGGCGCTTTTTGTGCTACGGATGGTCAAAGGTTTAACCCCTAATAAATGAAAAGAAAAGGGAGACTACCAGTGTTAATGTTTTAGGAAGATTACAAAGTTAAGTAGGTAAAAGCACTGTCAGGGGAGAGAAGTGTGCATGATAGACCAGTGATCATAGATCTACTTGGTCAAAGCACCCACAAAAAAACAAAAAAACAAAAAATAGGAAAGACGGGTGCGCTAAGGAAGCGACTGAAAGCAATGCATATGGAAGGCCCCCCCCCCCCCCCCACCGAAGTAGGGCGACTCACATATCCACTGTTGCAGCCACTCAGTGCATGGAAATTTAAATCTAGGTCCCCCAAGTGGTTTAACCCTTAATTTGCCGACACGCCATGGGCAAGACTCTAAAGCCACAGGTGTCGGTCAACATGCGCCCTGCACGAGGGGCCAACGGCGGCCGACGTCGACCCGATGGCCTTTGCTCAATGGGAACACTTACTGATCACAGTGCTGGAACACGCGCAACACGAGCAACACTTACTGATCACAGTGCTGGAACACGAGCAACACGGGCAACACTTACTGATCACAGTGCTGGAACACGAGCAACACGGGCAACACTTACTGATCACAGTGCTGGAACACGAGCAACACGGGCAACACTTACTGATCACAGTGCTGGAACACGAGCAACACTTATTGATCACAGTGGGAACACGCGCAACACGAGCAACACTTACTGATCACAGTGCTGGAACACGAGCAACACTTACTGATCACAGTGCTGGAACACGAGCAACACTTACTGATCACAGTGCTGGAACACGAGCAACACGAACAAGCAGCACAGATGCTCATGGGGCTCATGACGATATATGTCTCTTGCGACTCTCATTCATTTGTCATTGGATGATGTTTGTGTCGACAGACAGGCATCTTCATGCGTAGGCCATGTACAGGAAGACATCGGGGGGGGGGGGGGGGGGGTATAGAACCATCATCGGGGGGTATATAGAACCATCATCGGGCTGTATATAGGACCATCATCGAAGGGTATATAGAACCATCATCGGGGGGGTATATAGAACCATCATCGGGGGGTATATAGAACCATCATCGGGGGGTATATAGAACCATCATCGGGGGGTATATAGACCATCATCGGGGGGGGGTGTATAGAACCATCATCGGAGCGTATATAGAACCATCATCGGGGGGTGTATAGAGCCATCATCGGGGGTTGTATAGAACCATCATCGGAGGGTATATAGAACCATCATCGGAGGGTATATAGAATCATCATCGGGGGGTGTATAGAACCATCATCGGAGGGTGTATAGAACCATCATCGGAGGGTATATAGAACCATCATCGGAGGGTATATAGAACCATCATCGGGGGGTATATAGAATCATCATCGGGGGGTATATAGAACCATCATCAGGGGGTATATAGAACCATCATCGGGGGGTATATAGAACCATCATCGGGGGGTATATAGAACCATCATCGGGGGGTGTATAGAACCATCATCGGGGGGTATATAGAACCATCATCGGGGGGTATATAGAACCATCATCGGAGGGTATATAGAACCATCATCGGAGGGTATATAGAACCATCATCGGAGGGTATATAGAGCCATCATCGGAGGGTATATAGAACCATCATCGGAGGGTATATAGAATCATACCTACAGCGTGGTCGTACTCTTTTTGTTACGATATTCTTAGCCCATTTAGCCCCGAACCCCGACAGCAGGAGATGGATTGACCATGATAATTCAAGGGTAGTGCCATTTTAGCTTGGCGCCTTCAGGCGCCAAGCTAATATGGCACTATCCTTGAATTATCATGGTCGACCCATCCCCTGCAATTGGTACATAGACGTTACACGACAACTCCAACAACTGTGAAATGCAACCGTGAGGTGAAATCCGTGGTCTGTGGTGAACAGCTCCATGAAACGTATTTCCACAGGATGCAATCGAGACCCGAGTTCCGTGAATTGATACCGATCACATCTGTTCTCTTCTGAAGAGATCGATATTGGAAATAATACAGATTGTAAAAACAAATGAGCATCGCCACAAGGGGTAAAGTAGAATGACTGGCTCAGGTTGTACGTACCTGATATAGTCGCACTTGGTCAGATGCAGAAGTGAAATTGCAGCACGCTCGCAGAATCAGAGCTGATCTCAACGATGAAGGCTAGACCAGTGACGTGTGCGTTTGGCAATATGCAGTCCGTAGACGCACTTTATTCTGGTGCAAGTTCACGGCTCTCTCTCTCTCTCTCTCTCTCTCTCTCTCTCTCTCTCTCTCTCTCTCTCTCTCTCTCTCTCTCTCTCTCTCTCTCTCTCTCTCTCTCTCTCTCTCTCTCTCTCTCTCTCCTGTCCTGTTACCAATAACTTCTACCGTTGGAAAATAAAGGTTCATTGTTCATTGTTCATTGTTCTCTCTCTCTCTCTCTCTCTCTCTCTCTCTCTCTCTCTCTCTCTCTCACTCTCTCTCTCTCTCTCTCTCTCTCTCTCTCTCTCTCTCTCTCTCTCTCTCTCTCTCTCTCTCTCTCTCTCTCTCTCTCTCTCTCTCTCTCTGTTACGATTGTGGTTGTGTTGTCCTGTGAGAGCATGCATGTGTTAATCGTAAGAAACGATCCGATATTTATTTGAGCTATGGTGGTTACGAATCACGTACCTTTCTAATCAGTTTTTCTCTCGTTTGCACGTAGGGCGGATTTCGTTAAGTTTTACCGGAAATTTCTAGAAAAGTCGCACGGGGAATGGCGGTCGATCTTTGTTTTGCGTAGATTAGAACCTTCGATAAGATCGCACTGTCTAGTGACCTCGTATGTGTGACGTCGGGGAGTTTGTAACAATTTGCAACTTTTTGTTTTACTGTGCACGTGAATTGAGCAGCCTATTTTTTGTTTTGTGAAAATTCCTGAATTTTCTAGAGCGGATATGCAAAGTCGTGATAGGGTTACCATACTTTTATGTGACTTCATTATACACTAGGATTTAGAGCCCTCTACCGCAGCCAACTACGACTCCTCGAACGCTTTCACCAGCGCTGCCTGCGTACCATCCTCAGCATTCACTGGAGTGACTATGTCACCAACGTCGAGGTCATTGAACAGGCGGAAACTGTGAGCATCGAGGCTTTGCTGCTGCGAACACGGCTTCGCTGGGCGGGGCACGTCTCCAGGAAGGAGGATCATCGCCTACCCAAGATCACTATGTTCGGCGAGCTCGCCACTGGACACCGAGACAGAGGGGCACCAAACAAGAGATACAAAGACGGTCTCAAGAAGTCACTTAGTGACTGCCAAATCGACCACCGCCAGTGGTCTTCGCTTGCTGCGGACCGTGACACCTGGCGCTCCACCATTCACAAGGCAGCCGTCTCCTTTGAGGACTCTCGCAGAGCTAACCTTAAGGACAAGCGGCTCAGAAGAAAAAAACAGAGTTGTCGTAACTCAGAACCCTGACCAGACCTTCCCCTGCAGCCACTGCGGTCGAACCTGCCTGTCCCGGATTGGCCTCCGCAGCCACGAAAATGCATGCAGACGACGTGGGCAAGCCCTATAGAATCTTCGTTCGCGAAGTCAAGCCAAGAGAGGATTTAGAGCTGAAGTTAGCAGCCGAATTTTCGTAGCCTATTGTAGTTTTTCTAGAAAGATTATTTTAATGAGTTTCGGTTCCGTGTTTCGTTCTGATTGGTTGCGTTGTATGATTTTCGTAGGTGATTCTGGAAAGTGGTTATACTATATAAAGAGGGTGCTTGAAAGCACGTTCGTACATTGTCTTGCATTGTCAGTTGTAAAGACACGCAGTTTATTGTAGGTACGTGGCCCGTATAGGGTGTACATTGTGTGAGTCGCTGCCTATGAGAAGCTTTGTGTCGGCAGTGTGGACATTTGAAGAAGAGACATTGTATCAGTGTTGATGCATTTGTGAATACATTGTGTGGAGATCGCATAGCTGAATTAAAATATTGTTGGAACTGTTACTCCAGTATTGTCTCCATCCTTAAGCCACGTGTGACGGGTTGCAGCTGAATGAAGTTTATTTAAAAAGAACCTTACGTGCGTGTGTCTGGTGTGTTTATCATACTACGACTACGACCCAACCACGTAACTCTCTCTCTCTCTCTCTCTCTCTCTCTCTCTCTCTCTCTCTCTCTCTCTCTCTCTCTCTCTCAGTTTTTTTTCCTAAAGTAGCTAGCAAGGACAGATTGTAAGAAAGGCCTGCGCGCCTAATATCTCAATCCTTGGAGAATAAAGTTTCTTTCGTTCCTTCGTTCGTTCTCTCTCTCTCTCTCTCTCTCTCTCTCTCTCTCTCTCTCTCTCTCTCTCTCTCTCTCTCTCTCTCTCTCTCTCTCTCTCTCTCTCTCTCTCTCTCTCTTGTACTATTTTTCTGGGATTTTCGAATCGGTCTCGACATCGTTTATCTCGTGGGAGGGGTTTACTCGATAAGCTCCACCTGCCTCAGACTTGAATTACCGCCAAGACAACGTTCAGTCGCACCTTTAAAGCATCAATGCTTCTCCCTCTGAGAACAGGATCACAGCAAGCAGGAGGCATGGATTCTCATTGTGTTGCCGCAGGGACTCATGAGAATCTACACCTCTTGCAGATTGGCATTAACCCCTTCACTGTCAAAGGACGTAGAGCGGGCTTTATTATATCCTTGTAAATGTTACGTCAACGATCTCACAGGTCAAAGGAACACGGATGCAAAGTAGCTAAAGCAAAAGGCATAGGCGACTGCGGGGTGCTCATGAGGATCTATACCTCTTGCAGGTGGGTTGGTGTATAATTGCTCTGGGCAGCGAGCGAGTTAAGCACTGTACAATGTCACACAGACCTGTGTCTGCCGTATACCTATTGCAGGTGGGTTGGTGTATAATTGCTCTGGGCAGCGAGCGAGTTAAGCACTGTACAATGTCACACAGACCTGTGTCTGCCGTATACCTATTGCAGGTGGGTTGGTGTATAATTGCTCTGGGCAGCGAGCGAGTTAAGCACTGTACAATGTCACACAGACCTGTGTCTGCCGTATACCTATTGCAGGTGGGTTGGTGTATAATTGCTCTGGGCAGCGAGCGAGTTAAGCACTGTACAATGTCACACAGACCTATGTCTGCCGTATCTCCGTCGGCCGCCATCTCGATCTATACGTCTGAGCAACAGACATAGCCTCTGTATGCACTGCTGACAATCTGTTCCTCTCCGCTCGTGGGAAGAGATGGCTTTAGGCGCTGCGCAATGTCACGCAGACCTATCCCTGACCCAATTGCCTGTCAAGCGCTGGCGAACAATGTCAAAACTGGTATGGTCGACTGTAATCCCTTCACTGCCAGCGGACCCAGATTGGCGTTTTCTAAACCATTGAAACGTCAACGTCAAAGATCCAACAGCAACGGAACAAGGACACAAAGTCGGTGTCAGCAAGAAGTATAGATCCTCATGAGCTCCCGCAACTGAGGTAAGTTAGTGCAACTGCTGGGGCTCATGAGGATCTATGCCTCTTGCAGCTGGGTGGTGTTCAATGTCAGGGGTTTCAATATGACCAATACACTACACATACGATAGCTGGCCCACACGTGAGAAATGTCCTGTTGGCCGGGAGTTTTCGCCGGGAACTTAAGTACAGCCACACGGGGAATTGAGTGTATTCCAAGTGCAGAAAAGCTGTCTCGAATCTTGCAAAGTTCATCAGAAGTTATCAAGTTGTATAAGTTACTCCATAGGTTAAGTACACTGTGTTTGCACGCTTAGTCTTAGCTGTTTCCTCGTGCTGACTGTTATCAGTAAACTGATCAGTAACGACCATTTGACAAAGTGTGTTTGTGTCATCGTGTAAAAGCTAACATCACGCTTGTAAACTTTGATATCCTTTCGACATACCATTATAAGGGATGAATGAAATACAATCTTTTAATCTTATAATCTTTGGGATTACACCACAAATCCACTTCTATTCAAATGAGATGCTGCGCATCTTATTTGAATAGGAGTGTACTTGTGGCGTACTGCCCGGGTGAGTACTCCCACAAACGGTACGGGTGGTTACCTTATTGTTGTTAATATGTCACAAGTATGCGTGTTATACATCTAGTTATGTGGGGTTATGTTGTGTCTAACAGTAGACACTTCAAGTAATAATGACGTCATGAAATGTTATACATCAAGTTATGTCGGGTTATGTTGTGTCTAACAGTAGACACTTAAAATAATACATGACGTCATGAAATGTTATACATTTAGTTATGTGGGGTTATGTTGTGTCTAACAGCAGACACTTCAAGTAATACATGACGTCATGAAATGTTATACATCTAGTTATGTGGGGTTATATTGTGTCTAATAGTAGACACTTCAAGTAATATATGACGTCATGAAATGTTATACATCTAGTTATGTGGGGTTATGTTGTGTCTAACAGCAGACACTTCAAGTAATACATGACGTCATGAAATGTTCAATTGAAATGTGAATGAAATAGGCAGCCTAACCCTTTTAGCCCCGAAGGTTCCATTTTTCAAATTTTAAAGATGTTGCCTAACAAATATGTTGCAGGAGATGGATTGACCATGATAATTCAAGGGTAGTGCCAGATTAGCTTGGCACGCACGCACGCACGCAAACACACACACACACAAGCACGCACACACACACACGCACACACACACACACGCACGCACGCACGAACACACACGAATACACACACACACACACACACACACACACAGGCTGAAATACAACGTTTCTTCTCTCTCTCTCTCTCTCTCTCTCTCTCTCTCTCTCTCTCTCTCTCTCTCTCTCTCTCTCTCTCTCTCTCTCTCTCTCTCTCTCTCTCCCTCTCTCTCTCGCTGCTATCCTGCAAACGCCCGAGCCGGCGCCAAAACTGACCCCGAAGCTCTCCAGGCGCTGACAAACCCATCGACCGTCCTGGGATTCAAGAGCTAAAGCTTGTCACCCAGACGCTGCTTCTAGGTGACTCTGTCCTACGCCGTCTGCACGGAAAGCTGAAGTCCGTCACTGGCACGGACAAGGCACAGGTCGTGTCAGTGTCGGGCCTCGACAGAGCCGGCATTCTACAGCGCCTTCATGATGCCGAACCCACGAATACAGTCAGCACATTCGTCATACACGTTGGCATCAACGACTGTAAGCGTGGGTTCGTCATCGGCAATAAGGGCTGGAAGGATGTGATTTCTGCTGCCAGACGAGTCTTCCCCAAGGCAGAAATCTTCATGTCTTCCATCCTGCCCACGAACAACCAGCGTCAGCAGCCACACCCATGCATCACTGACACCAACCTCTGCCTCAGGGAAACGTGCGCATCCCTCAAGGTCAACTTTGTTGACAATGACTACGCTTTTTCTACAAGAACCGGCGAGGTAAAGAGCGGCTGGTTCAGAGACGCCATCCATCCCAACAAGCGGGGCATCAGTGCTCTCGCTGTAAACATCAAGCGTTCGTACTCTGGCCGCACCTTCAACAACGCAGCTCGGCCAGAACCAAATCATCCAAAGTCTCGCCGCCATGAACAGCTGCCCGGGCACGGTGACACACACGGCAAGTCTGGTGCCAGAGACAAAGAGACTGATGCTCTTAGCGCCCAGTCAGTCCCAGACTTACACCTCGATTACGACAGGAACATGCTTTGGAAAAAGACTGCAGTCAAAAGAACCACAGTCAAACCGACTGCACGCCGCTACTGAGTCACTCAAAATAGCGGTGGATCAAAGGCCGGATCTGCTCCGGAACAGAAGTGACAGCAGCCCCCCACCACCCCCTACGGTTACTCCCCACCTCCCATACCCCCCCCCCCCCCCCCTTTCTTCGTGGTAGACGGCCGACCGGTATACCCGTACTGTAATCATTCCGTATTTCCCTAACCTACCCCCCACCCCCCACCCCCCGCACCGCCGCCCCCAGGAGTGCCCCAGCTTAGTGAAAGTGACTGCGCAGCCTTGTTTTCTCTGCTGCGCTAGAGTTTGGGGTAGAGTCCGAAATAGCTCAGGCGGTTAAACGTCGGAGCAGGAGAGCGAAGGGAATCGCCGGGTCGTGGGTTCGAATCCCGTCCCGGCCCCGGTAACTGGACTCACAATCCAAGGGGGAAAAAAACGGATTTGTTTAATAGCATGTCCGTTGAAAGGTCCTGGTAAATCAAAGTGGCACAGTTGGAGTGCGCCTGAGTTGATCAGTGTTCAGGTCGTACTCCATAGGCAATAGATTTCCCTGTTCCCCCATAACTTGCCCGTCAGGGCCGTCCATGATCACCTCGGTGCTGTGGACGTTAAACCCGAACTAACCAACCAAGAGTTTGGGGTCCCCCAGGGCTCTGACCTGGGCCCCATTCTATTTACGCTGTACACTGCCTCTGTCTCAGGTTATCGCATCGCATTCAACCGATCATCACATGTATGCGGACGATATACAACTTCGGAAATCTGCACCTCCACACATCTCCAGTCAGGCCATTTCAGATGTTTAGAGCTGTATCTCAGATGTTAAGTCCTTGATGTGTGAAAATAAACTTCAGTTAAACGAGGGCAAGACAGAAGCTCTCCTTGTCGGTGCCTCTCGACTGCTGCTCAATTCTCCTGACTCTATGCGCATTTGTGACGCACCTATTCCATTTTCTGATTCAGTTCGCAATCTTGGCGTTTTTCTTGATAAAGATCTTCAAATGAAGGAGCATGTAAATCATGCCTACAAACTTGCTTTTCTGGAATTAAGACGCATCAGTTCTATCCGTCATTACCTCACTACTGAAGCTACCACCAAACTGGTCGTCTCCTTAGTCTTGTCCCGCATCGATTACTGCAATGCCCTCTTAGCTGGCCTCCCTCAGTTTCTCATTCAGAAATTGCAGCGAGTTCAGAATTGTGCTGCACGTCTCATCATCCGCGCCTTACAGCATCAGTCCATCACTCCTATCCTGAGACAGCTTCATTGGCTGCCAGTCAAACAACGAGTCTCGTACAAAATCGCCTGTCTGTGCTACAAAGCTATTAACTACTCTACCCCTGCCTATCTCGCTGATCTTCTTCAACTATACACTCCCTCCCGCTCCCTCCGTTTAAGTAGTGACACGCGCCTTCTCAGAGTCCCGCTCTTCAAATACAAAACCAGAGGAGACCGTTGTTTTGCGCACGTTGGACCTGTTGTCTGGAACTCTCTACCTATAGACATTAGACATTCTTCCTCATTCACTGCCTTTAAATCTGCCCTAAAGACCCACCTGTTCGATACCTCAATGTAGCTCAGTTCTTTGTCATTATGTACCTCTCTCTCTCTCTCTCCCTGTGTGTGTGTGTGTGTGTGTGTGTGTGTGTGTGTGTGTGTGTGTGTGTGTATGTGTGTGTGTGTGCGTGCGCGTGTGTATTGCAGAATCCATTGTTTCTCTGATTTTCTCCACTCCCACTTTTATTTGTAAAGCGCTTAGGGCTTATTTAATGATAAGCGCTATATAAGTAGCCATTATTATTATTATTATTATTATTATTATTATTATTATTATTATTATTATTATTATTATTATTATTATTATTATTAACATATGCATCAGAAGTATGGTTCTCTTTCACACTAAAGGCAAATAGTATCGACAGTGACCTGAGTCACCTCTTCGATGGCTGCATGAAGGGACAAATGCCTCACGAGTGCATTCAACTGAAATTTGCTCAAGTCTATCTTAGGCATCCACAACAAAAGCTATGAATATTCCGGCCCTAGCTGAGATCGGACAGTTCCCTCTGAGCATCAGAGTATCGGTCCAAGTGATAGGTTTTTGGCTTCACATGCTAAACTCTGACAGCACCTCCTAACCTCAAACAGGCGTATCACGAACAGCTCGAGACCACCGCCCCGTGGGTCGCTTTTACAAGACAAATTCTCTGCTCACTGGGCTTTCGCCACGTGTGGGATAACCAGTGTGCATTCAGGGAAACCTTACTTAAAACAGCCCTCCATAGAAAAATAGAAGAGCAATACACTCGATACTGGAACAGAATTAAGCGGAGCAACACATCTAGACTGACAGTCTATAACAAAGCAACTGATAAATACGAAATACAAAGCTATCTTATGCACACAAAAATACGAGAACAAAAACAAGCCCTCACCAAGTTACGAGTAAGTGCCCACATGCTAGAAGTAGAAAGAGGCAGGTATACAAACACACCCTGGGAACATAGACTATGTCGCGCGTGTGGAGTAGTAGAGGACGAAATTCACATACTAGACGATTGTAGCTTATATAATCAGCTCAGAACTCAGCTTTAAGTACAGTCTGCCATAAGCCAAGCCAACTACTAGCCAGGGAGGATGCACAATGCACTCTAGCAAAGATCGTATTTGACTGCTTGTCTATAAGGGAGAGAAACGTAACGACCATACAGCATTGATACTGCGTACCCTCCTCTCTCTTCTTTTTCACGCCCCGGACCGTCGGAGACGCTACAAGACCGGACGCAACCACGGACCACGCGAAAATCACCGGCGGGCACAGGAATAATACAGACGGGACTCCACGAACAAAGACGCCGCGCGGTGAACACCAATGAACTGACTTACTGCCGACAGAAAAGTGCAAAATTCCGTGTGGACTGAACGAGCTTAAAGAATGATATAAAGTAATGTACTTGATAGTTAAGTCCGATCCATCTGTGTCCTTTGGACATAATGGGCCCCTCGACAATAAACGTTGTTCTGTTCTGTAACCCCTTGATTCCACTGCACGTACACATTGACAAATTCAACGCGAAAAAGCCTCAAAAGCAAAGTGGTTTCAGCAAGAGGCATAGATCCTCATGTTGCGGGGGCTCATGAGAATCTACACCTCGTGCAGTAGTGTAGTGTTCATTTGTTTTCTCTCGGCAGTGAAGGGGCAGATGCTTGAGATGCAGGACGCTGTCAAACAGACCCAGTGTAGCTCGTGGGACTTGGGATGCAGGACGCTGTCAAGCAGACCCAGTGTAGCTCGTGGGACTTGGGATGCAGGACGCTGTCAAGCAGACCCAGTGTAGCTCGTGGGACTTGGGATGTAGGACGCTGTCAAGCAGACCCAGTGTAGCTCGTGGGACTTGGGATGCAGGACGCTGTCAAACAGACCCAGTGTAGCTCGTGGTACTTGAGATGCAGGACGCTGTCAAGCAGACCCAGTGTAGCTCGTGGTACTTGAGATGCAGGACGCTGTCAAGCAGACCCAGTGTAGCTCGTGGTACTTGGGATGTAGGACGCTGTCAAGCAGACCCAGTGTAGCTCGTGGTACTTGGGATGTAGGACGCTGTCAAGCAGACCCAGTGTAGCTCGTGGGACTTGGGATGTAGGACACTGTCAAGCAGACCCAGTGTAGCTCGTGGGACTTGGGATGCAGGACACTGTCAAGCAGACCCAGTGTAGCTCGTGGGACTTGGGATGCAGGACACTGTCAAGCAGACCCAGTGTAGCTCGTGGTACTTGGGATGTAGGACACTGTCAAGCAGACCCAGTGTAGCTCGTGGGACTTGGGATGCAGGACACTGTCAAGCAGACCCAGTGTAGCTCGTGGGACTTGGGATGCAGGACACTGTCAAGCAGACCCAGTGTAGCTCGTGGGACTTGAGATGCAGGACACTGTCAAGCAGACCCAGTGTAGCTCGTGGGACTTGAGATGCAGGACGCTGTCAGGCAGACCCAGTGTAGCTCGTGGGACTTGGGATGCAGGACACTGTCAAGCAGACCCAGTGTAGCTCGTGGGACTTGAGATGCAGGACGCTGTCAAGCAGACCCAGTGTAGCTCGTGGGACTTGAGATGCAGGACGCTGTCAGGCAGACCCAGTGTAGCTCGTGGGACTTGAGATGCAGGACGCTGTGAGGCAGACCCAGTGTAGCTCGTGGGACTTGGGATGCAGGACACTGTCAAGCAGACCCAGTGTAGCTCGTGGGACTTGGGATGCAGGACACTGTCAAGCAGACCCAGTGTAGCTCGTGGGACTTGGGATGCAGGACACTGTCAAGCAGACCCAGTGTAGCTCGTGGGACTTGGGATGCAGGACACTGTCAAGCAGACCCAGTGTAGCTCGTGGGACTTGGGATGCAGGACACTGTCAAGCAGACCCAGTGTAGCTCGTGGGACTTGGGATGCAGGACACTGTCAAGCAGACCCAGTGTAGCTCGTGGGACTTGGGATGCAGGACACTGTCAAGCAGACCCAGTGTAGCTCGTGGGACTTGGGATGCAGGACACTGTCAAGCAGACCCAGTGTAGCTCGTGGGATTTGGGATGCAGGACACTGTCAAGCAGACCCAGTGTAGCTCGTGGGACTTGGGATGCAGGACACTGTCAAGCAGACCCAGTGTAGCTCGTGGGACTTGGGATGCAGGACACTGTCAAGCAGACCCAGTGTAGCTCGTGGGACTTGGGATGCAGGACACTGTCAAGCAGACCCAGTGTAGCTCGTGGCACTTGAGATGCAGGACACTGTCAAGCAGACCCAGTGTAGCTCGTGGGACTTGAGATGCAGGACACTGTCAAGCAGACCCAGTGTAGCTCGTGGCACTTGAGATGCAGGACACTGTCAAGCAGACCCAGTGTAGCTCGTGACACCTGAGATGCAGGACACTGTCAAGCAGACCCAGTGTAGTTCGTGCGTGGGACTTGAGATGCAAGACACTGTCAAGCAGACCCAGTGTAGTTCGTGGGACTTGAGATGCAGGACGCTGTCAAGCAGACCCAGTGTAGCTCGAGGCACTTGAGATGCAGGACGCTGTCAAGCAGACCCAGTGTAGTTCGTGGGACTTGTGAAGCAGGACGCTGTCAAGCAGACCCAGTGTAGTTCGTGGGACTTGTGATGCAGGACGCTGTCAAGCAGACCCAGTGTAGGTCGTGGGACTTGACACGCAGGACACTGTCAAGCAGACCCAGTGTAGTTCGTGGGACTTGAGATGCAGGACGCTGTCAAGCAGACCCAGTGTAGCTCTTGGTGCTTGAGATGCAGGACACTGTCAAGTAGACCCAGTGTAGTTCGTGGGGTTTAGCTTGGTACTTTATCGCTTTTACCCCCAAGGCTGTCAAACAAATGTGGGTAAGGGATCGATGCTGTACGTTGCTGGCAAGAGGTTAACCCTTATCATTCGGAATACACCAGTGTGTGAAATACGTTTGCCTAAAATAGTTCAAGGGTAGTGCCTAAATAGCTTGGCGCCTATAGGCGCCAAGCTGTTCTGGCACCACCCTTGAACTAAAGCCATTGGTCTATATCCTTATCTGTAAGTACTATAATGTAGCTTGCATATGGCAGTGTACAAATTTTAAGCTTTTAGCGTCAGCATAATAGGGGTTAAGTAAGGTTGCGGCGGTCAGCTGCCGCCCCCAGTTGCTGGAAACGTTTCCAACAGGCCAGTAACTGCCAACAAGCACTGCAGCCAGCAGGCCAGTAACTGTCAACACTGCAGCCAGCAGGCCAGTAACTGTCAACACTGCAGCCAGCAGGCCAGTAACTGTAAACACTGCAGCCAGGAGGCCAGTAATTATCAACACTGCAGCCAGCAGGCCAGTAACTGTCAACACTGCAGCCAGCAGGCCAGTAACTGTCAACACTGCAGCCAGCAGGCCAGTAACTGTCAACACTGCAGCCAGCAGGCCAGTAACTGCCAACAAGCACTGCAGCCAGCAGGCCAGTAACTGCCAAAAAGCACTGCAGCCAGCAGGCGAGTGACTGCCAACAAGCACTGCAGCCAGCAGGCCAGTAACTGCCAACAAGCACTGGCTGCCAGCAGGCCAGTAACTGCCAACAAGCACTGCAGCCAGCAGGGCAGTAACTGCCAACAAGCACTGCAGCCAGCAGGGCAGTTACTGCCAACAAGCACTGCAGCCAGCAGGGCAGTTACTGCCAACAAGCACTGCAGCCAGCAGGGCAGTTACTGCCAACAAGCACTGCAGCCAGCAGGCCAGTAACTGTCAACAAGCACTGCAGCCAGCATGGCAGTTACTGCCAACAAGCACTGCAGCCAGCAGGCCAGTAACTGTCAACAAGCACTGCAGCCAGCAGGGCAGTTACTGCCAACAAGCACTGCAGCCAGCAGGCCAGTAAATGTCAACAAGCACTGCAGCCAGCAGGCCAGTAACTGCCAACAAGCACTGCAGCCAGCAGGCCAGTAACTGCCAACAAGCACTGCAGACAGCAGGGCAGTTACTGCCAACAAGCACTGCAGCCAGCAGGCCAGTAACTGTCAACAAGCACTGCAGCCAGCAGGGCAGTTACTGCCAACAAGCACTGCAGCCAGCAGGCCAGTAACTGTCAACAAGCACTGCAGCCAGCAGGGCAGTTACTGCCAACAAGCACTGCAGCCAGCAGGCCAGTAACTGCCAACAAGCACTGCAGCCAGCAGGCCAGTAACTGCCAACAAGCACTGCAGCCAGCAGGCCAGTAACTGTCAACAAGCACTGCAGCCAGCAGGCCAGTAACTGTCAACAAGCACTGCACAGCGAGATATTTGCGTGGGGCTAAATGTAGCTCAAAACACAAGCCGGTGAAACTATGACAGGCACGTAAGCAGGTTTTCAGGTCTTGCGAAGAGAGGGGTGAGGTGGGGGTAGAAGGGGGTGAGGAGGGAAGGTGAGTGGAGGGGGAGGGGGTTGGAGAGGTATGGCGCAACCACAGAGAAGAAATGGCCGAAGTATATACTTTGGTCATCCCGCTGTGTCTAGTGGAATATGACCAAGCCATTAATGCCCTCGCCCCCCCCCCCCCCCCCCCCAACCGGTCCCCCGTCTATCGACTAAAACAACTAAAAGAAAAGAAAAGGGGAGACTGCCAGTGCTAATATTTTAGGAAAGTTACAAAGTAAAGTAGATTATAGCACTGTCAGGGGAGAGAAGTGTGCATGATCGACCAGTGATCATAGATCTACTGTGGCCAAAGCACTAAAAAAAAAAAAAAAAAAAGAGATAGGAAAGAGAGGGGGCGCTAAAAAAAGTGGCTGAAAGCAATGCATATGGAAGCCCCCCCCCCCCCCCCCCCGAAGAGGGGGGGTATCACATATCTCACTGTTCCAGCCACTCAGTGCATGGAAATTTAAATCTAGGCCCCCCCAAGGGGGGTCCATATATTTAGCCGGTGTGGACAGCTGTTTCGGTCTTGGCGACCTCTTCAGCACACCATCGGCAATACTGGAGGAGGCAGGAATTTCTGCCTACCTGCAATGACAACCACATTTTACTGTGGTGTCTGCAGGGGCATACATTCCATGCCACCACCTATAGCTAAATTTCCATGCACCCTAAAGAGAGAACCTACCAAAAGCGGGGAAGGGGTTGCAGTCGATATTGTAGTAGTAAATGAAAAGAAAAGGGGAGACTGCCAGTGCTAATATTTTAGCACTGGCAATATTCAACTAAAACAAGTAAAAAACTTAACGTGTGTTTTTGTTTTCTGTAATACATAGGCTTGTGGCAGCAGTAACCAACGCATATTATTATAGGCCTATACAGAGATAGTCAACCAATTTAGGCCTATACACTGTTTTCAGAGATAGTCAACCCATATAGGCCTATACACTGTTTTCAGAGATAGTCAACCCGTATAGGCCTCTGCACTGTTTTCAGAGATAGTCAACCCATATAGGCCTATACACTCTTTTCAGAGATAGTCAACCCATATAGGCCTATACACTCTTTTCAGAGATAGTCAACCCATATAGGCCTATACACTCTTTTCAGAGATAGTCAACCCATATAGGCCTATACACTCTTTTCATAGATAGTCAACCCATTATAGGCCTATACACTGTTTTCAGAGATAGTCAACCCATATAGGCTTATACACTGTTTTCAGAGATGGTCAACCCATATAGGCCTATACACTGTTTACAGAGATAGTCAACCCATTTAGCCTCAACGCATTACAGCAGGACATTGAGCGTCCATGTTGATTCAAGGGTAGTATCGGATTAGCTTGGCGCCAGATGGCTTAAACCAACAGCCCGCTTCCCTACGAATTGTATGTAACTAGGAGGGGCTCGTCTGCCTCTCGACGCCTAATACCTGACTAGACTGTGTCAAGGCCGAGTCAGTTGTAATCTACGTCTAACATACAAGTGAACTTTGAAAGCACAACAGAGTCGCTGTAGGGCGGCGTGACCGCTAACAATACTGAAGGCCTACATTGAATGATTTCTCAGGAAAGCCGCCGACAGCTTCTGCCGCGTATTCGATTACTGCACTGACGAATGAAGGTAGTTTCCTTTCATCGTAGGGGTCGATCGTGATAGTTAGAGGATAGCGCCAGATTTCTACTCGACGTGTTTCCGAACCCGGCAAAGACGGTCGATCCGCCCATCTCAGTCCTAAACTGGTGTGTCTCGATAATTGGTGCGAGTGTCACAGTATAGGCTTGAACGTGGAAGTTAAAACAGCGCAGTTTACTTGCGTGCTAATGTACAAGTTTGAACTTTAACCCTTTCACTGGCGAAAAAACTGCCCTACAGTCCAGTTGCAAGAGACATAGATCCTCATGAGCCCCCGCAGTTGATATGAAGCTCTATGCCTCTTGGCTGCCGACAGTGACACTACTTTGGACCCTTGTACGATGGGGTTAAACTAACAAAGATTTCACAGCTCAATCCGCGAGCACTGTCAGTGAAAGGGTTAACACCTTAACTGTGGAGAAAACGAGAACAAGGCCCGGCTGCAAGAGGCATATGATGATGCTCACCACCCTCCAACACATGCGGAGACCCGTGAGGTCTGTGCCTCGTGCAGGCAGTAGAACACCGCCCGGCTGCAAGAGGCATATGATGATGCTCACCACCCTCCAACACATGCGGAGACCCGTGAGGTCTGTGCCTCGTGCAGGCAGTAGAACACCGCCCGGCTGCAAGAGGCATATGATGATGCTCACCACCCTCCAACACATGCGGAGACCCGTGAGGTCTGTGCCTCGTGCAGGCAGTAGAACACCGCCCGGCTGCAAGAGGCATATGATGATGCTCACCACCCTCCAACACATGCGGAGACCCGTGAGGTGCTGTGCTTCGTGCAGGCAGTAGAACACCGCCCGGCTGCAAGAGGCATATGATGATGCTCACCACCCTCCAACACATGCGGAGACCCGTGAGGTGCTGTGCTTCGTGCAGGCAGTAGAACACCGCCCGGCTGCAAGAGGCATATGATGATGCTCACCACCCTCCAACACATGCGGAGACCCGTGAGGTCTGTGCCTCGTGCAGGCAGTAGAACACCGCCCGGCTGCAAGAGGCATATGATGATGCTCACCACCCTCCAACACATGCGGAGACCCGTGAGGTGCTGTGCTTCGTGCAGGCAGTAGAACACCGCCCGGCTGCAAGAGGCATATGATGATGCTCACCACCCTCCAACACATGCGGAGACCCGTGAGGTGCTGTGCTTCGTGCAGGCAGTAGAACACCGCCCGGCTGCAAGAGGCATATGATGATGCTCACCACCCTCCAACACATGCGGAGACCCGTGAGGTCTGTGCCTCGTGCAGGCAGTAGAATAACGCCCGGCTGCAAGAGGCATATGATGATGCTCACCACCCTCCAACACATGCGGAGACCCGTGAGGTGCTGTGCTTTGTGCAGGCAGTGTGCAGAAAATGAGAACAAGGCCCGGCTGCAAGAGGCATATCATGATGCTCACTACCCTCCAACAAATGCGGAGACTCGTGAGGCCGTGCTATGCAGAAGGGTCTTTGAATTTGATGACAGTCAAACTTGGCAACTGAACTAAAGTTTAGTTAGTCATGTTGTGCAGCATTATGGAAATACATACTACAAGCATCCAGAAAGGAGAACATTAATTATGAACTATTGACCTTTATGAACTATTGAACTTTATGAACTATTGACCTTTATGAACTATTGACCTTTATGACCTTTATGAACTATTGACCTTTATGAACTATTGACCATTATGAACTATTGACCTTTATGAACTATTGGCCTTTATGAACTATTGGCCTTTATGAACTATTGACCTTTATGAACAATTGACCTTTATGAACTATTGACCTTTATTGCATGGAGAAGGCCGACTTAACCCCTTGCTTGCCAATGTACGCACATTTTTGTTTCAGAAACTGTTGTTCATTCAACGACCAAAAGCCAAAAACCCTCCATGAAACACGCCTACAAATTGGTCTCATCAAAATTAGAGGAGAGCAAAGGGAATTGCCGGGTCGTGGGTTCGAATCCCGTCCCGGCCCCGGTAGCTGGACTCACAATCCAAGGGGGAAAAACGGATTTGTTTAATAGCATGTCCGTTAAAAGGTCCTGGTAAATCAAAGTGGCACAGTTGGAGTGCGCCTGAGTTGATCAGTGTTCAGGTCGTACTCCATAGGCAATAGATTTCCCTGTCCCCCATAACCCGCCCGTCAGGGCCGTCCATGATCATCTCGGTGCTGTGGACTTTAAACCCGAACTAACCAACCAACCAACCAACGAGATACAACTAAAAATAGAATACGCAGAATAAACAAGTGCGAATACGCGTGTGCTTTTGCTGCGTGTGCAGACTGCTATAGAAGCTCATTGGACGTGCCGACAAGGCGTACCAAACACAAATAGTGCTGAAATTTGTCTTTCGTTTTACGCGTAATGGTACTTTAAATAACAGAGACACTTCACTGACAACAAGTCATCCGCATGGAGGATGTTCGCAACCAACCTTGGTACTGCTGCACTAAAATTAATGATATTTGTTCCTAACGTGGTATAGGAAAGTGTGTCATTGTGGAGATATTGGGTCAATTGGCACTACATGATATTTGTTCCTAACGTGATAGGAAAGTGTGTCATTGTTGAGATATTGGGTCACCTGGCACTACATGATATTTGTTCCTAACGTGGAAGAGGAAAGTGTGTCACTGCGGAGATATTTGGGGAAAAAGTTGTGCGGTCCAATGTCACACGGCCTGTATTTGACATGCGTGACGTCACACACATAAATACCGCATGATACTGGACATTTAAACAGGTCGCCCTCAGTAATACTTGCACACACACACACACACACACACACACACACACACACACATACACACACACACACACGCACGCACGCACGCACAAACGCACACACACACACAGACACACACAGACACGCACACATACACACACTCACACACAGACACACACAGACACGCACACATACACACACTCACACATATACACACACACACACACGGACACACACAAAAACACACACACACACAAACATACACACACGCACACATGCACGCACACAGACACACACACACACACACAGACACGCACACACACACACACACACACACACACTCACACACAGACAAACACACACACACACTCACACACAGACACACACACAAACACACACACACATACACACACTCACACACACACATGTATCATTCCACGCTCTCTTTGTGTCACTCTCCAAACAAAACGCACCACTCCGTTTTCTCAGGTTTATGTGAAGCCGAATTTGAATAATATCCCATAATAGTCCTATGTACAATACTCTACAACATGCTCGTGGTGTATTCGTGATCACGGATCCCCATCGGCACGCGTAGAAATCGGGGCTCATGATGATCTATCCCTCTTGCATACAGTGTTTCAGTTAAATAAGATCAGTGTTACTTGGACTGAAAACTAAAAATCTCATTCTGAGGTCAGCACATGTTTCTAGTGTGTTTGGAAAACCAAGTACACAAAGCGTATACACAGGTGATGTTTTCTGTCTGTTACTGAGCCCTAGGGCTGACATTCTCACATGTGATGTTTTCTGTTACTGAGCCCTAGGGCTGACATTCCCACATGTGATGTTTTCTGTTACTGAGCCCTAGGGTTGACATTCCCACATGTGGATGTTTTCTGTCTGTTACTGAGCCCTAGGGCTGACATTCCCACATGTGGATGTTTTCTGTTATTGAGCCCTAGGGCTGACATTCCCACATGTGGATGTTTTCTGTTACTGAGCCCTAAGGCTGACATTCCCACATATGAATGTTTTCTGTTACTGTGCCCTAGGGCTGATATTCCCACATGAGGATGTTTTCTGTTACTGAGCCCTAGGGCTGACATTCCCACATGTGGATGTTTTCTCTCTGTTACTGAGCCCTAGGCCTGACATTCCCACCTGTGGATGTTTTCTGTTACTAAGCCCTAGGACTGACATTCCCACATGTCGATGTTTTCTCTCTGTTACTGAGCCCTAGGCCTGACATTCCCACCTGTGGATGTTTTCTGTCTGTTACTGAGCCTTAGGGCTGACATTCCCACATGTTGATGTTTTCTGTCTGTTACTGAGCCCTAGGGCTGACATTCCCACATGTCGATGTTTTCTGTTATTGAGCCCTAGGGCTGACATTCCTACATGTGGATGTTTTCTGTTACTGAGCCCTAGGCCTGACATTCCCACATGTCGATGTTTTCTCTCTCTTACTGAGCCCTAGGGCTGACATTCCCACATGTGGATGTTTTCTGTTATTGAGCCCTGGGGCTGACATTCCCACATGTGGATGTTTTCTGTTACTGAGCCCTAGGGCTGACATTCCCACATGTGGATGTTTTCTGTTACTGAGCCCTGGGGCTGACATTCCCACATGTGGATGTTTTCTGTTACTGAGCCCTAGGGTTGACATTCCCACATGTGGGTGTTTTCTGTCTGTTACTGAGCCCTAGGGCTCACATTCCCACATGTGGATGTTTTCTGTTACTGAGCCCTAGGGCTGACATTCCCACATGTGGATGTTTTCTGTCTGGTACTGAGCCCTAGGGCTCACATTCCCACATGTGGATGTTTTCTGTTACTGAGCCCTAGGGCTGACATTCCCACATGTGGATGTTTTCTGTTAATGAGCCATAGGGCTGACATTCCCACATGTGGATGTTTTCTCTCTGTTACTGAGCCCTAGGGCTGACATTACCATATGTGGATGTTTTCTGTCTGTTACTGAGCCCTAGGCCTGACATTACCATATGTGGATGTTTTCTGTCTGTTACTGAGCCCTAGGGTTGACATTCCCCCATGTGGATTTTTTCTGTTACTGAGCCTAAGGGCTGACATTTCCACATGTGGATGTTTTCTACTTCTTTATAGTTCAGGAGACAGATTGACCATGATAGTTCAATGGTCGTGCCAGAATAGTATGGTGCCTAGAGACGTCAGGGTATTCAGGCACCACCCTTGAAATAGCATGGATGTTGTGTTTCCTGTTGTTGTGAGTCAGAACTGTAAGGGTTAAAAATGTACAGCAATTATAACACTGCTTGTTTGTTGTCTGATACAACTCACTCCATCAAGCCTTGTCAATGATATACTGACAGGCAAAGTTCTGCACAGATGACTTAACAAATCTGGTAAAAAAATTAATCAAGATTTCAATTTCCTCCTGACCATTTTGCCAAGAAATGTGAGACAACCGTGGTAGTTGCTATAGTTACGTGGATACACGGTGGCGCGAAACTAGAGATACCATTCCACAGCTCCATTGCAGGCGCACCACACAGTCATACCGTCCTACAGCTCCAGGCACACAACACAGTCGTACCGTCCTACAGCTCCATTGCAGGCGCACCACACAGTCATACCGTCCTACAGCACCAGGCGCACACACAGTCATACCGTCCTACAGCTCCATTGCAGGCGCACCACACAGTCATACCGTCCTACAGCTCCATTGTAGGCGCACCACACAGTTATACCGTCCTACAGCTCCATTGTAGGCGCACCACACAGTCATACCGTCCTACAGCTCCATTGCAGGCGCACATAGCGTCCTACAGCTCCATTGCAGGCGCACCACACAGTCATACCGTCCTACAGCTGCATTGCAGGCGCACCACACAGTCATACCGTCCTACAGCTCCATTGCAGGCGCACCACACAGTCATACCGTCGTACAGCTCCATTGCAGGCGCACCACACAGTCATACCGTCCTACAGCTCCATTGCAGGTGCACCACACAGTCATACCGTCCTACAGCTCCATTGCAGGCGCACCACACAGTCATACCGTCCTACAGCTCCATTGTAGGCGCACCACATAGTCATACCGTCCTACAGCTCCACTGCAGGCGCACCACACAGTCATACCGTCCTACAGCTCTATTGCAGGCGCACCACACAGTCATACCGTCCTACAGATCCAGGCGCACCACACAGTCATACCGTCCTACAGCTCCAGGCGCACCACACAGTCATACCGTCCTACAGCTCCAGGCGCACCACACAGTCATACCGTCCTACAGCTCCAGGCGCAACACACAGTCATATCGTCCTACAGCTCCATTGCAGGCGCACCACACAGTCATACCGTTCTACAGCTCCATTGCAGGCGCACCACGCAGTCATACCGTCCTACAGCTCCATTGCAGGCGCACCACACAGTCATACCGTCCAACAGCGCCATTGCAGGCGCACCACACAGTCATACCGTCCTACAGCTCCATTGCAGGCACACCACACAGTCATACCGTCCTACAGCTCCATTGCAGGCGCACCACAGAGTCATACCGTCTTACAGCTCCATTGCAGGCGCACCACACAGTCATACCGTCCTACAGCTCCATTGCAGGCGCACCACACAGTCATACCGTCCTACAGCTCCAGGCGCACCACACAGTCATACCGTCCTACAGCTCCATTGCAGACACACCACACAGTCATACCGTCCTACAGCTCCATTGCAGACACACCACACAGGCATACCGTCATACAGCTCCATTGCAGGCACACCACACAGTCATACCGTCCTACTGCTTCATTGCAGGAGCACCACACAGTCATACCGTCCTACAGCTCCATTGCAGGCGCACCACACAGTCATACCGTCCTACAGCTCCATTGCAGGCGCACCACACAGTCATACCGTCCTACAGCTCCATTGCAGGCGCACCACACAGTCATACCGTCCTACAGCTCCATTGCAGGCGCACCACACAGTCATACCGTCCTACAGCTCCATTGCAGGCGCACCACACAGTCATACCGTCCTACAGCTCCATTGCAGGCGCACCACACAGTCATACCGTCCTACAGCTCCACTCACACCACACAGTCATACCGTCCTACAGCTCCAGGCGCACCACACAGTCATACCGTCCTACAGCTCCAGGCGCACCACACAGTCATACCGTCCTACAGCTCCAGGCGCACCACACAGTCATATCGTCCTACAGCTCCATTGCAGGCGCACCACACAGTCATACCGTCCTACACCTCCATTGCAGGCGCACCACGCAGTCATACCGCCCTACAGCTCCATTGCAGGCGCACCACACAGTCATACCGTCCTACAGCTCCATTGCAGGCACACCACACAGTCATACCGTCCTACAGCTCCATTGCAGGCGCACCACATAGTCATACCGTCCAACAGCGCCATTGCAGGCGCACCACACAGTCATACCGTCCTACAGCTCCATTGCAGGCACACCACACAGTCATACCGTCCTACAGCTCCATTGCAGGCGCACCACATAGTCATACCGTCTTACAGCTCCATTGCAGGCGCACCACACAGTCGTACCGTCCTACAGCTCCATTGCAGGCGCACCACACAGTCATACCGTCCTACAGCTCCATTGCAGGAGCACCACACAGTCATACCGTCCTACAGCTCCATTGCAGGCGCACCACACAGTCATACCGTCCTACTGCTTCATTGCAGAAGCACCACACAGTCATACCGTCCTACAGCTCCATTGCAGGCGCACCACACAGTCATACCGTCCTACAGCTCCATTGCAGGCGCACCACACAGTCATACCGTCCTACAGCTCCATTGCAGGCGCACCACACAGTCATACCGTCCTACAGCTCCATTGCAGGCGCACCACACAGTCATACCGTCTTACAGCTCCATTGCAGGCGCACCACACAGTCATACCGTCCTACAGCTCCATTGCAGGCGCACCACACAGTCATACCGTCCTACAGCTCCAGGTACACCACACAGTCATACCGTCCTACAGCTCCAGGCGCACCACACAGTTATACCGTCCTACAGCTCCAGGCGCACGACACAGTCATACCGTCCTACAGCTCCAGGCGCACCACACAGTCATATCGTCCTACAGCTCCATTGCAGGCGCACCACACAGTCATACCGTCCTACAGCTCCATTGCAGGCGCACCACACAGTCATACCGTCCTACAGCTCCATTGCAGGCGCACCACACAGTCATACCGTCCTACAGCTCCATTGCAGGCGCACCACACAGTCATACCGTCCAACAGCTCCTTTGCAGGCGCACCACACAGTCATACCGTCCTACAGCTCCATTGCAGGCGCACCACACAGTCATGCCGTCCTACAGCTCCATTGCAGGCGCACCACATAGTCATACCGTCCTACAGCTCCATTGCAGGCGCACCACACAGTCATACCGTCCTACAGCTCCATTGCAGGCACACCAAACAGTCATACCGTCCTACAGCTCCATTGCAGGCGCACCACACAGTCATACCATCCTACAGCTCCATTGCAGGCGCACCACACAGTCAGAAGTGTTGACATTTCACGGTCTGTTGTTGCACTTCTTGTTTTCCAAGCAATCACACAGACAATGTGGCACGACACTCGTCAAATGGTGCAGCTCTTGTTCTCCAAGCAATCCCACAGACAATGTGGCACGAAACTCGTCAAATGGTGCACTTTTTGTTCTCCAAGCAATCCCACAGACAATGTGGCACGACACTCGTCATATGGTGCATCTCTGGTTCTCCAAGCAATCCCACAGACAATGTGGCACGAAACTCGTCAAATGGTCCATCTCTTGTTCTCCAAGCAATCCCACATACAATGTGGCACGAAACTCGTCAAATGGTGCAGCTCTGAGCAAACACATATCGTTACAGGAACACTGCGAGGTAAAATTCATTATTTCATGTTTTCGAGGTCCGCTTTCAGTCTACCCCAAATACGGCCCAGAAAATCGAACAAATTTCCTTGCTTGGTGGCGATGTTTTAATGTCAGATTCGTACTGGACATCCATTTAATGATGCTTTTTAGTCAATATTTATGTGATTTTGACGTTAATAAACAATTACTATATACTGAAAATGTCAATGTAAAAATCTACAATACCGGAAGTGTTTTGTTTTCAGGCTGGTATAACCCAATTTTGTGATTTGCCAACACCATATTATGACATAGTACAATATTGTTCTCAATCTTTGTAACATTTAACCTGTTAGACATTGATGCTAGAGATGAGGAGTGACTTTCAAACAGTCGTCCGTTTTTATTCTTGTTGGCCTTCCGGTTTCATTAACATTGTAATGCATTTTATGGGACGTAACCTGGCGATCTAACGTGCATACAAGATTCTCCATGACGTTCTGTTCTACTCTGTCAGTCGACTTTATATGGTTCGATACAAACTGCAACATTTTGGATACACAAGATTCAAAACAAACAAACTCCCAGCAATACTATTTCTGATTTGTTTGTCTCCGCGTTTGACAGATTACGAATTATATAACAGGAAAACATGTGCAGAACGTTTACCTTTCAGTATATAACACTGCATGTTTGCTGTCTGATACAACTCACGCCATCAAACGTATACAACAATTATACCACAGCATGTTTGCTGTCTGATACAACTCGCGCCATCAAACGTGTACACGATGCGAGAGTCACGTCTGAGTTTCAAAGCCCAAACTGGTCACAATACAGACATGTTTTTACATCTCAGATGTTCAGTGTTTGCTGAAAACGGCCAAACAGAATCAACTCACGACATTCTTGAAATCTGTTTAAACAAAAGGTCTGAATACAGTCTACACAAAGCTTGATTCATGGCTGCTGAAAGTTAACCCCTTCAGCCCCGACGCCCTACAGCTGGAGATGGGTCGCCCATCATAATTCAAGAGTAGTGCCAGATTAGCTTGGCGCCTGTCGCCTGTTAGATGACACCTCCAAAATGTAGGAAATACTGCCGTGGGGCTCAATGAGTTAAAAGTTCAGACAACGTCTAAGAACACAATACATGCTGATTACATGTTAGACATAATCAGTTCACTCATAGTCTACACAGTACACGCTGTTTATATGCTGAAATAAAAAGTCTACACAGAGTCTACACAATACATGATTCTAATATGTGGAAATATAAAGTCCATACACAGTCTACATAGTGCTTAGACAACAGGGTTGGAGTGGATTATTCACCCAGTATGTTATTTGGTGAAACCCCGGAACGCGAGGCTCACAGAGCATTCCGATTCCACCAATATAATATACAAGGTAAAGAATTTGTCTGTAATCTACGAGAGCCCTGTTGCCTAAGCAGTGTATACCACGTGACTCTTTATGGAGTGGGATACTGACACCTGTTTTCCACGAGGACGGGTAGTGCCCCGAGGTTAAAATAGCGCTGAAGCAAGTTCGCAGGCTGTTGATAGTGTAGGGCAGGCTGGTTTTTATCATTTCGTCGGAGATGCCGTCCTTGCCTCCTGCCTGTTTCATTTTTAGATGTTTGACGGCTGTTTGTATTTCTTTTTTTGGTGATTAGAAAATCTAAGCTATTGAAACATGGTTCTTTCTCTTTGAGCTCCAGTTTAGCTTCTACCTCTCGTTTTCTCTCCTCTTGAACGTCAGCCACTCTAGCTACTATGTTCTCTAGGTGGCTTAGCCATTTTGCAGCGCTAACTGTCGTGTTTCATGCACCTACTGGGGTATCTACATTTTTTAGTTAGTTCTCTTACTGTTGCCCAGATTGCATTTGGGTCTTTTTCTATTGCTGCGTTAAGGGTATCCACTAGTTTTCTTTTGTACTCGGCTTTTGTCTTCTTGGTAAATTTATTATAGGTTTTACTCTTACTGGAATATTTGGATTTTAGTTCAAAGTTGCCTGGATTTCTATTTATTGCGTTGAGCAGAGTTTTCAGGTCCTTTCTCATTCCCATGCAGTCGTGACTGAACCATTTCTTTGTTGTCTTTTTCCTCCTATGTTTACGGAGAGAACCAGGCCGTGGTTTCTGTCTCACTCTCGTGGACTATAAACCTTATCCTACACTATACTCGCTTCCGTTCGTAGGATAAGGTTATAAACCACTCGAGTGAGAATCTCAGTATCACCTAAACACCTATGTACGACTCTATATATACATCCTAGGCCCAACAGGCCGGTATGCAACGTATTATAAAGTCCACACCAGGCCGGTATACAACGTATCACTCTCACACTCCTTCACTGGCTCCCCATCTCCCAACGCATCCAATACAAAATTCTGTCTCTCTGCTACAAATCCCTAAACAACTGCGCTCCTGCCTATCTCTCCAACTTACTCCACCCCTACACACCTTCCCGCTCCCTCCGCTCTGCCTCCGACCCTCTCCGCCTCCACATCCCTCGCACCAAACTCAATACTTTCGGCCCCCGCCCCTTCTCCGTCTACGGTCCATCCACCTGGAACACTCGCCCACTCTCTCTCCGTCAGAAACACTCTCTCTCCTCCTTCCAGTCCGCCCTCAAAACTCACCTCTTTCAACAGTTTTAGCACTGTATCACCACACTCCCCACCCCAAGCTGACCGTCGTAATGTATTTCACTATTTGTGGTAAGTGAGTCATTGTCTAAAGCGTGCGCATGCGTGCGCGAGTTGTGAGTGCGCGCTTAGAGTTATAATTATTATAAGATAAGCGCATTATAAATACCGTAATTATTATTATTATTATTATCATAAAAGTCCTCACCAGGCCGGTAGATACAACGTATCATAAACTCCGCACCAGGGCGGTAAACAACGTATCATAAAGTCCACACCAGGCCGGTATACAACGTATCATTAGTCCACACCAGGCCGGTATACAACGTATCATACAGTCCACACCAGGCCGGTATACAACGTATCATAAAAGTCCACAAGAGGCCTACACAATACACGCTTCATATTCTCTGTTTCAAAGCCCATAACAACCGCACACATTTCACATCTGTTGTAAACAGGTTCTCACACAGTTTAAACAGGAAGGCGTCATATTCATCTGTTGTAAACAGGTCATCACACAGTTTAAACAGGAAGGCGTCATATTCAACACGCCATTTTCGGAAATCAGAAGTAGGTCAATGTTATTTTGAGAACAACTGTGGATTAAAATCCCGGGCAAACATGCGATACCGTGTGTTTGTCCGTGCTATGAATCCACTGTTTTCGTTGAAACACACGCAGTTTTGACCTAATTCTGATTGCCGAACAACGTGTATCATCCACACTGGATGTTAAACATGCCGGCCTTTCACATCCACACTGGATGTCTGCCACCCAGTCCAATAAACCAGTCCAGCTGTTAAACATGCCGGCCTTTCGCATCCACACTGGATGTCTGCCACCCAGTCCAAAAAACCAGTCCAGCTGTTAAACATGCCGGCCTTTCGCATCCACACTGGATGTCTGCCACCCAGTCCAAAAAAAACAGTCCAGCTGTTAAACATGCCGGCCTTTCGCATCCACACTGGATGTCTGCCACCAAGTCTAATAAACCATTCAAGCTGTTAAACATGCCGGCCTTTCACATCCACACTGGATGTCTGCCACCCAGTCCAATAAACCAGTCCATCTGTTAAACATGCCGGCCTTTCACATCCACCGCCAGCTGCCTCACATTCACACTGATATTGTTACTTCATTTTTAAGGCCACGATAATTCTGTGAGAGAAAATGGACACATTGTTATGTTTCTAAATTGTGCTTTTCTGTGATTTTAAAACTTTCGGTTGAAAGCATGTGAGAGCCGTAAGGTGAAGAATCCCAGACCACCACAAAACATAAGCACAATTACAGGAGAGAAAACAGAAATACACACTGTACACTGAATCCCTCGCCACCATCTTGGATATTTTCCCCACACCATAAAAACCAGCTCACAGACACAATGTAGATAGTACAATCAATAGATCTCAAGTTGAAAATATAATGATAGCCAAAAGACATGCGACCTTTCTCGCGAAATTTCGCATGTCTTTTGCTGTTCAGTATATTGAATCTCTCCACACAAAATACAACCCAAATACAGCGAGGCAAAAGAAGAGGAGAACAAGCACAGCCAATAATCTAATCTTCAGTATAGTGAATCTCTCCACACCAAATACAAACCCAATACAGCGAGGCGAAAGAAGAGAAGAACAAGCACAGCCAATAATCTAATCTTCAGTATAGTGAATCTCTCCACACCAAATACAAACCAAATACAGCGAGACAAAAGACCAGGAGAACAATCACAGCCAATAATCTAATCTTCAGTATAGTGAATCTCCCCACACCAAATTCAAACCCAATACAGCGAGACAAAAGACCAGGAGAACAATCACAGCCAATAATCTAATCTTCAGTATAGTGAATCTCTCCACACAAAATACAAACCCAATACAGCGAGGCAAAAGAAAAGAAGAACAAGCACAGCCAATAATCTAATCTTCAGTATAGTGAATCTCTCCACACAAAATACAAACCCAAATACAGCGAGGCAAAAGACCAGGAGAACAAGCACAGCCAATAATCTAATCTTCAGCAAACAATTCACACGTTAATCATTATCCACGTGAGCTGCTCTGTGATTTGGGACATAATGCCTCTAGGCCGTAAGGTTCACAATCACAGATCAGTACACATAGCGCTCGTTACAAGTTAAACTGACGAGAACCCCCCCCCCCCACCCCCCACCCCCAAACAATGCCACAACTTTGGAATCATCAGAAACACTGAAGTATGTCCGATGATTAAAAAAAATGTCACATATCTTTTGCTCGTCAGTATATTTGGTCACGCCATAAGTATATATCCCGCCGCAAAGAGTTGTCAACACAAAGGGCTTTATCCCCATATACTGGCGGAGACTAATTTTCTGCTAATCTGGCACTGCCCTTAAATTATCATGGTCGATAAATCTCCTGTAACTGGTGCATAGTCATTAAATGACGACTCCAAAGTTTGGGAAATACGGCCGTCGGGCTGAATGAGTTAATTTCATAAATTTATTTATTTACATTGTATTGTAAATTTGCCGAACACCGTCGTGCACATGTAATTGGTTAAATACAATGTTCAGATCAGCGTGTGGCTTGTGTTCATGTGATGACAATGTCCAGATCGTCCTGTCAGCCTGTGGCTTGTGTTCATGTGATGACAATGTCCAGATCATCCTGTCAGCCTGTGGCTTGTGTTCATGTGATGACAATGTCCAGATCATCCTGTCAGCCTGTGGCTTGTGTTCATGTGATGACAATGCCCAGACCATCCTGTCAGCCTGTGTTCATGTGATGACAATGTCAGATCATCATGTCAGCCTGTGTTAAGTGATCACAATGTCCAGATCGTCCTGTCAGCCTGTGGCTTGTGTTCATGTGATGACAATGTCCAGATCATCCTGTCAGCCTGTTGCTTGTGTTCATGTGATGACAATGTCCAGATCATCCTGTCAGCCTGTGGCTTGTGTTCATGTGATGACAATGCCCAGACCATCCTGTCAGCCTGTGTTCATGTGATGACAATGTCAGATCATCATGTCAGCCTGTGTTCATGTGATCACAATGTCCAGATCGTCCTGTCAGCCTGTGGCTTGTGTTCATGTGATGACAATGTCCAGATCATCCTATCAGCCTGTTGCTTGTGTTCATGTGATGACAATGTCCAGATCATCCTGTCAGCCTGTGGCTTCTGTTCATGTGATGACAATGCCCAGACCATCTTGTCAGCCTGTGTTCATGTGATGACGATGTCAGATCATCATGTCAGCCTGTGTTCATGTGATGACAATGTCCAGATCATCCTGTCAGCCTGTGGCTTGTGTTCATGTGATGACAATGTCCAAATCATCCTGTCAGCCTGTGGCCTGTGTTCATGTGATGACAATGTCCAGATCATCCTGTCAGCCTGTGGCCTGTGTTCATGTGATGACAATGTCCAGATCATCCTGTGGCTTATGTTTATGTGATGGCAATGTCCAGATCATCAGGTCAGCCTGTGTGCATGTGATGACAATGTCCAGATCACCCTGTAGCTTGTGTTCATGTGATGACAATGTCCAGATCATCCTGTCAGCTGTGGCTTGTGTTCATGTGATGACAATGTCCAGATCGTCCTGTCAGCATGTGGCTTGTGTTCATGTGATGACAATGTCCAGATCATCCTGTCAGGCTGTGGCCTGTGTTCATGTGATGACAATGTCCAGATCGTCTTGTCAGCCTGTGGCTTGTGTTCATGTGATGACAATGTCCAGATCATTCTGTCAGCCTGTGGCTTGTGTTCATGTGATGACAATGTCCAGATCGTCGTGTCAGCCTGTGGCTTCTGTTCATGTGATGACAATGTTCAGATCATAACTGTCAGCCTGTGGCTGGTGTTCATGTGATGACAATGTTCAGATCATCCTGTCAGCCTGTGTTCGTGTGATGACAATGTCCACATCATCCTGTCAACCTATGGCTTGTGTTCATGTGATGACAATGTTCAGATCATCCTGTCAGCCTGTGGCTTGTGTTCATGTAATGACAATGTCTAGATCATCCTGTCAGCCTGTGGCTTGTGTTCATGTGATGACAATGTTCTAGTCTCTCGTGTTTTGGCAAAGCAATAAACTATTAAAACCAGATTCCTTTTCCATGTCTTTCTACAACAATGAAAAAAGTTCCACATTTCCTCCTGGTTACACACCGAGCACATTTCATTTATAGTTTATCAATGTAAAACAACTGACAGACAACCACAACAACAATATTGATACATAATATTAATAATAATAATAATAATAATAATATAACAATACAGTGTAATAAAATCATCATCATAATGACAAACTGTACACAGAGAGCAGTACATTTACTTTGCGTGCTTATTTGTTATGTACACAGACAACAACCAGACAAGGAAAACTGTCCTCTTGCTGATACGCGTCAGGCCGAGTAAGAGGATAGCATTAATCCCTTCACTGCCAGGACACTCATCACCCAGCCGCAAGAGGCATATACCCTAGTCAACACACGAGCTTGATTGTTCATTAGGCTCTTCGCCTTTTGCTGTTCTCATTTATATCTGTGTTACTCAGACTTATCCAGCCGACAATCTGCTGAGAGTAGGACAGCTGCCATCTGCCACAGTAAGTGATGCTTGTTCTACAGCTCTATCGGGACGGCCTTCCAAAACTTCTGCCCTTCATTACCGACATCATCAACACATCTCTAGAGAACGGCACCGTCCCTGATATCTTCAAGTCCGCCATCGTCCGTTCTCTCCTCAAAAAAGACAACCTCGACCCAAACGAACTCAAAAACTATCGCCCAGTCTCCAATATCTCTTTCCTATCCAAGCTTCTTGAGAATGTCGTTCTCAACCAGCTCAACCTCCACCTCGCCGACAACAACCTCCTCAGTCCCTTCCAGTCTGCCTATCGCAAACGTCACAGCACTGAAACGGCCCTTCTACATATCTTAAACGACCTGCTTCTCTCCACCGACTCGGGCAATATCTCCCTTCTTACGCTACTCGACCTCTCTGCCGCCTTCGACACTATAGACCACTCTATCCTCCTCCACCGCCTTCACCACTCCTTTGGCATCACTGACTCTGCTCACTCCTGGTTTCTCTCCTACCTCTCCGACAGACAGCAGTCCGTCACCATCGACGGCGTCTCCTCCAACCCAGTCACGCTCTCCTGCGGAGTTCCACAGGGGTCCGTCCTGGGCCCGGTCCTTTTCACACTCTACACCTCTCCCCTGTCCAACATCATCCAGTCTCACCACATACATCACCACATCTACGCTGACGACTCACAACTACTAGACAAGGACAAACTCGACAACACTCAGTCACTACTGACTCGCACAGCTGACTGCTACGAGGACGTGAAAAACTGGACGACAGCAAACAAGCTTAAAGTGAATGACGACAAAACAGAAGGTACTCGTCAGAAACTTTCCCAGCTCCCTCCCTATCTCCACCTTCAACTCGACAGCACTCCCATCTCCCTCACTGACTCGGCCAAAAACCTCGGCGTTATCCTCGATTCCTCTCTTTCCATGACCAGCTTCGTCTCCGCCACGGCCCAGGCATGCTACTTCCACCTCCACCGCATCAGTCAGATCAGAAAATACCTCACTACCAAAGCTGCCACAAAACTTGCTGTCTCTCTCATCCTATCTCGCATCGACTACTGCAACTCTCTCCTTTCCGGCCTCCCTCACTCCACCACTTTCACTCTCCAGCGCGTTCAGAACAATGCTGCCCGCCTCGTCCTCAGAAAGAAAAAATCCGACCACATCGCTCCCCTGCTCAAACTCCTTCACTGGCTTCCCATCCCCCAAAGCATCCAATACAAGATTTTGTCTCTCTGCTACAAATCTCCTGCCTATCTCTCAAACTTACTTCACCCCTACACTCCTCCCCGCTCCCTCCGCTCCGCCTCCGACCCTCTCCGCCTCCACATCCCCCGCACGAAACTCAGCACTTTCGGCCCCCGCTCGGTCCATCCACATGGAACACTCTCCCACTCTCTTTCCTCCTTCCATTCCGGACTCAAAACTCACCTCTTTCAACAGTTCTAGCACTATACCACCACACTCCCCACCCCAAGCTGACTGTCGTAATGTATTTCACTTTTTGTGGTACGTGAGTCGTTGTCTAAAGCGTGCGCATGCGTGCGTGAGTTGTGAGTGCGCTCTTAGAGTTATAATTATTATAAGATAAGCGCATTATAAATACCGTTATTATTATTATTATTATTATTATTATTATTATTATTATTATTACTATTATTATTATTATTATTATTATTATTATTATTATTATTATTATTATGTTGAGAGTGGGATAGCTGCCATCTGCCACAGTAAGTGATGCTTGTTCTACAGCTGTTGAGAGTGGGACAGCTGCCATCTGCCACAGTAAGTCATGCCTGTTCTACAGCTGTTGACAGTGGGACAGCTGCCATCTGCCACAGTAAGTGATGCTTGTTCTACAGCTGTTGACAGTGGGACAGCTGCCATCTACCACAGTAAGTGATGTTCTACAGCTGTTGACAGTGGGACAGCTGCCATCTGCCACAGTAATTGTGGACTGACAGCGAGAAGTACACGGCCATTTTGTCCCGAATGGTGGCCATGTGGAATGTATACCTGCTGGCCGGGTTGTTGGTTGTCGCTGATCTCCATGGCGTGACCCTTCCAGACCCCGGACCGGTGAGGTCCGTGAAGAGAATGTAGTCGTGCAAGTGGCTAAACCATGTCGGCAAGCGGAGCGCCATCACTCTCTCCCTCCGACTTCTGGGTTTGCACACGCCGATGTGGTGTGAGATGGCCAGGCGGCACATGGACTCCAGTCTGCGAGGAGTGTTGACAATGGCGGACACGTAGGCAACCTGGTCATCGGGGATGGAGAAAGACTCTGCCCACTTGTGTGCGATGTTGTGGAGCTCTGTGTTGGAGCAGGATCCGGACTCGTACAGCATCTCTGTGATCACCTTGTTACAGTGACGTATAGCGTGGTACAGTGGTGAACACGCCGCGTCTGGGAAGATAGCAGTGTACCAAGCTATTCCCTCGCCGGCCCGCTCCATCCAGTGGTCAATGATGCGTGGCTGGTGAGTACTGACGCCCAGCTGGATGCACTCCGCCAGGAGCTCCTGTGGACATCTCTCGTTCTTCACTGCCAGACTCAGCACTGTATCTCCATATTGCATGACAGCCAGAGGGTCGCCTCCCCTTGCCACAGCGATGTGCATGTTGTCCAACACGCCGGCCTGACACAAAGCGTGGAGGGCAGTCAACCCTTCACTAGTAACTGTCTGGCCAACGTTACGCCCCCAGAACATGGCACTCTTGATGATCTCTCCCTGGTTGTGCTGAATCATCCGCTGTAGTGGTGTGACGCCGTCTGGATCAGGCTTGTTGACGTCACACTGGAACTCTACCAGCATCTTGACAGCGGTCCATTCAACTTTCTCACTCCGAGACTCATATAGCCCACATGCCACGTGCAGCACGGAGTATCCCCGCCTGTCCAACAGATGCTGGTTAGCGACCCCATGCAACAACAGTCCCTGCACTCCCTCCCACTCCCCCTCCCTGGCCGCCCGGTGCAGCATTGTGTCACCTGCACCATCCCGCTTCTCCACGTCCGCACCGTGTTGGAGACAGTGTGTGAGAATGTCCCACTGGTGATGCTTGGCGGCGGCTAGCAGAGTCCGGTCACGGTGGGTGATTCCAGCGCTGTCCTTCTCCTCCACCAGCCGCTTGAGCGCCTGCCACACGCCTTGTCTGATTGCCTGCTGGAACACACGTTCTCGCTCTTCCACACTCACCCGGCCTTCCATGATGCTGATGATATGCGCCACTACACTGCCCTCCCGCCTGTCCAGTGCCTCCCACATCACCTGCCGTCTCTCCTCGTCGTCCACATCGTGTTCCATCACTCTGGCCACGAGGATCCACTGACCAACATTCAGCAGCTGTCGCAGAGCGGCCCGCCGCAACTCCACACTGACACCGTGCTGACCACCATCAAAGTAATCGCCCTCTAGCAGCGCTCTCCCCACAGCCCACTGTCGGTGTCTGATCACCTCGGGGAAGAGCGAGTCCCGCTGAGCAGCGTCCATCCCGAGTCTCGCCAGGTGCACCACCACGTGCCACGCCTCCTTCTCTATCGCCGCGTCAAGAGCCAGGCTCAGTGTACTGGGCTCACATCTCACCCTGTATAGCACTGCCCGCCACTTGTTCCGCTGTATTGCATCTTGCAGGTTGTCGGCTGTGTCTTCTATTTTCCTCTCCAACCAGGCCAGCCATGATAATCTGTTCTGGTATCGCGCCACTGTCTCCTGCCTGAGCGGTCTCTCCCGACTGGGGCTGGCCGTCTCCAGCTGCTCTCTCACGGTGCGCACGTCCGCTCCCCGCTTGAAGAGCTCAAGGATTGTCTCCCCGTCACCGTGCTTGGCCACCTGGCGGTAAATACGCTTCCGCTGGTCAGCGTTGTGGCCGAAGTCAGCCAGAGCAAGAACCACGTCCCAGCGGTCCTCATAGTAGGCTTGCATCAGCGCCCAGTTGCGCTCGTCATCGTACAGACTGTGGTCCGCCATGTGTCGGACTGTCGTCCACTCTCTCTGCTCCACAGCCGCCCTCAGCACTGAGCGGCGAACGTCCTCCCACACACGATACAGGACTGCATTATTGATGACGTCCCATCTCTTGGCACGGAGCATCACTCGGACAGCCGCGCTTTGCAGGGACGGCAGGAGGGGGATGGTGGACAGAATGACACACAACAGATCGCTACTTTCTTCTGTAAGATCAAGGCTGCGACACAGACAGAAAAAGAGGTACACTAGCGCTTGCTCCGTGTCAGTGCTGTATTTGGTGTTCACGTACAGTTCAGCGAGCTGTTGTTGCCAGCCAGACACGACTGTCTGTAAGTTCTTTGTGGAGTGCTTTCGCGCTCTAACTAACTCTGGGCACACAACAAAGTGGATGACATCCAGGTACACAATGGCCAGTGTGTGTAAGTGGCAGTCTTCAGAAAAGTTTATCAACTTGGAGAAGCCAGTATCGTCCACGGGAAACGGTGTCATGGCGGCCACACCCCCACACACTATGTCTGACAACGTCTGACGCCAGTCTATGTGGTCTCGGATTGCTGTTATGACGCGCCTAAGTTCTCGCTCTGATGAAACAGCCAACACACAAAATAAAAGCTCATTGGATCTGTGTTTAATCACACGTAGAAGAAAATGTTCCAGTCCGTGTCCATGCAGGTGTTCAGCTGTGTGTGGACAATCTCTCCCAGCTTGCCTCTCTGTCTGTGGACACTGACTAGAAACCTCCCACAGTCCTCTTCTCACGGCCTCGTCTAGCATCAAGTGAAGCTGGTCGACAGTTAACACAGGACGTTTGTGACGTTCCCGCCAAGATCCGTCAGCTCCTTCTCCGGCTTCGGCAGCCGGCCTGGCGTCCCCTGTGTGTTGTGGGTTGTCTGCCGACCTGGTGTCCCCTGTGTGTTGTGGGTTGTCTGCCCACCTGGCGTCCCCTGTGTGTTGTTGGTTGTCTGCCGACCTGGCGTTTTGTGGGAAGTCAGTGACGTCAAGAGGATTGTTGTCAATGTGAGGGACAATGTGCTGGATGATGTCCCCCTCGTCAGCGTATTTACAGGCTTCTACAACCGCCCATCTCTGTACCCGGTACGCAAAGTCATAGGCAGGTGGGCAGGTGGGCAGGTGCATGACAGGGGAGTTAAGCACGACAGGCGAATTAAGCACGACAGGGGAATTAAGCACGACAGGGGAATTAAGCACGACTGTGTGCGGGCCGATTGCGGCTGACTTCAGTCCGATGGCCTTTTGCGTACCACGCTGTAGCAAGAAGCCCACAGCAAGCCATTGTTTCCGTCTGACGGCCTGCGTCAACAGAGATTCCAGCTGATCGTCAGCACACTGAGGGAGGATGTATCTTACAAGATGGGCATCATCAGCACGACCACTGCCTTCTGTAACTGCCCATCTACGCAGAGTGTCGTGAACTCCACGCCTTAACAACTGGCCGACATCTTCCCACTGGCCCTGTCTGACGGCGTCTGTCAACTCAAAGTCCCGGCGCTGATTATCACGACAGGCAGGAAGTGTGTAGTCTGTCAGTGGTTCACCACAAACGTTTCTATAGCACTCCTCTATCGCCTGTCTGACCAGATCATCGTCTACAGGGCGGTCTAGCAGCTTTCTGACGGTCCGCCATAGATGTCTCCTCACAGCTTCCTCGAACACGACACCAATCTGGTCGTCACTACAGTAAGCTATCACGCCGCTCGTGTCCTCGTCATTTTCAGGCGTGACGTGCTGCAGGGCTTCTTTCACCGCCCATCTCCGTTGTTCATCTCCCATCCCGTGATATAAGAAAATAGAGACAGCCCGCCATTGCCGCTCTAGCACTGATAACGTGAACAGGGAAAGCAGCTGATCGGCAGAACACACGGGTACAAGGGACTTCTCTATTACGTCATTTGTACTATACCCCCGTTGTAAATGATCAGAATGGTTTAAGGTTCCAACAACCCATCGGGACATTGACAAATTCAGTCCACGTTGAAAAAGTTGTCCTACTACACGTGAGCTGCTCCAGGAACTTGTTATCCACCTGAACGCGCCCAGTCTCCCCTCATCGTCCCATTCTATCCCCCTGCGCGCCGCCTCCAGCTCCCCCTCAGTGTGTAAGTGCGGGATAATGTGCTGTATCACGGCCTCTTCCCCAGCAAGTGCACAGGCCTGTGTAATGGCCCACATCCGCTGTGTGTGACTCGCTCCACTATGTAATATCTGTGTGTGACCCGCTCCACTCTGTAATATCTGTGTGTGACCCGCTCCACTCTGTAATATCTGTGTGTGACCCGCTCCACTCTGTAATATATCACCCACTTTACTCCAGTCTCTCCGCTTCACAGCGTCAGTCAGGGCATCATCGTCATTATTGTCATCTCCCTTGTCATCGCTCCTGTCCTCCCCCTCATCGTCATCCTCACACCGAAGACGTTTAGCCGGCGAGCTCATTGTGTGTGTATAACCCGAACTGGAGCAGAGTGTCCTAGTGACGTGATCTCATTGTGTTTGTAGAACCAGAACAGTGGCAGAGTGTCCTAGTCACGTGATCTCATTGTGTGTAGAACCCGAACAGTGGCAGAGTGTCCTAGTGACGTGATCTCATTGTGTGTGTAGAACCAGAACAGTGGCAGAGCGTCCTAGTGACGTGATCTCATTGTGTGTAGAACCCGAACAGTGGCAGAGTGTCCTAGTGACGTGATCTCATTGTGTGTAGAACCCGAACAGTGGCAGAGTGTCCTAGTGACGTGATCTCATTGTGTGTAGAACCCGAACAGTGGCAGAGTGTCCTAGTGATGTGATCTCATTGTGTGTAGAACCCGAACAGTGGCAGAGTGTCCTAGTGTCGTGATCTCACTGTGTGTAGAACCCGAACAGTGGCAGAGTATCCTAGTGACGTGATCTCACTGTGTGTAGAACCCGAACAGTGGCAGTGTCCTAGTGTCGTGATCTCATTGTGTGTAGAACCCGAACAGTAGCAGAGTGTCCTAGTGACGTGATCTCACTGTGTGTAGAACCCGAACAGTGGCAGAGTGTCCTAGTGTCGTGATCTCATTGTGTGTAGAACCCGAACAGTGGCAGAGTGTCCTAGTGTCGTGATCTCATTGTGTGTAGAACCCGAACAGTGGCAGAGTGTCCTAGTGTCGTGATCTGTCTTCTCGCAGTTGTCAGCAACTTCTGAACTGCATCACCAGCTGGAAACAGAAAATAACCGTCGTCATCATCAACGGCAGCAGGTAAACAATCACCGTCATCATCAGCAGCAGCATCAGAAGCAGCAGCAGGATCCTAGACAGTACCAGCAGCAAGTAAACAATCACAGTAATCATCACTGTCATCATGATCGCTATTTTCATCATTACCATCATCACCTGGTATCGTCGTCGTCGACATCCTCACCACCATTACCGTTATCCGCACTTTTATTATGTTAATTACCACCGTCAGTAACAACAGCGTCAGATGCACCGTCATCATAATCAACATCATTATAGTCGTCATTACTGACGTTGTCATCATCACCGTCCTGTCGTCGTCGTTGTTTGCGACATCGTTGTGATCGTCATCAGCGTCGTTAATGTCAACATCGCCATTTCTGTCGTGATCGATAACACTACAGTCATCATCATTTTACCTTCTTTGCAATATTAACTCATTCGAGACGTGCCGCCTCCGGATACGCAGCATAAGCCGGCAATAAGCATAAGCTGCGTATCCGGAGGCGGCACGTCTCAAATGAGTTAATCCTTTAGTTCCCCCCCCCACCCTCCTCCTCCCCCCGACCCTTTGCACCCAGCCTCGCCCCTTGTCCCCTGTCTACCCCCTTGTCCCCTGTCTACCCACTTGTCCCCTGTCTACCCCCTTGTCCCCTGTCTGCCCTCTTGTCCCCCGTCTAAACCTTTATCCCCTGTCTACCCCTTTGTCCCCTGTCCACCCCCTTGTCCCATGTCTACCCCTTGTCCCCTGTCTACCCCCTTGTCCCCTGTCTACCCACTTGTCCCCTGTCTATCCCTTGTCCCGTGTCTGCCCCCTTGTCCCCTGTCTACCCCCTTGTCCCCTGTCTGCCCCCTTGTCCCCTGTCTACCCCCTTGTCCCCATGTCTACCCCCTTGTCCCCTGTCTTCCCCCTTGTCCCCTGTCTTCCCCCTTTTCCCCTGTCTACCTTCTTGTCCCCTGTCTACCCCCTTGTCCCCTGTCTACCCCCTTGTCCACTGTCTGCCCCCTTGTCCCCTGTCTGACCCTTGTCCCCTGTCTACCCCCTTGTCCCCTGTCTGCCCCCTTGTCTCCTGTCTACCCCTTTGTCTCCTGTCTGCCCCCTTGTCCCCTGTCTGCCCCCTTGTCACCTGTCTACCCCTTGTCCCCTGTCTGCCCCCTTGTCCCCTGTCTACCCCCTGGTCCCCTGTCTACCTTCTTGTCCCCTGTCTACCCCCTTGTCCCCTGTCTACCCCCTTGTCCCCTGTCTACCCCCTTGTCCCCTGTCTACCCCCTTGTCCCCTGTCTGCCCCCTTGTCCCCTGTCTACCCCCTTGTCCCCTGTCTACCCCCTTGTCTACTGTCTACCCCCTTGTCCCCTGTCTACTCCCTAGTCCTCTGTCTACCCCCTTGTCCCCTGTCTACCCCTTGTCCCCTGTCTACCCCCTTGTCCCCCTGTCTACCACCTTGTCCCCTGTCTACCCCCTTGTCCCCCGTCTACCCCCTTGTCCCCTGTCTACCCCCTTGAACCCTGTCTACCCTCTTGTCCCTTGTCTACCCCCTTGTCCCCTGTCTGCCCCGTTGTCCCCTGTCTACCCCCTTGTCCCCTGTCTGCCCCCTTGTCCCCTTGTCTACCCCCTTGTCCCCTGTCTGCCCCCTTGTCCCCTGTCTACCCCCTTGCCACGCAGTGATCGTAACGTCGGTGACAGAGCTGTTTAGACCGATTAACATTGTATTTAGTAGTAGATGACTTTCTTATGAGCCATCGCGGACTGTGTTTAAAGTGGTCCTGACCCGACTTCTGTTGTTTTTATCATGACCAGTTTTTAAAGAGACCTGTTAATTAGCATATTTATTATGGACCGTAACTGGAGTGATCTCCACGTTTACTTCAACACCAAGAGCACCAGTCTGATTTCTTAGGGTCGATTTAGACGTGAATTATTCATAATATATTCTGATCTCTTAGGGCCGATTTAGACGTGAATTGTGCACATAGTCCGATCTCTTAGGGTCGATTTAGACGTGAATTGTGCACATAGTCCGATCTCTAAGGGTCGATTTAGACGTGAATTGTGCATGCTGAAGTTGTCTTTCCGACATTTTGCACAGTTGTAGTCCTCCATCCGGTAAGCGTGTTGACACCAGAACCATCGCGAATTCAGTTTGGTTTCCATGGCAACCGCACTAATATATAGTCGCTTTAACCCTGCGAGATTTAGTTTTCTGACCATACCGCACAAACAACTGAAAATATTTTATAATAAATTTACAGAATTTGTTGTTTGGGTGTTCAGTTGAGAGACAGACCGTTATTTGCTCCTTGTGTGTTTGTTTGTTTGTCCGTACACAGGCATATTTGCATATTTTCCCTTTAACATGTAATAGTCAGACTCTGTAGAGATACTTTTGAACTGCTGTGCCTACAGATATTGTTCATCTGTATGTTTTAGCAACTGTGTTCTGCATTTTGCATACGTCCAGGCGAGGTCAAAGGTCGCAGTGTTGTTTAAATACCTGTAACGGCCAATACCGTACACAAATCTGCTCACACAAGCAGCTCATGTCTGGGTCTCAGGACATGTAAGATGACGTCATGCCTATCAAAAAACCGCTACTGATCAAATAAAGGTTAAAGGCAACACATACTGTACTGAAAAAAATTAACATCGGAACACTCTCGTAAACTATAGAAGCCAGAGATTTAAACTGGACACATGAATAGATTCACGTAAGATTTAAAAAACAAAAAAAACATTTGGGCTGACCTTTCTAAAAAAATCAAGGACACAAAGACGAAAACACGGGACATAATTCATCAGTTTTCTAGTTTATTCAGATGCTATTACAGTTTGATACATTTAGAGGTCAAACATGGACCACAGGTTGCTTTAGAGAAGACATTTCTGTGTGTGCTGAGTTTGTGGACCAGTCTGACAGGTCACGGGAACAAGAGGTCAACACATACATAATAATGCCTGCTGTCAGACAAACTCTTAGTGATCTCAGGTATTTCTGTGTGTGTTTGTGGGCCAGTCTGATAGGGCAACACATACATAATGCCTGCTGTCAGACAAACTCTTAGTGATCTCAGGTATTTCTGTGTGTGTTTGTGGGCCAGTCTGATAGGGCAACACATACATAATAATGTCTGCTGTCAGACAAAATCTTAGTGTTCTCGGGTATTTTAGCCACAGTTTGAATCGAATTTTACTTTCAAATACTTTACAATAAGATTTTGGGTGATTTCTCTGAAAGGTCAACATATGAAATCGAGATACCTAAGTTAATACAATGTATTTTTCCAGGTACCATTTGCAGGCGGTATCAATGAAACACGCTCAGTGGCTTGGCTCATACACATCTCTATTTGTTTCCTATAATAGGAACTGTTTTGATGTTTTGCTAATCCCTACCTGTGAGGCCAATATCAGGTCGTCCATACTTGGTTTTGGCTTATTTTTATAAAGTCTCCAATTCTATTACACCGATTTGGTTCAAATTTGGTAATATAGTAGATATTAAACACAAACATGTACATGTGCCAAAAATGTATCATTCAGGGTTGTGGTGGCCAATTTGTTTTCAATTTACGTATTCTTGTCAGGGCGATATCTTTAGAACCATTGGGCCCATATGACTCAAAACTTAAAAGATGATAGTCATTGATAAACGAAAGCGTACTTAACTCATTCTACCCCAGACACACCACAGCAAGGTAAGGATCGACCATGATAGTTCAAGGGTGATGCCAGAATAGCTTGGCGCCTACGGGTGCCAAGCTATTCTGGCATCACCCTTGAACTATCATGGTCGATCTGTGCCCTGCACTGCAACGCAGTCTTCAGGGGACAAAGGCAACATTTGGGGATTTCGGTGATGGGGTAGAATGAGTTAACAAAATACAGCCGTTGTAGTCAAGGTCAAGGTCCTGGCGGCAAATTGTGTGTGTGTGTGTGTGTGTGTGTGTGTGTGTGTGTGTGTGTGTGTGTGTGTGTGTGTGTGTGTGTGTGTGTGTGTGTGTGTGTGTGTGTGTGTGCGTGCACAAAACCACTATTATGGGTGACTTTCTTTACCATCCTTCTGGAAAATGGGTGTGTGTAAAATTCTAGTTAGTTAGTTATTTGGGTTTAACGCCGAGCAGGCGACTAAGGCCATCTCACGGCGGGTGTAAAATTCTAGGTGACCAAGTCAGGCACCCATTTTTTCTGAGGGTTGTTTCTGCATTATCTTTCATTCAAAAGTCAGAAAAAAATATAAAAATTGGATGTCCCATTTCTGCAGGTTTACCTAATGTTGTGTGTTTTAAACGCACTGGGCCAGTGTGTTACCACGGAAGCGAGCGTGGTTCGGCTGCGCAGAGTGAACTGAGTTGTTTCCCCTTCTATTGTCTCTCGTCCGGCCAACCGTCGCTCCATCAGGTAAGATTGTTTTTATGCAATATTTCTTAGTTAAAAGCACGCCCAAGTGTACTTCTTCAGTGCAGTTATTTAACTGAGATGCTCCCAATCACATACAATTGCACAGTAGCCTATATGGACCCGTTTGGCCGAGAAAACTGAGACGCTGTCTGCTACGACCCGCGTCTCAGTGCTGCTCAGTCAGTCTTGTAGTAACAGATAATAGAACCTCACGAATTTAACAAAAGCTTTCTTCTTCAACGAAAGGAATTCGTTCAATAACACATTACAAGGTCAATCTGTCACGCGATTGGGTTGCTTTTTTTTCTGACATGTGTGATTGTGATCGAAAAGTAACTTGACATGTATGCATGCACTGTAAACAAGATGGCGCCAGATTTCATTGTGTATTTGAATCCTTGTACGCAAAACTACCTCGCGATTCGAAGAACAGACTTCCAAGAATAGTTTTTTTCGGATTTTGCAACTGAAGTGTCGCATTTTACTGTATTACCAGTTATTGTTCGTAGGGGGCAGGGGGTACTGCAGTAATTATGTATATATCTGATTCAAAATGTCAATGGTTTACATGGTTGTATTTGACATGTTTGCAGCAACACCGTTTTGGTCACACTCAGCACTTTCTGCACACACCCAGCGCCGGATGGCAGCAGGATGTCCAAACCCATCTGGATCTATGGAAGTGGACAAGCACGCCCCTTCCTGGCACATGACCAAAGCCCATGGCAAAATTAGTCAGCTGCAGCATGATGGCCCAGCGTCGTCTGTCGCAGAGGGTGCGTCTGGTAGGAGGGTGCATAGACGGCAGCGGAATGCCCCCAATGACAAACTGGTAAGTGATTCTATGATCATCTTCATTTTATTGGCTCGCGTGCAAAGCAAAAGTGAGTTTATGTTCTGAGCCACTGGTCGTCTGTCCGTCCGTCCGCGTCCATGGTAAACGTTAACAGTGGCATTTTCTCGGAGACTTTTCAAGCCACATTCTTCAAGCTTGGCAGAAAGGATACTTTGTGGCAAGACTTTTGTAGACATACCATTTTGACTGACCTCTCTCAAATGGTCACGCGGGGTTGACAGATGTGTGAAAACTGCTTACATTTTCAGAAAACATGGATTTTGCTGCTGCGAAAGCCAGCCCTTGTCACCAAGGTCACACATATGTAAATCGGTCATACACGGGATTACTCTTTATATTCTTGTGCAAGGCCCCTTTAAACCAAAATTGGGCTACTTTTGTACTAATGCACCTTTCTTTTTTTCTTTCCTTTTCCAGTTGGCAAATGGAGCCTAGGATGGGCCTGAGACTGAGAGTGCAAGCACATCGCAATACAAGGACAGTGATGACGAGGAGTTTGCTCCTGGCTCTAGCTCACAGGATTCAGACGGTGTGTCGCCATCAATCTCTGGGGTCTCTGACACAGACAGTATTGTATTGAGTATGTTAGATTTCAAAGTGGCTGTTTCAGGGTGGGCAGGTGTCGGTGAAGCAAGTACCAGCAAGGTGCAGTGTGCTTTAGGGGATGAATTAGGGGGTGGCAATGACAATGTGGATAGGCAGAAGGAACATGATGTTGGGGGTGGGGAAAGAGCGCTTACCAAAAAACGGGTGTGCACGTGTTGCAGAGAGGGAAAGGAAAGTACAAATGGGACAAGAAACATGCATGCAAATTTTGTGGCAAGCTTGTTTTGAAAATGAGCACGCACTTACACGATGTCCATGTAGATGAGGCAGACGTTGCTAAAATTTTGATGATAAAAAAGGGACTAAGCAGAGACGTCAAGCATGGATCAGAATACAAGATGAGGGTGATTACATGCATAATGTTCCAGTTCTTGAACATAAATCAGGATGTTTGATTCCTAAGTATCGCACCAAAACTAGTAAATTAGACGACATTCTAGCCTGTAGCCATTGCAAAGGGCTCTATCAAAAAAAAGCTGATCTCTGTACACTCAAAACGTTGCTGTCAGAAACAAGGAGGGTTTCAGTTCGCTAAGAGAGGACAGGCTGCTCAACGTGGGAGGCTAATGCTTCCAATACCTTTAGACGTTGACTTTTCCTTCTATCATAAGGTTTTAGGCAGACAGAGAGAGGATGAGATAAGCCGTCTCATCAGAACTGACCCCTTGCTTTTGGAGTATAGAAAGAGATTATTTGACCGCAGGGACATTGAAGAACACACGGCTGGGCAAATCAGCTCCAGGATGCGGGAGTTAGGGAGACTATTAAAGATTCTTAGAGTGAGGTCAGAAATGAAAATCGCAAGTTTAAATGCTGTGGTCAATTCAGCTACCTTTGAGCATGTTGTACTGGCTGTAAAAGAGCTAGCAGAATTTGATGAGGACACACATCAGTTCAAAAAAGGCAATCTTGCAATGCGCATAGGCCATGCTTTGAAAAATGTTCACAGATCAAACAGTCGCTGGCATCCAAACAGCTTGGGCATGGTTCAGATGACAGGTGGCAACAGGAGCTCTCTGAGGCGCAGCGCTTTGACTCTGTCTTCACCGGGGACTGGTACGATTGTGTGTCAGCTACAGCAGCCCAGTCGGTCGGGAAAATGACCATGAACAAACCCAAGCTGATCCCATCATATGAAGATGTGAGGAAGGTCCAACAGCTTCTTGAGACAAGGATGGTTTCGGAAGATTATCCGACAGTGGTTAAAGCAACTCTTTCCACTATATCACTTTTCAACCAAAAACGAGGGGGAGAAGTTCAGAGAATGAAGGTATCAGACTTCCAGATTGATTGGATCGATCACCAATCAAGATATCTTGAAAGGTCTCACAGAGGTTGCGAAGAAAATGGTGAATCATTTTCAGCAAGTGGAAATCAGGGGCAATTTTAATAGGAGTGTTCCCATTTTGCTGACGAAGAAGATGATGACAACTGTGGACAGAATCCTTCAAATGAGGCAATCAGTGCCAGCTCTCGCCTGTTCCCAGTACATATTTGCCACACCTTCTGGTCAGAGGCCTTACAGAGGCCATGATGTTCTGAAGGAACATGCACTACAAGCACAAGTGTCAAACCCAGCCATGTTCACATTTACTGAGTTACAGAAGCAGGTTGCAACTTTGGCTCAGTCCATGGCCATCTCGGAGTTAGACCAGGATCAGCTGGCAGACTTCCTTGGTCATGATATTCGGATACATCGACATATCTACCGCCAACCTCAAGACGTCCTTCAAAAGGCAAAAGTGGCAAAGATTCTTCTGTCAGTTAACAATGGGATGACAGATTTTGAGATTTGCATTAGAGCTGAACTGGGCGATGATGAAGAGATTGACTTTGACAATGAAAACACATCAGAAACTCGCAGAGAGGTCTCTGGGGAAACAGCACCTGTGAATGAAGCAAATAGCAAGTCAACAACACAGGAATCAATGAGCATGACCGAGAAAAGACGTCCAGAGCCTGATGACAAACTAGATAGTTTTGATGATGACAGTTCTGCGTCGACTCCTGTTCGAAAGAAAGCTAGATTTACAAGGAAACCATGGGGGAAAGCTGAAGAGAAAGCTGTTGAAACTCGTTTCAAGACACACCTCGTCGTGAACAAACTTCCTGGAAAGGCCGAGATACAGCAGGCAATTGCAGAAGAGCCCGCACTTAGACATAGGCACTGGACAAACATTAAGGATTACATCCGCAACAGACTGAAAAAGTCACAAAAAAATGAATTGAGATTCTCCGACACTCGCGTCATTTTCGTTTTCATACAGATTTATTACAAGAGTGTTCATTATTATTGGGTTGGTTTCAGCATGTCTAGCTTGTTTTTGTCAATGGAACTGCAAATGGAATGACACTTGGGGACGAGAGACAATAATAAGGGGCAAGAAAACCATTGTCAACATAAAGATTTATTACAAGAGTGCTACTATGGGGTTGGTGCGCCTGCATCATTTTGTATACTGTATATAACATGTAAAACTTTGAAAATGGAACTGCTGATGGAACGGCGCTTGGGGACGAGAGACAATAATAAGGAGTAAGAAAACTATTGTCAACATAAAGATTTATTACAAGAGTGCTACTATGGGGTTGGTGTGCCTGCATCATTTTGTATACTGTATATAACATGTAAAACTTTGAAAATGGAACTGCTGATGGAACGGCACTTGGGGACGAGAGAGTAAGGAGTAAGAAAACAATTGTCAACATAAAGATTTATTACAAGAGTGCTACTATGGGGTTGGTGCGCCTGCATCATTTTGTATACTGTATATAACATGTAAAACTTGAAAATGGAACTGCTGATGAAACGGCGGTTGGGGACGAAAGACAACAATAAGACAAAAAACAAACAAACATTGTCAACATAAAGACTTATTACAAGAACGTTATTGTTTGGTTGTTTTCAGCGTGTATAGCTCTGTTTTTATCTGATGTACCCCTGGATCATTTTATATGCTGTGTAACATTAAAGAAGTACCCAACGGAGAAAGAAACACGCTTAGAAAAGATGGGTACAACACAATTTATTAATATTTTGGGTAAATACCCCTTGTCAAAATAGACAAACAAACAGAGAGATTAGCCGCTACTTATCTTCATTGGCAGAAGGAATGTGCAGCACATTCCTTCTGTGAACAAAGATAAGTAGCGACTGATCTCTCTGTTTGTTTGTTTGTTTGTCTGTTTTGACAAGGCGGATTTAACTGAAATCTTACTGAATTGTGTTGTAACCGTCTTTTCTAAGCTTGTTTCTTTCTCCATTGGGCACTTCTTTTCTTTGCATTTTACATGATTGGCAGTCACCTTTTGGGTCTGAATAATTTTTTTGTTTGTTTCTTCTTGTTGTTGTTGTTTTTTTTTTTTTTTTTTGTTTTTTTTTGGGGGGGAGGGTGGTGGTGGTGTATCTCTCTTGATTTTGGATGTGTGTTGCTAAATGATCTTAAGTTTATTTAGCGTATTAGACTGGCTGGCGACATACATTCAATATTCTGTTCATTATTTTATTTTATTTTTCCCTTTCATTATTAGTGCTGGCACGTCCGGACGTTCAGCAATGTTCAACCAATCGGGATGAAAGACAATAATAAGATAAGAAAAACATTGTCAACATGATATACATTTATTACAATAGTGTTATTTTTTCAGTGTGTATAGCTTGTTTTTATCTGATGTACGCCTAGATCATTTTGGAAATGTCTGTAACTTTTTTCTTTTTTTTTGATTACTATAAAGTACATTTTACATACTGTGCATTGTTTCTAAAGTCACAGGAAGCATAAACCTTAGCTGAGTTGGTATACCTCGCCCTCTACCTAGGTTAAACACACCAGCGGTGCCAGTGTTGCTATTTTCGCGCCAGAATGGTCGCTCGGACCGGTCATGTGCACCAGAACTGCGCGCACAGGTTGCCTTGTGCACTTGTAGTGTGGTCTCGTACGTTCAAGCAGAAGATTGTGATCGCAGTCGAAAAAAAAAAGGTTCGTTTCCGGTTTTAACTTGTAGCCTTTTATCTCCTCGAACACGCCAGTTTTGTGTTGAGATGGCGGAGGCTTGAGTCATGCCCAACACCACTGAATCAAGTCTATTGTACATGTAGTGCACGAATTTCTCGAACTTCAACTTTGACGGTGCTTTCTGCCGCAAACGACGCAGATGTCGCAAAAATCACCTCCATTGAGGATTTAAAAAAGCTATTTTTAAAAATCTGCCAAATTGCGTAATGTTTCGTGGTGCTAGCATAAGGGTGGATGCATAATTGCTGGATTGCATATATGGGAAAGGGTTTATTCTTTATTCATGTTATTTTGCAGCAGTCAAACGAAGCTCACGTGATTCTTTCTCTGAGGTTGCCCATTACAGGTGCAGAAAGCACACGCTCTAAACCGATCGGGTGCACCAGACCGGTCCGAGCGACCGGTCTGCTGCCAATATAGCAACATTGGCACCACTGGTGCATTTAACCTAGGCACTGGACGAGGTATACCAACTCGGCTAAACTTTATTGTCGCACTTGCTAGAACTCAGTATTATATTTCTCTCTCCATTTTATGAATAGAGGCACATAAGTCGCGGTAACCCTTTACGTGCCGAACTTGGGCAAGAACTAGTTTTCCTCATCACAAAGTTGGCAGAAAAAGGTTTGACTGCTCTTGGTTGTTTGATTTGAAGTGTTTACAAACAATTACTGTGTTTTTATATGCATGCACCTTTGATGTGATTAATAAAGGCTGAAGTTTCAAGTGATTGCTTTCCTATGTTGTCAGTTCATTAATTAATGTCAGTATTGTGTTTTGTCATTTTAACTCATTCTACCCCAAGACCGGAATCCCCAAATGTTGAAGTCGTCTTCTGAAAACTGCGTTGCAGGGCAGGACACAGATCGACCACGATAGTTCAAGGGTGATGCCAGAATAGCTTGACGGCCATAGGCGCCACTCTATTCTGGCATCAGCCTTGAACTATCATGGTCGATCTTTATTTTGCTCTGGTGTGTCTGGGGTAGAATAAGTTATAGTTTCTTCGTCTGGGTCTTTTTCTGTCTTTCATATTTTTCCACACTTTTTAACCTGCATCATACTGAGGCTAAAAGCTTCAAATTTGTACACTGCCATATATGCAAGCTACATTACAGAACTTACAGATGAGGACATAGACCAATGGCATGATTAGTTCAAGGGTGGTGCCACAATAGCTTGGCGCCTAGAGGCGCCAAGCTATTCTGCCACTACCCTTTGGACTATTTTAGTCACACTTGTTGCACAGACTGGTGTATTCCGAATAATAAGGGTTAATATTCAAAATGCTCTGTTGCTGTTTGTCTCAAACTGCAGAGTACATTTTTTTTAAAGTCGTTTAATTTCCAGAATTCTCACATAAATGCCATGATAAACTGTTTTGCTTCAGAAGGACAAAACGTAGCAATGTTTAAAAGATTTCCTCTGTAAAAATCATAATCGAAAGGTTACATGCCAGTGTTCATTCAATTTTGCACCATACAATGTTAAGAATGTTAATGCATACATACACATTAAGTTGAAAAAAACAAAACAAAAAATGAATGTGAAAAAAAAAGTATTCCATGCACTTGACCTTATTACAGACGCCTAATGTTGTGAAACACCCATTTTGACTGTAATGCCAGTTTTTGTGTGAGAGAGACACCCACCCACTTTATTGGTAGAAACCCATTTTTTCTGCATCTAGTGGCTCTGTTTCTAGAAAATGTCTATTTTATTTTAAGTTATAGAGCTTAGTTATAAGGTGAGTTCTAAACATTCGCATCAACTCCAGAGCCCAGGAATAAATAGAAATATGGGAACCCATTTTCACATGAAACGGTAGGTAACCCACTGTGAGGCTTTTGTGCGCCTGTGTGTGTGTGTGTGTGTGTGTGTGTGTGTGTGTGTGTGTGTGTGTGTGTGTGTGTGTGTGTGTGTGTTTCAAGCGAGATCTTTAATAACGTTTGATTAATTTATTCAAGACGAGATAGCAATACACTATACTAATGGAGATTGTTTTGCGCATGAGTGACGCCATTTCCGTGAAGGCCAAGGCCGTGGCAATCGTATTTGTTTCACATTGTGTATTCTTCTCAGGACCATATATGACGCTTGTTCACAAATTGCCGAGAATGGTGTCCGGCGACTTTGAACTGCTGTAGTTAAGATTTGGGTAGGTATTTTCACCCAAAGTTGATATTAACCGAAGCACTGGCGAATGCCTGGTTGCAGGAAATTTTAAAAAATGGCCAGAGGTATCTCACATAAAATCTTTGTGGCATCGCATTTGATATCTCGATATCTTGATATTTTTTAAGCGCCGTTTTATTTCAGCTAAATGTGTCTGTCCCACAAATTTTAGCCTTGTTGTTACCAGCAAACAAAAGCTAGAAAACCTAGCTGAAATTTTAGCTGAAAGACAACGAATTTCTGTGAGGATGCACGTCGTGTTTTACTTCACACTATCGAGCCATCAGCTGCGTAGTTTGTTGAATGTGCACAGAATTAGGTTCATTCAAAATCTGAGGGCTGACGTTAGTTTGTTTCATGTTTCCCACCTGTTGCTTGCTTTTTGTGTATGTTAATATCAACAATGTGTCCTGATACTTTTGCTGTGTTAGGCACTGGGGACTTGTTCGTGACCAATGACATTAATTCTCTAGTAACGCGATTTTGATTTTTCAGGCCATAAGACCCCGGCGGTGTTTGTTTCCTGACACTTTCTATGCCGTAACTTGACCTGGGTAACAGTCCTTCAGTTGCTACATTCCTTCTGCGATAAATGAAGATAAGTAGCGACTGATGTGTCCTGTCACTTTCTATGGCGTAACCTGACCTGGGTAACAGTCCTTCAGTTGCCACATTCCTTCTGCGATAATGAAGATAAGTAGCGACTGATGTGTCCTGTCAAGTTCTATGCCGTAACTTGACCTGGGTAACAGTCCTTCAGTTGCCACATTCCTTCTGCGATAAATGAAGACAAGTAGCGACTGATCTCTATATTTGTTTGTTTGTCTATTTTGAAAAAGGGTATTTACCCGAAATATTAATAAATTGTGTTGTAACTGTGTTACGATTGTGGTTGTGTTCCGTGAGAGCATGTATGTATTAATCGTAGGAAACGATCCGATACTTATTTGAGCTATCTTGGTTACGAATCACGTACCTTTTCAGTAAGATTTCTCTATCGTCCGCGCAGAGAGCGAGTTTGGTTTTGTTATGATATGCTAAGATTAGTCCGGAAGTTTCTAACAAAGTCGCACGGAGAAGAGCGGTCGATTTTTTTTTTGCGTAAATTCGCTGAGAGTAGACCGGGGCGTTCGAGCAAGGTCGCGATGTCTAGTGACCGCGTACATGTGACGTCAAAGGTGTAGGCAACATCTCGCTACACAGTATTATAGACGCTCAAATAGTCATAGTTGGTTTTTTTTTTTTTTTTTTTTTTTTTGAAAGATTGTGAAACTTCTGGAAAAATTCCGGCTAGGTCGTGAACTGCTTACCATACTTTTGTGAGACGTCATGGGATTTGGGGCTGAAATTAGCAGCCGAATTTTTGTAGACTATTGTAGTTATTCTAGAAAGTTCTTTTTTTTTTATTAATATTTATGAATTTCAGTTACGTGTTCTGTTCTGATTGGTTGCGTTGGGTGATTTCGTTAGATTATTTTGGAAAGTTGTTCGACTATAAAAGTTTGTGTTGGGAAGCACGTGTGTACATTGTCATATATTGTCAGTTGTAGGGACACACAGTTTATCATAGGTAAGTGGCCCGTATAGGGTGTACATTGTGAGAGACGCAGCGTAACGGTGGTGTACGTTGTATGAAAAACGTGTGTCGCCAGTGTTGACAGTTTTACAGAAGAGACATTGTATCAGTGTTGGTGCATTTGGGAATGCATTGTGTGGAGATCGCATCGCTGAATTAAAATATTGTTGGAACTGTTAATCCAGTATTGACTACAACCTTAAGCCACGTGTGACGGGCTGCAGCTGAATGAAGTTTATTTAAAAAGAACCTTACGTACGTGCGTCTGGTGTGATATCATACTACGACTATGACTCAACACGTAACAAACTGTCTTTTCTAAGCGTGTTTCTTTCTCTGTTGGGTACTTCTCTACTACGAACATACCTCAGAAACTCCACGTCCACTCCATGTCCTCGTACTCACAGCAGTCTGACATGACTGTGTTTGTTCCAGTCCCTGTCCTAGTCCTCACAGCAGTCTGACATGTCTGTGTTTGTTCCAGTCCATGTCCTAGTTCTCATAGCCTGACATGTCTGTGTTTGTTCCAGTCCCTGTCCTAGTTCTCACAGCCTGACATGTCTGTGTTTGTTCCAGTCCCTGTCCTTTTTCTCACAGCCTGACGTGTCTGTGTTTGTTCCAGTCCCTGTCCTAGTCCTCACAGCAGCCTGACATGTCTGTGTTTGTTCCAGTCCATGTCCTAGTTCTCACAGCAGTCTGACATGTCTGTGTTTGTTCCACTCCATGTCCTAGTTCTCACAGCAGTCTGACATGTCTGTGTTTGTTCCACTCCATGTCCTAGTTCTCATAGCCTGACATGTCTGTGTTTGTTCCAGTCCCTGTCCTAGTTCTCACAGCCTGACATGTCTGTGTTTGTTTCAGTCCCTGTCCTAGTTCTCACAGCCTGACGTGTCTGTGTTTGTTCCAGTCCCTGTCCTAGTCCTCACAGCAGCCTGACGTGTCTTGTTTGTGTCCACGTTATTCTTTGCAGTGTTCACCCTCACTCATCGTCAGGGTGTTGGAGACAGGAAGTAACCAGGACGTAACCACATCCCCAGCGACTCAGCACGGCACGTCCCCGTCAGCCACAAGTTTGTAAGTTGACCAGTCCCGTTCAAAATCTGACACCACTACAATATTCCCTGCACTACAACTGGCCACAAAGCACAGTGCGCTGTCACACTACAGTTTGTGACATCTGACACCAGTACAACAGTTGGCGTGCTCAGTACAGCTGGCCACATAACACTGGGTGTCGTGCAAATTCCAAGTCAACCAGATTTTCAAAACTCACACAAGTCACACCCGACCTCATACCCAGGGTACTGTGTCTGCGCCTCACAAACTGACTGCATTCACTGCAGACTGCAGACTGCATGGTGTGTTACGTCACACTTGAGAAGACACTCGCGCGTTGGGCGTTTATTCTCTGTGCGAGCGACGCAAGATGAAACAGCATGGGATGTTTCTATAGACGTAGTGTGTTGAGCCGGGGGCTTGTTTTCAATGGCTGTATGCATGAGTGTGTGGGTTGGTGTGGGCTATTCAACTGTACCGCTGAAGGCTGTTGAATTCTTTTCAAAACGTTTTGTGCTGGTCTGTGATTTTGGATCTTACGGCCAAATGCGTGATCTCTTATGCCAAAGGCCGTGAGGTCAAAAATCTCAGACCATCACACATTAACAAGCGGCCTATCGTGTGACAGGATTTTCGCTTGTACCGGGTGTTACCTCAGCTTCATCATCATAATACTGGGGTAATCACAAAGCTGACAAATATTGCAGTGTGGGCGGTGCTTATAAATGAATAAATTATTGACTGACTGACTGAGACGGGCATGGGCGTGTTTGCCGGCCTGCAGTCCGGCCCAGTATGACAGTGTACAGAAGCACATGGAAACCTTGTCACCAACACATCGCCAGCAAACAGTTGTGTTAGCCAAGTGATTATTATGTTTCAAACATAACACAGTAGCTTGAATATTTTTTTTTTCAGCCGGACGGATGTACACCTCAGTCTAAGAACAATCGCGACACAACTCTGTGTTGTTCCTGCATGGTAGTCTCTCTTGACATTTCTTTTGAATTACATGCTTTACGTTTCCGTCAATGCCAAGCTGGTGATAATTGATCGTCAAAACGCCTGAATGATGATGGGTGAATGGTGCTGGGTGAATCGTGATAGGTGAATGACGATAGTTGAATGATGATGGTTGAATGATGATGGGTGAATGATGATGGGTGAATGGTGATGGGTGAATGATGATGGGTGAATGGTGATGGGTGAATGGTGCTGGGTGAATGGTGATAATAAATAATAATAATGAATGGTTCTTGTATAGCGCAAAATCTTTTTGTGGCAAAAACTCATTGCGCTAACACACGCAGTCAAACATGACATAGACGAATACAATAACATTACAAATAAATACAACAGGACCACGGATCTACGACAGAGGAAAAGCAAGCTGGAAGAAGTGAGTTTTCAACTGAGCCTTAAACTGAGGAAGAGTAGAGAGATTTCGAAGACTGACAAGCAGCGAGTTCCAAACTGAAGGTGCAATGAAGCTGAATGAGCGTTCACCAACAGTTTTCAAGTTACGCTTCGGAGCCTTCAAACGTTTCTCACTGGAGGACCGCAGAGAACGTGAAGGCTGGTATGTGCAGAGTGAAGCAGAAAGGTAAGCCTGTAAAGTCCCGTCAAAGTGACGGTATGCCAGAGTTGCCATCTTGTACTGGCATCGAAACTTTACCGGCAGCCAGTGGAGTTCTTTAAGCATGGGTGTCACGTGGTCGCGTTTACGCTTCTTTAGAACAAGCCGTGCAGCGCTGTTCTGAACCCTTTGCAACCGACATACCTGTGATAGGTGAATGACGATAGTTGAATGATGATGGGTGAATGATGCTGGGTGAATGGTGATGGGTGAATGATGATGGGTGAATGATGATGGGTGAATGATGATAGGTGAATGGTGATAGGTGAATGATGATGGGTGAAAGATGATGGGTGAATGATGATGGGTGAATGATGATAGGTGAATGATGATGGGTGAATGATGCTGGGTGAATGATGATGGGTGAATGGTGATGGGTGAATGATGATGGGTGAATGATGATAGGTGAATGATGCTGGGTGAATGATGCTGGGTGAATGATGAGGGTGAATGGTGATGGGTGAATGATGATGGGTGAATGATGATGGGTGAATGATGATAGGTGAATGATGATGGGTGAATGATGATGGGTGAATGATGATGGGTGAATGATGATAGGTGAATGATGATGGGTGAATGATGCTGGGTGAATGATGATGGGTGAATGGTGATGGGTGAATGATGATGGGTGAATGATGATAGGTGAATGATGCTGGGTGAATGATGCTGGGTGAATGATGAGGGTGAATGGTGATGGGTGAATGATGATGGGTGAATGATGATGGGTGAATGATGATAAGTGAATGATGATGGGTGAATGATGATAGGTGAATGATGATGGGTGAATGATGATAGGTGAATGATGATGGGTGAACTATGATGAGTGAATGATGATGGGTGAATGGTGATAGGTGAATGGTGATGGGTGAATGGTGATAGGTGAATGATTGTTACGATTGTGGTTGTGTTATCCTGTGAGAGCGTACATGTGTTATTCGTAGGTAACGATCCGATGTTTATTTGAGCTATCACGGTTACGATTCACGTGCCTTTTTAGTTAGATTTCCTTTTGTTCGTGAGTAGAGCCGTTTTCGTTTTGTTAAGTTTAGTCCGGAGCGTGCTAGAAAGGTCGCACTGTCTAGTGGCCTCGTAAGTGTCACGTCGGTTAGTTGGCATCGCAACACTTCGCTACATTTTTCGCTACTTTTTGTGCGCGTGGATTGAGCAGAGAGATAGACAAGTGGACAGTTGATAGGCACCCCTCCCCCAATCAATACATTTATTCTAATCAACTAGCCATTTAGACAAACCCACTCCAACCAATACACCCAATACCTTTATTACCTAGCCATTTTAGTTCCACTCCAGAAATCATTCAAGCTACGTTTTTTGATCAGCTACCAACCCGCGAGTATTAAGCCAGATCCCCCACCCAACCTAAATTATTAATGCTGTCATTGACTACTATCAGCCGTTTTCGGGAAATGATTACTTGCGTCATTGTGGAAATTCCCGCTAGGTGTAATTGCCACATCACCCACCCAAAAGTAAGTGACGTCAATGTTGCCAATAACAACGCCACGTGTCAACTCGTGACCCTAGTCTCGTGATCAAGTATTGCGTCGTTGAGACGTTCGTAGGGCGTGAAGACGAACATTCTCGATCTTTCCATTACTTTGTGTTGGAGTGCGGTTGTGTTCTCAGAGTAGCAGCATTTTTTATCAGCTACCCGCGAGTATTAAGCCAGATCCCCCACCACACCTAAATAATTAATGCTGCCATTGACTTCTTTAAGCAAAGGTACTTCAGTTATTAATCACCATTATCTCTATCAACACACTTTTCAATACAAAATAAAATGCAGTTAAACACGCGCGCGCACACACACACACACACACACACACACACACACACACACACACGCTCAAACACACAGATAACATGTTTACATGAAAACACACACACCACCCAGACAGTTATTTGGGTTACAAACTTATCCTATTTCACTGACACACACACACACAGTGCCCTTTGTACAATAGCTGAAGCACATAGTCGTTCTGCTCTACTGAACAAGTATAGGAACCCCATTAAATCTGACTTCCTTCCTCTGAGAACATGAAAAAGCATGTTTTATTTTACAAGAGGCTTTAATTTTCAGTAGCCCACGCCATCACAGATTCTTATGAGCAGTGTGAGATTCTCATTAGCCGCCGATTTCATAGAGTTTTAGTCAACTGTAAAGATTGCTGAATCTATGCATAACACTTAAACACAGACATGGCAGAGTTGTACTGAGCACGCTTAAACACAGGTATGACAGAGAAGCGGACATTCACCAATGCCAAGGACATCTTACAATAGCATGTTAGGCTTACTACCTTTGAGGACGGAAACACCAGAGGTCTTTTGCAAGAGACTTAGATTCTCAGGAGCCTATGTCTTTATAGGCTTAAATTCTTAAGATTCTTTTTGATTCATATCATGGAGAGCCCTGATTTAATAAGATTTCAGCCAAACCATAAATACGTAAAATAATCTACCTTTGTTTGGGTCTGCTGAGTGGTCGAGAGGATACTTCCGCTGGTTAGGATAGAATAGTTAGCGCAAGCTATTCTGTCTGTGCCGGGTTCGTTTCACGCTCTCGGAGCCAGTTGACACTCTCCACCGCGGAGGCTTTCACAGGAAAAGGTGAACGTGCAACCCCCCAGGGTTATAGCCCCCTCCATAGGGGGTGAATTAGCACGTGAATAACCCGGGTTACATCGATTCCTGTGGAAGCGGTGGCAGGCCACTAAGCAGCCCTTTTGTCAATGTTTTTTTTTTCTATTTTTTTTCTTTGTTAATTTTTAATTATTCTTCTTTTTTTTCTTATTTTTTCTATTTTTTTTAATTTTAAATTTTTTTTTTCTTATTTTATTATTTTTTTTCCTATTTTTTATGTTAGGGAAAAAAGCAAAATAAGTACATCACTGGACAAAGGGAAATAATCTGGAAACAAAGGCTAGTTAAAAATATCAATGCTGTCACCCAGCCCCCTACCCCCACACCCCACCCCACCCTACAAAGCCTCACACACCCACACCCCACCCAGCCACCCACCTCGCACACACAAGCACACACAAACATATCAAGCCAAATTATTTCGTTCTGTGTCAACGCTTCAAAAGTGGGTTATTAGGGCACTAGAACAAATTTTAAATATGGAGCGTTCACCAAATATGGAACAAACCTTGAATATAGGTTTTTCTCCAAATATAGAGCACCAGGTCATTCCTAAATAAATAGGTCTCGCCAAGTGAGTAGTAGTTTGGAGAAAAAGAATTTTGTTTTCTGTTTCTTCGTCTGACAAAGTGTGGAGAAAATTTTGTTGTTTCCACTCCAAGCACATCACATCAGCACATCGTGAGTGTTATATAACAGGCGCAGACCAACCTGTGATGCATTTGAAATTGAAAGACAAAACCCATTTTATGTTTGCAGCCACAAGAACACATGAAAAACACCCCCTGGCAATAGGCTCATCCATCAGGCCTATTCAAACGGTCTGGCCCATTCAAAAGGGGTGTTTTAAAATACCCCTTTCACGTCCACAGAGGTATGGACAGATTTTGCACTATAGACCTTTCTTTCCAGGGTGCTATGTGCACACACCCTTATTGTGTAATAAAAAAAATATTCTATTACACTACCGGGCAATCTGAGTGGGAAGTAAACTTAGGAAGTTACTGTTGATGTGACTTTCTAGAATAACATGATTTTACTTGCCAACTAACTTCAAAGATACCTACAACTTTCAAGTAACTTTAAAGTTAGTGTCATAAGTTCTTTTAAGTGACTTAAAACAAGTTCTTACAAGAACCTAAACATAAGAATTTGTAAGTTCTTGACCCTAGTCAATAAGACACTCGGACAGATTTCTCAAGTTACAAGGTCAACAAGAAAACTTTTTTTCTCAATAGTAGTCTGGTGGTGGGGCAGATGGTGTTAGATGGGCAGACGTGAAAGGCATGACATCTCTTTGCGAAGTGTATGACAAAAATAATTGATTAACAAAACCTATCGTTACTTGCTTGTAAGTTCTCGAACTTTTTTCATAGTTTCTTCTACGCCTATCTTTTTTCCTTGTTCTAAAAAAGATTTCTTTAGCTCTTCAACATTTACAGCCTGACTACGCATCTTATTCTGTATTTCAGACTTTTGTTGTTTATAGTTGGCCAAATCATCCTGGACTCTCTTAAATTCGTTATCGTCAATTTCATTATCTTCCAAAGATTTACTAATAATAAGTTTCATACTCGTCAGCTTAGCTGCTGCGAGCGTACTTAATGCTTCATGCTTCTGCAACTTAGTATAAAATTTTTTGTTAAGGGCTTCCATACCAAAGCATGCCAGGCTTGTGGCAAGGCCAACAGCTTCAACAGCAATTCCTACAACACTTCCCACCCTCGTTGCAAACAGAGTTATACCTCCTACAGATAATCCGGCCGAAACCACCCCCATGGCCATTGATGTGTTGTGTACAGAATTGAAAACCGTATTGTAACGGCGTTTACACCTCGAGTATTTTGCTTGTTCTTCTTCCAAATACTACAACGCTTCTGTAATATTCATTAAACGGAATGAATCTGCCTTTAATGTTTTATCACGCTCAATAGGCTCAAGCTGCTCAGGTGGTATTTGTGGATACAAGTTCACCATTTTTTATGACAAATATTTTTTTAATCAGCAATTACATTTTGCAACTCTTCAAAAGTATACAATTTGCTGGCATAATAAAATGCAACAAGATCAATGTGTTCAAGGTTTATGTAAGTTAGACGAACAAAAGTTGCTTTGTCAACCACCACCTTGACAGCGGGAATACTGCTTGAAACATTAATAACATCATTATTTTTTTGTAATAGCAATAAAGACCTTTGATGATTCTGTTACTGTTTCATTCCATGTAAGTTTAATTCCTTGTGCTATATTTGCCTCTTTTGCAGAAGCAACAGATTTCATGATAATTTCAAATACTATTGTCACTTCTCTAGCCACGACTAAGCTTGCTGGCATAAACACAACAGAAGTATCTGATCTACCCTTTCTAGTTGTAAGAAGATATCTCCGTCTCTCATAATTTTCAACTTTCAGTTTTTCTCTGCTATTGTTGTCTGGGGCAAAACTTGGAACAAGGCTTACAATAAGCGGCCCAGAATTAACAACCTTCCTAAACACCAAGGCGCCTTCGTCATCAGTGTATACATAAGGACTAATAAATTCAATCTTTATGTCCCAGTCAATTGTGGGAGGTGGAACAGGTACAGGTGAAACCACCCACTTATTTCCCACATGTATTAAGTTGTAGGGCGAATTATTTACAGGTGGAGTAGGTACAGTAACATCACGTAGCTGACCAAGTTTAGGAATCTGTCTTTCACCGTCTTTCATGTCAACAATTACTTTCCTCTTGTACATGCCATTTGAATCAAGTTCAAAACCATATATTTCTCCAACATCCCCTTCCTTCTCAAAATCCTGGACGTCTGCCAAATCTTTCAACTCTGTTACTGGGCATGCAACTGGTATGATTCTAGGCTTTGGACCAAGACCACTCATTTTTATCAACAAAAATAAAATTATTTAACTTCTAACACTACACTAAAATCATGCATAAGAACTGGTTTGTCATCCTGATTAGTTACAGATAAACACAGTGATTCAAAGAAACTAGAACCTAATTTTTTAAACTGCAAATTAGGAAATCTAGCAACCACACTTTCACAATATGGGGTAGTTCCAGTTGGTAAGCATCTCAGCAAAGTTGAAGGCTTTCCATTGTGAACATTCTCAGATGTGTTTAGTTCTTTTAAATAAACATTTAGCACTGTGTGTACTGACAAATGAACAGGATATCTGCCAGTTATTCTTGGGTTTTTTGGTGATAGTAGACGTTCGACTGATTGTGACCAATCTTCATCTAGATGTGTTATTTTTTTACCTAAAAATCCAAGTAATAATAAAAGACTAATTGATAAAGAAAACTGACCACTTTTCGGAAATTCAATTGTAACAAGTAAATTAGCTGGGTTTAAAGTTGCTTTAATTTTAAATTCATTTTGAAGCCATTCAGCTAAAGTACAAAAGTCATAATACCCAGCTCGTAAAGTATCACCCTTCTCAATACCATCAAGAGTTCCACTTACAGAATAATTTTCATCATCCATTACATTAAACCACTTTACTGTATAAAACATTTCATGGATAGCCACAGCCTTGTTACCATCTCGATTATCGATTCCATTAGTTAGCCACACTGGTTTGCTCGTGTCAAGATTTACTTACTTACTTACGCCTGTCACCCCTACCCGGGTATAGGCCGTCGACGAGAGACCTCCAGCAACTCCTGTCCTGTGCTTCTCCTTCGATTCTACTCCAGGTGGTTCCCAGTCTCTTGATGTCTGCTTGGAGGTCTCGACGCCAGGAGTTTCTCGGCCTACCTCTTTTCCTCTTTCCCTGGGGGTTCCATGACAATGCCTGCCTAGTGATACTGGAAGCTGGCTTTCTCAGACTGTGACCGATCCATCCCCATCTTCTTCGCCCAATTTCATTCTCTGCTGTTATCTGCTCTGTTCTCTCCCAGAGTCTGACGTTGCTGATCTTCTCTGGCCAGTGGATTTTCAAAATTCTTCTAAGGCAACTGTTCATGAAGGTCTGTACTCTGTTGACTGTGGTTTTTGTCAATCTCCATGTCTCTGCTCCATATAGGAGAACTGCTTTTACATTGGAGTTGAAAATCCGGACTTTGGTGTGTTGTGACAGCTCTCTGGAACTCCACACTTTTTTCAACTGGAGAAAGGCTGCTCTGGCTTTACCGATTCGTGCTCTGACATCTGCATCAGTGCCGCCTTTTTTGTCTATGATGCTCCCGAGATAGGTGAAGGACTCCACCTCCTCCAACGGGGTGCCAGCAAGCAAGACTGGTTCTTCCCTGGTTGCGTTCAGCCTCATTATCTTTGTTTTCTGTTTGTGAATGGTGAGGCCCACTTGGGATGAGATGTCAGCAAGCCTCGTGGTCTTGTCCTGCATTTGTTGATGAGTGTGGGACAGTAATGCCAAGTCGTCTGCAAAATCGAGGTCGTCAAGCTGTGTCCACAGTGTCCACTGTATTCCACTTCGTCTGTGCTCTGTGGTCATCTTCATGACCCAGTCTATGGCCAGTAGGAAGAGGAACGGAGACAGCAGACACCCCTGCCTGACACCAGTTCTGACCTGGAGCTCTCTGGTGAACTGCCCTTCGTGGATCACGCGACATGTCATGCCATCATAGCTGCTCTTGATCAGGCGGACGAGCTTTGTGGGTACACCGTAGTGTCGTAGGAGTTTCCACAGTCTCTCGGTCCACGCTGTCAAATGCTTTCTCATAATCCACAAAGTTGACGTACAGCGGGGAGCTCCACTCCAGAGACTGTTCCACGATGATGCGGAGAGTGGCGATCTGGTCTGTACATGATCGGTTCTTCCTGAATCCTGCTTGCTGGTCTCTCAGCTGGGGGTCAACGGAGCTCTTCATTCTCTCTAGGATGATCCTGTTGAAGACCTTTCCTGGTACTGACAGCAAGGTGATTCCTCTGTAGTTGGAACACTTGCTGAGGTCGCCTTTCTTGGGAAGCTTGATTAGGTACCCCTCCTTCCAGTCAGCTGGCATCACCTCCTCTTCCCAGATCTTTCCAAACAGTGGGTACAGCATCTCAACTGTTGTCTCTAGGTCTGCTTTCAGAGACTCCGCTGGGATGCCATCTGGCCCTGCTGCTTTGCCATTCTTCAAAAATGCCACTGCTTTTCTGATCTCTTCCCGGCTGGGTCTGTCACAGCTGATGGGTAGGTCAGTCTCTGCCGGCTGGATGTCGGGGGGGTCGGGTGGGCTAGGTCTGTTCAGTAACTCTTCAAAATACTCGGCCCATCTGTCGAGTTGGTCTGCTCTGTCTGCAATAGGCTTGCCTTCTTTGTCTTTTACTGGTCTTTCTGTATGGCCATACTTACCCGACAATCTTCTGGTAATGTCGTAGAGCTGTTTCATGTTGCCGCTGCCTGCTGCCTTTTCTGCCTCTGCTGCCAGGCTGTCTGTGTAGGCCCTCTTGTCTGCCCTGATACTCCTCTTCACCTCGCGGTTGGCTTCCGAGTATTCCCCCTGTGCCCTTACTTTGGCTGCTCTAGTGCGACTGTTGTTGACCGCTGCTTTCTTCTGCTTCCTCGCTTCTATCTTCTTCAAGGTCTGTGCCGACAGCCAGTCCTTGTGGTGCTGTTTCCTAAACCCTACAGTGTCTTTGCAGGTTGAGTTCAGCGCCTCTCTAACTGCCTTCCACTGCTGCTCTGTGGTGACCGCCTCCTCTTCATTTACTAGCTCCTGTAGCGCTTGAAACCGGTTGGACAGCACCAGTTTGAACTCTTCTCTAACTCCAGTTTCTCTCAGGAGGCCTACATTATAGCGCTGTCTTCTTGTTGTCTCTGTGCGACTTTTCTTTAGCTTGAGCTTCATTCTTAAGGTAAGCAGATGGTAGTCTGAGGCGACATCTGCTCCCCTCCTCACTCGAACATCTTGAAGGGATCTTCTAAATTTCTTGCTAATGCAGATATGGTCTATTTGGTTCTCTGTTGTATGGTCAGGTGAGACCCAAGTTGCTTTGTGTATTCTTCTGTGTGGGAAGATGCTGCCTCCAATGACAAGTCGGTTTAGAGCACAAAAGTCTACAAACCTCTCCCCGTTCTCACTCATCTCCGAGCCTAGTCCCTGTCTCCCCATCACCTCTTCGTATCCGGTGTTGTCCTCCCCTATTTTGGCATTAAAATCGCCCATGACGATGGTGATGTCTCGCTCCGCACATTTGTCCACGGCACTCTGGAGTCGGTCATAGAACTCTTGTTTCTCTTCCTCGTCACTGTCATTGGTGGGCGCATAACACTGGATGACGTTCAGCTTGAGCTTTTTCTTGGTTCTAAAGGCTGCTGTTATAATTCTTGGCCCAAGAGGTTCCCAGCCCATCAGCGCTCTCTGTGCCCCTGGTGACAGCATGAGTGCTACTCCTTCTGTATGGGGGGCATTCTCCACTTCATGACCTGAATACAGAATCATCTCCCCACTTAACAGCCTTTTCTGGCCAGACTGCGTCCATCTGGCTTCACTGATGCCTAGCAGGGAAAGGTTGTACTTTTGCATTTCCGCTGCTATCTGGGCGGCCTTGCCGCTCTGGTACATGGTCTTGACGTTCCATGTGCCCATGGTTGTATCCCTGGATAGAGAGAGGCGGCTCGGTCCTGTGGCTTCCGAAGACTTCCGGCTTTCACCACAGGACGTCATAAGTCTTCTAGTAGAAGAACCTTCCTCCTCCAGGAAAGGAATTACTGTTAATCTTTTCGTCGGCGTTTTTGTAGCTATTTCCTTTTTTGCAGGGTGGGGAAGCTACCCCCACGCCCAACCCCCTTACTAGGAGGACCAGGGGTTTTCTGTCGGGGTCACCTTCCCTTAGACCATGTTGGTTCACGGCACCTTATTTCATTCGGTGCACCCCTCTCACGAGGGACCCCCTATCCACCACCCAGGGGACGCGCCTCAACGCCGTATGGTCCCAGCGCGAGGGTGTCAAGATTTGTTAAGGTTATAAACATTTTTATTATCACATAAAAAAAGCACAATGGAATTTAAATCACCAACAATTGCCATTGTAAACGCGTTTCAATTTAACGTGGATGCCAAATATAATGTTGCACCAACTTATGACCAGAAAATAATTCACCTAAATCAGCTTGACATAGCTGTGTCTGAACAAGATCTATTCCAAGTCAAAGTACCAAATCCATTTGACCATTACCTAAACCCTCCAATAACAGATGACTCTACTGCAAGAAAGTGGTCTTCAAGCCCACTACAGATGTTTCAAAACCAACTTAACTTTGCTATACTATGCTCAACTACAGGCTGTGGCGTTTCTTTTACAGACCATTTGAATCACCCAAACAAACTGATTAAGTCTGTCTATCGTTTCCACATGTATTACCAGCTTAGAAGAATACTGTCAGAACTGCATACCCCACTGCCCACTGAATCCAGTTTTAATCAGTTTAACAATCCCATGGATTTGAAAGCATTTGAACGGACCTGTAATGAATTTAACATCAGTACAAAGTATGACTTTATACAAAAACTTGATGATCACAAAGGCATGGGTACATTGTATTATGCTATGAGTCACAGACAATACCCTCAAGATTACTGGCCTCCCTATTCTTCATTCTCATCAAAATCAGAAGTCTGGTTAGGATCAATTGAACAGAAACAGTCTAATGCATGGACCACATTTATTCTAGATAAGAGTGAAGGGTTTACACAAGCAGGAGTCAAACGCATTAATGAGTCTATCAGAACGTATGTGTGGTGTATTTTAGGAGCGCAAGCTCAAACTAAATCAAACATTTTAAATGGTAGTGGCAAATTTGAAGCACAAAAACAGTTTTTAGCAAACATGGAAGACTCAGTAAACACAGTAGTAGATCTTCCATCAAGCATACAACACTATCAAGACGTACTTAGATATGCTAGATCAAAAGTTGACTTTGTAGTTGGCATAGGGTTATACATGTTGCCATCTTCAACTACTTCAACTACAAATTGGAGCAATAACAAATTATAATAATGAAATAGTTGTTGCAGGGAGTGATCAAAAATTAGGATTTAATCAATCTGTAAACTTAAGTCCAACAACCTCTCACATACAACCAGTAACACCACCAGTAACACCAGTAACACCAGTAACATCATCATCACCTGTACAGATAGTAACACCAGTAATGTCAATAACAGCCCCAGCATCGGCACCGACACCTGAACCGGCACCAGTAACAGACCAAGTAAACACACATGAGTCAGAGAGAACTGCATTGGTAATAGGTCTTAATGGATTAGGAATATTACTTCTTTACCTGTTTCATTAAATAACCCACCATCAACCCTCCTACTGTAACCAAAAAGACCCACACATGTTCTGCCATAAACCCTACTGCCTTTGCCGCTGTAGTAATCAGCCAACTGACAACAGTGCCAATTATGCCAGGCAAAGCATCTATTGCTTTCAGAGCCAATTTTTTAAGTAGATCTGAAATATGAGACAGTTGTTTCTTTACCCATGACTGTAAATCTTTTGGGTCTGTTGGAGTCGGTGGGCCTGGGGTTGGTGGTGCTGGAGGTGGAGAACCAGCACCGGAGACAGCTAACACAACAGTACTGATAATAAACCCCAGAGCTGTAATTAAACTGGCAATTGTGATACCCTGTTCTCTGAAAAGTGTTTTAAGTCTCTCAGCCAGAGTAGTGTCTTCGTGAAGTATTTTTTGAATAGTTTCTCTAATCCTGTTGACTTGTGTTTTCAGTTTTTGTCTCCCAATACTAATCGCTTCTAACCTTCCAGATCTTTCTATCTGCAAATCATTTAATCTGTGTTGTATTCTCTCTTTCATTACTGTGTCAAGATTTCCATTGTCTGCTGTAGCCAGTTTTTCTTTTTCACGTTCTATGTGTTTATCAAGTTCACCTAGTTTGGCAACATTATTAACCATCTCACCTCTTATTGTCTGCAGTGATTTATCCAAACCCATAATCTCCCTCATTGACAAAGGTGGATCATCTATTGTTTTCATAACATCATTTATTTGTCCTTCAGTAAATGAAGTTTCTTGTATCACTGTGTTTGCTATTTCTGGTAGGCTTGTTACTGGTGCCATTTCAATTTGTTGCCCTGTTGGCAACTTTGTTTGCGTGTCGTGAAGCACACTAACAAGTCTTGGGGGAACAGGAGACCCTCCAATACCAAGGTATCTTGCCAACCCAGAGTTACCACCGACTTCACCTTTAATTGTACTTAAAGCTCTAAACTTAGAAGGATTATTTTTATGTGTTAGATTTATTTTCCCTCTGTCTGTATTTACAAATAAGTGTCCTTTATCATATTCAAACTGATTAGGATCTATTACATCTGGGTGGACACCAACACTGTCATAAAATGAGTTTACTTTGTCTTTTAATAGTTCGTGATACATACTAGAACTAGTTACCATTCCAGTCATATCTGTTGCACCAGTATCATAGTCATTCATGTCATCCATTCCAAAATCTTCATGATTAAATCCTCCTGCTGCCATTGTTTTATTAATTTAATATTTTTTATTGTGCATAATAAAAATGACACAGTCTTACGGATCAAAGTTAGACCCATTTAGAAAACTACGTGAGCCCCTGGGTGTTAAGGGCATTCGACAAACAATAGTCATCACAAACAATCCAAGTACCATAGACCAGAACCAAACACTTACAGTCAAGTTTCCAAACCTAGGACCCAGTGACGTTATTGTTCCTGGCACTGCACGCCTTGCTTTTAATATTGAACTATCATCAGACGCAGACGTGAACAGAACACTAGTTAACAATCTTGGCAGAGCAATTGTTAGAACTATTAAAGTAAAACTTGAAGGACAGGAAGTGTTTAGTCTTGATGACTCAGATGTATTCTACTGTTACAAAGACCTTTGGCTAACAAGAGAAGAACGAGAAGACCGTATTTACCAAGGCATACAGCCAGATAATGTTGGTAAACTTCGAATCGACGCCGGAGATAAAGTAACTAATACAGCCATGGATGTTATAATGGCCGAAACATATGGATCCAGATTCTACATTCCACTTGAGTTTGAAATCCTAACAGCTCATCTGCCTTATTATCAAGGAGCACTGAATGACCGTCTGAGTTTTGAACTAACTTTCAATGACTACTCCAAAGTTATTAAATCATCTGATCTTAGTGCAACATATAAGATCTCTAACATTTCCTTGGAATATGAAATTGTCACACACACTGAACTAGCTAGACTCATACAAAATCAGTATCAGTCAAGACTACCAATTTATTATGACAGGGTGATTAGACATAGTTTAATACCCAAAGACAAAAGCGACCCAATGTGGAACATAAACTTAAACACGCCTGCTAGGTCACTGAAAGGTATTTTTATGTTGTTTATTGAACCAGCGGCTCCATATAAACGGGATTCAGAAAAATTCTACAATCCTAAGATTACACATTTGTCCTGTACAATCGAAGGCCGTCCTAATCAAGTGTATGCGTCTGGAATGTTACCTTATCAGCACTATGATGAGATCACAAAGTATTTTGCGGGAGGAAAGATTAGAGATAAACCAGCAAACATTGCGTGCAAAGATCTACATCTGTATGACGTTAGGATTGGTCAATACCTGACAAACAAGTATGCACTGTGGTTAGACCTGCGTAGTACAGATGATGACTATCTTCATGGGTCAGGACGAACTGTTGAGAATGGTAGTGATGGGATTACAATTCAGATACAAAAAAAGGTTGAAACTGCTGCAGCCATAAATATATATTTGTACCTGATATATGACGCACAACTCAATATTGCAGAAAGCAGACTGAGTGGACACATATATTAAAATTATATTGTGTATTAAAATGAACCGGAGCTTAATGACACTCGATCCACACTGTGGTTTATTTTGTGGTGCCACAGGCTGTGGAAAAACTGAATTTGTTCTTAATCTGTTACAAACAAGATACATATACCATTTCGAAAACATTGTAATATTTTGTCCAACAATCAAACACAACAAAGCTTATCAAAACCGTTTATTCATTTGGACTGACAGTAATATCTATTTAGTTGACCCTGAGAAAAAACTGAATGATTACCTGCTGTATTTTTACAAACAATTTGAAGGACAGCCAACGTTTTTCATAGTCGATGACTGTTCTGTAGAGAAAGACATTGTCAAGAAGAGAAACACACTGGCAGAACTTGCCTTTAGTGGCAGACATGCAAACATAAGTGTATGGATTCTCACTCAGAAATATAATGCTGTACTGAAAGATTTTCGTGAACAACTAAAGTTTATATGTCTGTTTTACTGTAAGGATCGTGACAGCTTCGAAGACTGTCTCAGAGAAAACGATGTAATTCCCAATAAACATGAACGAAACTGTGTAAAAAATAAACTGAAATCGACTAAGCACCTAAAGCTTATTTTAAAAACAGATCAGCCCACTGGGTATGGATTAGTAAATTAATTTATCTTTTGGGTTTGTCTATAAAAATGACAGACAGACAAAATTGGCCTATTAGTGAAATAATAGATATTACACACTATTTTAAAAATATTAAATATGAAAGCCAGCTTTATAATAGAGAGACACTAGGTAATTTATTTATGATACCAACAACAGTGTATATGACTGGTAATATAACTTTATATGTTGATAATCCATTTATTGTCACCAACGTCGAGGTCCTTGAACGGGCTGAAACTGTGAGCATCGAGGCTTTGCTGCTGCGGACACAGCTCCGCTGGGCGGGGCATGTCTCCAGGATGGAGGATCATCGCCTACCAAAGATCACCCTGTTCGGCGAGCTTGCTACTGGACACCGTGACAGAGGGGCACCAAAGAAGAGATACAAAGACTGTCTCAAGAAGTCACTTAGTGCCTGCCAAATCGACCACCACCAGTGGTCTTCGCTTGCTGCGGACCGTGACACCTGGCGCTCCACCATTTACAAGGCAGCTGTCTCCTTTGAGGACTCTCACAGAGCTAGCCTTAAGGACAAGCGGCTCAGGAGAAAAAACAGAGATGCCGCAGCTCAGAACCCTGGCCATACCTTCCCCTGCAGCCACTGCGGTCGAACCTGCCTGTCTCGGATTGGCCTCCGCAGCCACGAACAAGCCTGCAGACGTCGTGGGCAACTCCTATAAAATCTTCGTTCGCGAAGTCAAGCCAAGAGAGAGAGAGAATCCATTTATTAAAAAAATAACTGTTGATATTAATACACAATCATTTACTATTAATTATTGCAGTAATTGGTTTGGTAAAGTGTGTAGTAATTTAGAAAAAGAGCTATATAAAATAAATTTGTATTTTAACGTTATTGAATTTAATAAAATGGTATTGCACATACAAAACCAATAATGATGATTGAGTCAGTGTGTAAACAAATCTGTTTTGTAGGAGTTACAGTCAATAAAGTGCCATTTTCATTATATAATTTTCTATTTATTTTTTTGTCGGACAAATAAAAAAGATGGACAACCATCAAAGATTAAGAAACGTGTTTCACACAACTGACTTACCTATATCTAATATTTACGATGTCTATGAATCAATAGAAAGATCTTTTTTAGTCATACAAAATAACCTTCTTTCTGATAGTGTAAAGATTCAGATTGTTGCAAAAATAGAATTTGCCAGAGATGTTGGTGAAGTTATTGTAACGTATATCTCGACAAGGCAGCACACAGTTAATTCGAGAAGAGAACTAGAGAAAGTGTTTAGAGAAAGATTGTTACCAGACTTCCATGAAGCAATTGACAGAGCAGAAATGCAAGGGTCTGGCTGGCATGAAGGCCTTGTACATGAACTACAACTGAAGCAGTCAAGATATCATCCTATACTAGGTAAATCATGGATACCACTTCCAACTGAGGTTGCAAACAAAAAGGCTGTAGTCAATATTCAAAACAATGATAATTTATGTTTTATGTGGTGTGTGCTTGCTAAACTTCATTTTGTAAAAGCAAAACCTGATCGTGTATCTAACTATACCAAATTTGTAAACGAACTCAACTTCAGTGGCATTGAGTTCCCTGTTAAAATAGAGGATATAGACTTGTTTGAAAAACTAAATCCTGGTATATCTGTGAATGTGTTTGTGTGGGAAAATGAATCTGAGAATAAGTTACAGCCAATTAGAGTATCTCCAATTGCCCCAACCTATGGGCAGCCAGAAGATAAACATGTTGACATGTTGCTAATAAGATCTGGTGATAACTTTCACTACACAATTATCAGAAGTATGTCAAGACTAATTCATCATACAACAAAACATGACGGTAAACAGGAATTTTGTAAAAAATGTTTACAGAGGTTTTCCTCTATTAAAGTAGCACACAAACATGTGCAGCACTGCAGGTCGGCTGATGACATTCAAACAATACTGAGGTATCCAGATCCTGGTAGTCAAGTGTATTTTAAGAACTATGGGAATCAGCAAAAGCTGCCGTTTGTAGTGTATGCAGATTTTGAATCACTCGTTGTTCCATATGAGGGTCCTGTTCCAGAGTCATTACCAAAGACTATAAAATTGAGTGACCAAGTGGTGTGTTCTTTTGGATACATTCTTGTTAGGTCAGACGGTTTGCATTCAGAACCCGTTATCTACAGGGGTGAAAATGCAGCTTGTCTGTTTTTAACAGAAATGAGACAACTGTATAGTCAGGTAGTACAATATCTCACAACATGTCAGATGCCTTTGGTGATGACAGAAGAAGACAAACTAAAATTTGATACAGCAGAGACGTGTTGGATTTGTGAACAGCCTCTGGGAGGTGATAAAGTTCGTGACCACGATCACATAACTGGGCGTTACAGAGGTGCTGCACATGGTGATTGTAACTTGAAATTAAAAATAGATCCTAAGACATATAAGTTACCAATCTTTTTTCACAATCTGAAGGGATATGATTCACACATCATCATGCAGGCTGTTGATGAGTCTTACAGAAAAATTAGTTGCATTGCCCAGACAACTGAGAAGTACTTGACTTTTAGATTGGACAAATTAGCATTTTATGACTCCATGCAACATTTGTCTTTAGGTCTTGCTAGTCTGGCAGAAGGACTGACTGAGTATCCAATAACAAGTAAATATTTTGAACCAGACTTGATTAAGAAAGGAGTTTATCCGTATGAGTACATTGATCACTGGGTTGTGTTTGAGGAAACAAGACTGCCTCCAAAAGAGAAATTTTATTCTACACTAACTGGTAAAGGTATTTCTGACTCTGAATACCAGCATGCACTTGATGCGTGGGATCAATTAGGGTGTCAGACAATTGGTGATTACCACGATCAGTACTTGAAAGCTGACGTTTGCTTGCTAGCAGATGTATTTGAAAGTTATCGTGAAAAGGGTTTGTTGCACTACAGTCTTGACCCTGCTTGCTACATAACTAGTCCTGGCATGACATGGGATGCATTTTTGAAATCCAGTAAGATATTTATAGACCTGTTGTATGATCGTACGATGGGTGAAATGGTGGAACGTGGATTGAGGGGTGGCATTAGTATTGCAGCAAATAATTATGCCAAGGCAAATAATAAATATCTTGACGACTTTGACCCCTCAATGTCAAGGTCATTTATTACGTACTTGGATGCTAATAATTTGTATGGATTTGCAATGTGTGAATTGTTGCCATTAAAAAACTTTTGTTTGTATGATTTGTCACAGTATGGCATAAAAAAATTAACAAAATATATTATGGATCGAGGTCAAAATGATGAAAAGGGTTGGATCTTTGAAGTAGACTTGGAGTATCCACACCATTTACATGATTACCATAATGATTATCCATTAGCAGTTGAGAAACTGAGTTTGACTGGGAAAAAAGAAGACACCAAACTTGTACCAAATTTGAATGACAAATTCAATTACGTTTGCCACTATCGATTGCTCCAGTTTTACATCAGGCATGGGTTAGTACTAAAAAAAGTTCACAGAGGCATTCAATTTGATCAGAGTGCTTTCATGAAAGATTACATAATGAAGAACACAACCCTTCGTGCGAGAGAAGGTAACACTGCATTTGACAAAGACTTCTTTAAGCTTATGAACAATGCCTGTTTTGGCAAGACAATGGAAAATCCTCATCACCGCAAAGATGTGAGACTGGTCACAACTGAATCGGGTGCAATTAAACTTACAAGTAAGCCTCAGTACACAGGGTATAAAGAATTTCATCCATCATTGTTTGCTGTGTCACTCAAAAAAAAGATTGTTAAACTGGACAAGCCAGTATTCATTGGTATGGCAATTCTGGAATTGTCAAAACTGTTGATGCTTGAATTTTATTATGATTACTTCAAACCAAAGTATCCTGACTGCCGTCTGTTATACACTGACACTGACTCTATGATCATTGATGTGTGTACTGAAGACTTTTATGAAGACATGAAAACAGAGTTACACATGTATGACACGTCTGACTACCCTAAAGACCATCCACTGTTTAGCACACAAAACAAGAAAGTGCCTGGTAAGTTTAAGGATGAACTAAATGGTGTGCCTATAGTTGAGTATGTTGGACTGAGATCAAAAATGTATTCTATACTGCACCAGAAGGGTAGTCAGTCAAAAGCCAAAGGTATCAAGAAAACAGCTATAAAAAATAAAGACATTCGTCATGAACATTACAAGCAAGTGTTAGATGGTGCATTAATGCCTGATTATCCAAACAAGTCACTGAGATCAAACAAACATAATCTTGAAATGATCCAAACACATAAGAAGTCTCTGGCAGTTGGAGACACAAAACGAGTGTTTCATAGTAAGGAAAAAGCTTATGCACCTGGTCATTACAGACTCAAGTTATCTGAAGAAATAGCTGACGAACTGGTTGATGAATTAATTGATGAGTTAGTTACTGAAATGAGTAACGGTGTCTGGGGGAATAATCTGTAATTCTTCTCTGACAAATGCCCTCTTTGGTGCAGGCTCATACAGATAATATATTGTTGCATTTGCTGAAGGAACTATTTTTTTTATATTATGAACAGATGTAGACCAAATTGGATCAGTTGCCCTACGTCTAACGTCATTTTCAGCCTCACCGGGTTGATACAAATATCTCACCTGTTTTGTAAATAAGTTAGTGTCTGGAGGTGTTATTGCTTTTATTTCTGACGGTATTGTTTTCAATTTAATAGAATCAACAGGTTTAGGGTGACCATCATTATTCATTGCTTTTATCACAGAAGGTAATCTTTTAACCCACTCAGTGTTACGTGCGTCATGCATGAGTTCATTAGAATACTGATAGCTAAAAAGTCTCTCCGATAATTGCTTGTTAAAGTTTTCAACAATTGCCTGTGATCTATGCAAGCCTGGAATACCGCGTCTAACCAGTACGCCATGCTTTGCAAATAATTGATTAACAGCCCCTTTAAATTCACTCCCATCATCAACCTGCACAAGCCTAGGGTATTTTAAAGGACCTCGACTATATATTTTTGATAATGCAGTGGCCACTGTTACAGCTTTTTTGTCAGTTATGGGTTCTGCATCCTTATACCTTGAAGCTATGTCAACAACAGTTAATGCATACTTGTATCGTTTCTTTCTTATTGTGTCATGCGGAAGAAACAGGAGGTCCATTTGGTGTGTGTCATTAGGTGATGTGTTTTCAAAATGAGGCCTTGTTATTTTTCTTGGAGCAGGAAGATATATTTGCCAAATTGCCTGTCTCTGTAACCATTGCTTGACTTGATTGAGTGATACATCTCCGCCCACAGCGGCATGTAATTTTTCAATAGCTGTTGCTCCTTTCCAATAGCCTGATGGAAAGTAATATATTTTCGATAGTTTATTTTCGGCTGCCATTTTTTCTAGCAATGAAAACTCCTGTAAAATAAACAAATGTCATTCCCACTAGAACAAAGATTATCTCCCCGTTTCTTTGTTGTGTGCTTGGTTTGTAATAGTCACTTAGTTTTGGTTTCGGTATAGACATGTCTTCACCCGTGACAAGAAAATATTCCCTGATTGCTTCGTCTGTATTTGAAAATGTATGTTGTGCGTGACTTTCTAGCCTGAGTTTTTCATCGATGAAATCAAGTTTCTCAATTCTATTCTTTTCATAATCTTGCTGGGCTTGAGCAAGTTTTTCAGATGCTTCATTATGACATTTCATTTCTTCTGCACTCTCTTCTCTACCCATTTTAGAAAAGAGATAATTAGAGCCACTGAATGCCAATGCGTTAACAACTGCCCCACCAATCATAATAGCTATCGTCGCCATATTTATTTTATTTACATAGAAACATTTTCGGGAATAATTCCTTGCTTAACAAGAAAATCTTTTGTCGCAATCGACGCTGTTACAACTACAATTAGCTTAGCGCTGTCTTCGAAATCGAGTCTACTCAAGTCTGCTGATTTCATTTTGAGTAGACTTTTCCCCAGCATAGAATAAGCTACTGCTAATCCGCTGATTACGGCAGAGTGATAGACAAGGTTCATTAAATTTTTTGAGTCGTTCATTTCTTAGGCAAGAAAAATTAAAATAATATTTTTATTTACTGCATAAAAAATGGGTCAACGGCTTTGGGTGTTACTGGTAATGTGGCGACTTCTGGTTTTGTTTTTGGAGTGTCTGATTTTTTGGTCACTGTACGAGTCTGTGGTTTGTATTTTTTGTATAATTGATACCCTACGTAACCAAATCCGACAACAAATCCGGCAACTATATATGTTGTTGTTTGAGGTTCGGGGTCGGGGTTAGACTTAGTTGTTTGTCTCTCACTTTGATGAGGGTGTGTCAGTCCCGACGGTATTGGCACTGGTAGTGACGGTGTTGACGTCTGGTCAGTCACATGAGCCTTTTCTGTTTGCGCTTGAAGCTGTAATTTTTTTTGTCTGTTATATTCGGCTAATCTTTTACCAGCCTCAACCCTGCCTGGACTTTTAGCCTTAGTCACAGTTTGAACCTGTGTCAAAACTGGACTGGGGTTCGGTTGTGGAGTCGTCTGAGTTTTGTCCATTTTCTTCTGCAGTAAAATTTATTTTAGAAAAATCAATATGGCTACCAGTAACTAATAAGGTTATCACTGGAGCAAGGTAATTCCCAAACTTGTAGAACATATGGCATGATAATTTACCTATTGAACTTAAAACTATGGGGTTGCTTTCGAGATCATGTGAAAGGTTATCACTATCAACAGGTAAAAAGTGACTAACAGCTTTTGTATATAGGTTTATTAAAGATCGACTTAGATCACGAGTCATTAGTGAAGCAATATGATTTTCATATTTAGTATGAAGTTTAATTATATCATCAGCAGTGAAAGATTCTATTTCTTCTATTGTGTATTGTTTACCAAGAAAAGTTTTTGATTTGCCTGACACAATTACAGACAAAAGGCGCTGTTTCTTAGAGTCTAAATCTTTGTTCTCTACAGCACAGATATCGCTTAGAAGAAGTAATTCGTCTTGGTTCATTTTAAAACGTAATATAATAATTTTGTTTAAAGAAGTCAATGACAGCATTAATAATTTAGGTTGGGTGGGGTATCTGCCTTAATACTCGCGGGTTGGTAGCTGATCAAAAATCGTTGCTTTGAATGATTTCTGGAGTGGAACTAAAATGGCTAGGTAATAAAGGTATTGGCGGTAAGTGTTGGGAGTTCGTTTGTCTGAATGGCTAGTTGATTATAATAAATGTATTGATTGGGGGGAGGGGTGCCCATCAACTGTCCACTTTACTATCTCTGAGCAGCCTTTCTTTTGTTTTGGGAATGTTCTCGTACTTTCTAGAGCTACCAAGTGATAGGGATACCATTCTTTTATGTGACTTAATTATACGCTAGAATTTAGAGCTGGAAGTAAGCAGCCGTGTTTTTGTAGCCTGTTATAGTTTTTCTCGAAAGTGCATGTTAATGAGGTTCGGCTGTGTGTTTCGTTCTGATTGGTTGAGTTGTATGATTTCCATAGAAGATTCTGGAATTTGATAGTATTTATAAGGAGGGCGCTGGGAAAGCCCGTTAGTACATTGTCTTGCTTTGTCAGTTGTAGAGACACGTATAGTCTATTGAGAGAGACGCTGTGTATGAGAAACTTTGTGTCGCAATGTGGACATCGCAGAAGAGACTTTGTATCGGTAGTTCGTGCATTTGAAAGTGCATTACTGTGTGGATATCGCATCGCTGAATTAAATATTGTTGGAACTGTTACTCCAGTATTGTCTACATCCTTAAGCCACGTGTGACGGACTGCAGCTGAACGAGGTTTACTTTAAAGAACTCTATGTGCGTGTGTGTCTGGTGTGTTTATCATACTTCGTCTACAACTCCACCACGTAACATTTTGGCGACCCCGACTTCAGTTGGTTCAGTGGAAAGGGTAGCAGGAGAAAACAGCCAGCAGTGAAAAGCAGAGATGGCGACATCGGAGATGGAGATATTCCTGAAAATTGGAAAGGAATGTGGACTCGATGGAGCTCAACTCCTCGGGTTTGTAAAGGAGAGAGAGGAGAAAGAAGAAAAGAGACGAGAGAAAGAAGAAAAGGAGAGACTGGAGAGAGAAGAGAAAGAAGAAAAGAAACGAGAGAAAGAAGAAAAGGAGAGACTGGAAAGAGAAGAAAGAGCCAAAGAATGTGAAATCAGGAGACTCGAAATCCAAGCAGAAGAAGCAGAGAAACAGCGAAGAGAAGCAGAGAAACAGCGAAGAGAGGCAGAGAAACAACGAGAAGATGAGCGAAAAGAGGCGGAGAGGCAACGTCAACACGAAATTCATATAAAGCAGATGGAGATAGAGGCACAGAGCCAGAGAACTAATGAAGCAACAGCATTAGCGAGCAGAGAACAAACAGCCCGTGCGCCAAAACTTCCACCTTTCATTGAAACTTCTAACTGGCAAAGCGCTTGAATTTTACACCCGTTTGCCAAGAGAAGAAGCCGAAGATTATGCTCAGTTGAAAGCCGCCCTGTTGAGACAGTACGACTTTCCTGAAGAAGGTTACAAGCGACGATTTCAGAACTGCAAGCCTGAAGAAGGAGAAACACCCGGCCTATTCATTGAAAGAATTAGAAGCTACCTGGAGAAATGGATAGAGCTGGCTGGTTTAAACAGAGAGTACCAAGACCTGTGCGACCTCATCATCAAAGAACAAGTTTTCAGCGCATGTTCTAAGAACAGTGGGCCCGCGCACATCCGGGTTAATGTAGTTCACATCCGGGTTAGTGTAGTTCACATCCGTGCGCGGCCCCACTTCATCCATCCTGGGCCCGATGACCTTTGTTAACTGTCGGCTGTGTTATGTACTGGGCCTGATTGTGGCAACATTATCACGTGAGGCACACGACTGTAGACAGATCTGGTGCGGATAGAGAGAACATGGGGGACTGTCGGCTGTGTTATGTACTGGGCCTGGCAACATTATCACGTGAGAAACACGACTGTAGACAGATCTGGTGCGGATAGAGAGAACATGGGGACTGTCGGCTGTGTTATGTACTGGGCCTGGTTGTGGCAACATTATCAAGTGAGAAACACGACTGTAGACAGATCTGGTGCAGATAGAGAGAACATGGGGGACTGTCGGCTGTGTTATGTACTGGGCCTGATTGTGGCAACATTATCACGTGTGAGGCACACGACTGTAGACAGATCTGGTGCGGATAGAGAGAACATGGGGGACTGTCGGCTGTGTTATGTACTGGGCCTGATTGTGGCAACATTATCACGTGAGACACACGACTGTAGACAGATCTGGTGCGGATAGAGAGAACATGGGGGACTGTCGGCTGTGTTATGTACTGGGCCTGATTGTGGCAACATTATCACGTGAGGCACACGACTGTAGACAGATCTGGTGCGGATAGAGAGAACATGGGGGACTGTCGACTGTGTTGTGTACTGGGCCTGATTGTGGCAAATTATCAAGTGAGAAACACGACTGTAGACAGATCTGGTGCGGATAGAGAGAACATGGGGGACTGTCGGCTGTGTTATGTACTGGGCCTGATTGTGGCAACATTATCAAGTGAGGCACACGACTGTAAACAGATCTGGTGCGGAAAGAGAGAACATGGGGGACTGTCGACTGTGTTATGTACTGGGCCTGGCAACATTATCACGTGAGGCACACGACTGTAAACAGATCTGGTGCGGATAGAGAGAACATGGGGAACTGTCGGCTGTGTTATATACTGGGCCTGATTGTGGCAACATTATCACGTGAGACACACGACTGTAGACAGATCTGGTGTGGATAGAGGGAACATGGGGGACTGGCGGCTGTGTTACGTACTGCAAATGGGATTACAGTTTTGTTGACAGAGACACAGTGCACAAATGGTGGAGAATATTATGATGCACAGTGTGTGATCGTGAGTTTGAAACTCGGAGAGAGAGAGATGATGATGAATCTTTATTTATTCAGGATAAAGCTATTAGGCAACTCAATGCCTGTCTTACAAGCTGTCCTGTAAACAAACAACATAACAGGAAAATAAACAGAGCATGCAAATACTAACAATAATAATAATGATAATAAGAAGAAGAGGAAGAAAAACTACGGGGAAAAAACACAATGGAGAATTTGTAACTGCCTCCGATGCAAAATGCAAGAGAACGAAACGCGTGCACAGCATTAATATTATACTCATCTAAGACAGTGTCATAGAATCAGCAGCATCAATAGCGTATAGTGAAACCGACAAGACAATAGTTGATCAGGTTGCAAATTTAAGGAGAAAGACAAAAATATTTGACGTTTACGTGTTATCAGCAGAATTATTTTTAGATGGCAAACTGTGAAGTCACGCTGATTGGAAGTGAGTGTGCAATGCACGTTTAAAATGGGTTTTATCGCAAAATGATTTAATGTTTAATGGCAATGAGTTCCAGACAGAACTACCAGAAAATAGAAGGCTTGACTTGTAGAGATCTATCCGTGGGCGGGGTAAGTGAAGCAAGTCATTCCTCGTATGTTGTTGATGCCGAGGGCTGAAGTTAAATATCATGCGCAGATATTCCGGGGCTTGATAATGAAATATTTTGTGCATGAGGACGCATTTGTTAAATTTGAGTTGTTCCTTTAGTGTAAGCAGGCCAAGGGATTTTATTTTCTCAGCCGTGGAAATAGGGTTATGAATAATTAACTTAACTGAACGACGATACAGCGAGTTTAGTGTTTTTAAATGAAGTTCACTGCATTCGTCCCACAAAGAGGACGCATAGTCACAGTGGCTTTTAATGTGTGCATGAAAGAACAATGTACAACACTTTGTACTAAGAATATGTCTAAGTTTAGAAGCAGAAATACATTCCTGGACAAGGTTTTGCACAAACTGTCGATATGTGGCGACCAGTTCAGCTGATCATCAATTACAACTCCCAGTAGGCGGTGCCTGGATACTTGTTGGATAGGTTTATTGCCAAGTGACAGTTTCAGAGGGGCAGGATGTAGCTGACGCTTTTGGCGGGTTGTTATCAACATGCTTTTGGTTTTAGAAGTACTGATTAACATGCGATTTTGCGCACACCAATCTGACACTTCATCGAGACTTTGCTGGAGGATACAATTTAGCGTCGTTTCACGTTTGTCTGATGTATGCAGAGTTGAATCGTCAGCAAAGAGTTCGCATTTAACCTCAGGATTTGAGATGGAAAGAGGTAGATCATTGATGAATAAAGAAAATAAAAGAGGCCCTAGGATAGATCCTTGGGGGACTCCGTGCATCACTATACCTTCTTTCGAATACCACCCGTTTGAGTACACCTTCTGTCGGCGGTTACTGAGGTAGGAGGAGAAAAAAACTATAGAGTTCGAATCAAGCTTATATACTGAAAGTTTCTTTAAAAGAATGTTGTGATCGACTAAATCAAATGCTTTGGTTAGGTCCAGAAAAACTGCACCATTTAATTTGGAATTGTTTATTGATGAGAGCCAAGAGTCAACAAGGTGAACGAGGGCAGTATGACATGAGTGTTTAGGTCTAAAACCAGACTGAAGAGATACGAGGAGGTGGTGATTCTCCAAGAAATGGAGTAGGTGCTTATGAACGTGTCTTTCTAGTGGCTTTAATAATAGTGATAACACTGAAATAGGACGGAAATCGTTTGGACTGTTGGGATCTGTACATTTGGGAATGGGGACAACTTTAGCATCTTTCATGGCATCTGGAAAAATACCTTGCTTGATAGAAAGGTTGAATATAAATGTCAAGGTGTCAGCTGTGTATGGAAGGGACAAATTCAGTACCATGTTGTTTATTCCATCCAGGCCACACGATTTACTTGTTAGAGTAGAAATATATTTACCTACTTCAAACACTGTCATAAGAGGTATGGAGAATGACGCACCTGTTGCAGACTCACAGTGTGTGCGCAGTTTATCAGAACAACTGTAACTATCAGTGCCACTGGAAAAAGACTATACAAGGGACTCAGCAATATTTAAAAAGTGTGAATTGAAGTCGTCTGGAGTTATGCCTGGAGAGGTAGCAGCATTGATGGAACTCCTCTTCTTTGTAAACAAATTGATTGCATTCCAGACACTTCGGGTATCTTTACCCTCTGCGATAACTTTTTCTGCAAGCGTTTTCTGTGCTTTTCTAACTAAGGATTTTACAAGATTACGTTGTTTCTTAAAATCCGCAAACTTTTTCTGTCGTTTTAAGTCATCTCTTATTTTCATTGCGTGAATGATGTCTTTTGACAACCAAGGCGGAAGGGTAGGGTGTTTAACGCGTTTAGTCCTTAGTGGGGCATGTTTATCGAGGACCCAAAGAAATAGCTTGTACCAAAGCGAGAGGGCTTCATTGGGATCATTAGTGTTATAAATAAAGTGAAAGGGCGTGATTGAGAGGTCATGAAGAAAGTCATCTTTGTTGAACTTTGTGTAAGACCTGTATGTGATGGTAGTGTGGTGTTTGTGCTGGGGTTTATCACGTTTAACTGAAAGATTAAAACAAGTAGGGAAGTGATCACTAATGGCTACATTCGGCACGTGGACGTTTGTGACAGCAGGTGCATTAGTAGTATAGATGTGGTCAATCAATGTGGCGGATGACAAAGAAACTCTAGTGGGAGACCGAACCATCTGCTGCAGGCCAAATAATGAGGTGGTGCAATTCCACGCCGCATTACCAGTCTTTAGCAGGTCAATATTAAAATCGCCTAGAAGGTGTATATCTTTGTTGTGACGTTGTTGCACCTTATCCATCATGGTGACAAAATCATCATACCATGAAAATGTGGCTGAAGGGGTGCGATAAATAAATCCAATTAGTGTGGGGGAAGATTTGTCACATTTCAGTTCAAGAAATAAACTTTCAACGTGACAAGACTCTAAATCCATGCGGCGGGTAACGTACTGGCGGATAGAGTTATGAATGTACACAGCTATACCGGTATGACCGGGGGATGATGCATCTCTACGGAATACAGCATAGTTATGAATGGAGATCGAGGCGTTACTAATATGTTCCCTGAGTCTAGACTCAGTAAATCCAAATATATGAAAGGGTTGGGGTTGTGAAAGTAAAACAGTGGCGTCGGGCACTTTGTTGTATAAATGATAAACGTTAAGGTGCCCTATCCGTAAATCATGCTTATTCAGCGAACACTGATGTACATGTGGGCTACAGGCAGGCATGATGAAGCAACACGTGGGGGGAAAATGTTTACAAAAGTCAATTAAAAACAAATGAAAACTTTTCAACTCTAACAAAGTTAAACAAAACCCAGGAGAAACTACAGTGCTGAAAACTCAGCTCAGTCTATCTCTTTCGCTGCAGACAACGTCACACCCCACGCAGGGGAAATAATAGGTCGTTACGTTCTGTAGGCGAATGAGTCATTGAACGTATACCGTATCTGCGATATATACAAATATCTAAACCGGCTCCATAGCGTCACATCCCACGTAGGGGAAATAATGGTTTGGTTACGTTCTGAAAAGCGAAATAAATGAGTCACTGATCGGAGACCGTATAATATACGATACACACACTGGCTCCTTCGCTATATCAAGTATATTTCCTCCGTTTTGAAAGAAAGGAAAAAGCAGGAAGATAATAATCGTCACCATTCACAGAAAACATTTTATATCACTAATTAAATCCAAAGTGCTATTTGATTAAAAAACTATATATTCAATGTCGGAGTAAACAGTTTGCCAGATTGTCAGATTCATATTTCATAATTAATGAGAGGTAAGGTTTGTGCTGTACTGAGTGACTGTCTTTCCGTATGAGAGGGAAGGTGAGCGCCACACTGGTGGACTCCATCGATTCACAGTAGAGAAGCGAGGGAGACAACCCATGTGGACATATAAATACGACATTGAGACATCATGGTACGCCGCGCAAGTTGTCTCCGTCGCTCCGCCAGAACGAATCAAGGGAGACAACGAGCGTGTGTTCAGAATGTCACTTCACTCAGTCAAGGGACGAACGATAGACGACACTGATTGTGCCGGTCGAACCACTGGTGAGAATCGAGGGAGGCAAACAGTGTGGGATCACACTGAAATTCACTCGGACGAGGGTCTCATAGTGCCGCCCATGATACTCTGGACAGGGGATGTAGCCGTACCGGCCATGGCTAGGGGCAACAGGTGGCACAGGGAAAGCAACACTCCAAGTGGCAGGATCACAGGAAAATTTGGGGGAAGCACGGGGTAGGAAACACGCTGATTGGTCAGTGGCTGGGGTGGATAATGTGGGGTGGGGAGGATGGGTACTTTACAGTTGAAATCTAAGGGTAGGTGACCGTTACGGTGCAATCCTCCTAGAGGCGGCATGGGGGGTCCGTATTGCAGGCGGTCGTCACACATAGTTGGCCGTAGCACAGGCTGGTGGGCAGAGCTAGACCGCATAGACGGCAGGGATGCACGAGCTGTGGACCTAAGGTTGAAGGCAAGTCGCGAGGCCCCCTCGGTGCTTGGATGGAAATTATCATTCTGTCTGTAGAGCAACTTACGTGGGGCCCCACCACGAGACAGAAACACTGGCACGTTGTCAATGTACAGAACCCTCGCCTGAACACACGCCGCCATTAGGTTCCTGTTGGATGGAATGATGGCGCTGTTGGCGGGGTGTCGACCAAAAGCAGGCAAAACAGACGACATTTTGACGGAGGCGCATGGAAACTTAATTTTCACCAGTTTGAGGAGGGCGGCCCAGGTGTCCACACTGATCACTTGTCGGCGTTTGCATGTGTTGATCCCGACATGCAGAACGGCGAAAACAATGTGCGGTGCAGGAGGCTGCGAGTCGAGCCACGCCATCAATTCAGCAATGGACATGCCCGGCACGCATATCTTCTGCATAGGTACAGTCGGTGATACAATCTTGCTACCCACCTCTCGCAAGATTGAATCACCTATTAGCACAGCAGGGACCCCAGGCAAAATCCTCTCTTTGGTCAAGACATCAGCGGGGATAGGGTGATCCTGATGTTGATCACGCTTGGGGCGGCACGTGTTGCTGAGCGATTCCATGCCTATATTTTTTACCTGGACGTTTGTGCAGTCGTCAACAGAGAGGGCAGCAAAGCGATTGGACACGGCACGGCGGCGACTAAAACGTCATGGTATGAGGCTCGGTCAGTGTTGTGCGCTGGCTGGGTCGGCGAGAGGAGTGGAGGGAGTGAGACCTGAGCTTTGAATGGATAACGGGGAAGCCATACCAACGGAGGGAGTCTTGGCTAGGTTGATGGCAGGCGGAGATTGGTCAGTGGGAACGGCCTGTCGGGGCTGAGAGGAGGTCAGGGATGGGCCAGGCTTGGTTGACAACAGAGTGGCGTCCACCTGTGCATCTGTCATCTGCTTCTTGGAGGGCTGGGAAGTGATGCGCAGTGAAGTAAACATTTTGTTGTGGTCACCAAGCTGAGACTTGAGTTTCTTGTTTTCAGCCTCCAGTGACTTGACACGACAACAAAGTTGATCAAGCTGCTGGTGGAACTCGGCCTTGATGTCACGAATCTCAATCCGGACCAGCTCACGCACCTCTTTCTGTAAGTCATACACTGCACACATGACTGTGTCGTGTTGAGAGCCGATCGCAGCACCGAGACCATCAAGAACACGGCCGAGTTTCGCCAGCTTCTTGGCCGTGTCAGCTTGGAGCATGGAAGTAGACTGTTGCAAGGCAGAACTGGTGTCTGCGAGAGGGGGGCAACCGCCCGGGCTGTCACACTGGTCACTGGCCACCGAAGGGGTGGCGTCACAGGTACAGCCACTGCGGTCAATGCCGGCTGAAGCAACCTCGGCACTGCCAGTCGCGCTGTTTGAAACTGCACTGGCAGCCATATCATTGGCGCTGTCGTGGTCCTGGTCAATATTA